>CP054667.1:60780950-61346476 GCA_013348765.1 Carpinus viminea
AGTGAGATAGAATATACTCACAAGTTTGTTAGAGGACCAAAAATGGTATTAGAATAATAAAGTTAATGTTTGCATCATTAAGTCTGAGATGAAAATACATTGGAAGGGCGAGAATGTACATACGTTCACTAAAAAAGTCTTAACATGCAAATGACAGATGATGCCTCTCCATATGAACTTAATTTTGTGACAATTCAATTAATTTAAAAGGAAATAAAGCGTAGACCTTGTGCCAAGGATGTGCTTTTATCTGCGGAAACCTAAAATCGGTATAATTTGGATTCATACAACGAATTTCTTCACGAGTTGGAGTACCGAGAACCTGTATGATAAAACATAAGATGTTGAAACATAGTTACAAGAATTGCATGCATTCAAGCATCCATGAACAAATCAAACCTTGATAATTTCTACAAGCTGGTCCACCGCATTTTCTCCAGGAAACAGTGGCTACAAAAATTATAAAAAAACAGAATTAGATCAGATAAAACGTACTCACAGTGGAGAAAAAATTTCCTTGCAGAGACTGCTGGAAAGTCAAATTTGTTAAAAATGCTAACCTGCCCTAGAAGAAGCTCCGCAAGGACACAACCAGCTGACCAGATATCAATTGATGTTGTATATTCTGTGGCACCAAATATAAGTTCGGGAGCCCGATAGAATCGCGAGCATATGTATGATATGTTTGCTTCACCTTTGATCTGACCAAAATTAAATTTATGGTGAATGGCAGAGAATATATATTAGAAAACAGCTGAAAGAAAAGTATCATATTGGCTAACATAGAATCATAAACAGTCACAAAATACATGCCTTCCAAATCAAAACAGCCAGAAGTTAGCTAAGCAGGAAGCTTAAAGACACAAATCCACTTGATCCAGAGGACACTCACGAAAAAAAATTTAAGAATAAGAGGTCAACATACCAGCACTTTTGCACTTCCGAAATCACAAAGCTTAACCTGATGAGTGAGAGGATCAACCTGTAGAGAGTTGAGAATAGTTAGTAAAAATAGTCGCAACATTTCTTAATGAGTCATATTTACAACGTTTTATCCTCTTTCTTTTTTTTTTTTCTTTTTTCTGTTAACAAGTAACATCAAACATTTATTTTCAGTTCACAACCAGGGAAGAGCATACCAAAAGATTTTGAGGCTTCAAATCCCTATGGCAAACTCCAGGAACGGTATGTATGTAAGCCAGCCCCCTAAAGATCTGGAAGGCACTCCCCAGTTAATATCAGAAAAGAATATGTGATTAGCCAACAACATAAGAAAGCATCTTGTATACCTGGTACATGTAAAGTTTCACGTAGATGAGTGGCATTCTCTGATTTGCATTGCTGTAATGCTTCAAGACCCGATACATGGTCTCAGGTACATATTCCATAACTAGGTTGAGAAAAAGTTCATTTTTACTAGTCGTGGAAAAGAAGCAATGCTTCAAAGAGATCACATTTGGATGGTCCATCACACGCATTAGCTGCAGTTCACGATTCTTATATCTTCTGTCCTGCAAAACCTTCTTTATAGCTACAGTCTCACCAGTTTCCAAGCATTTTGCCTAAGAAGAAGAAAAATATCAGGATAATGACATGATAGATAGAAAGGCATCAAGATGGGTAGAACTGCAACGATTACAATGGCATACCTGAAAAACAATTCCAAATGATCCCGTCCCCACAACACGCTCTGCCATGTAACTGATGGTCTGCAAGGACAATTACACCAAAAAGGCATTAATTTCACATGTAGGTGAATCTGGTCAATACAAAGCTGTCTAAATCTCCAAAATTGTTCGAAATTCATTAAAGGCACAAATTTTAAGAGGGAAATGAAAGGAGTGCAACACATAGGCACTCTCTAGGATGCTTACCTGCTTAGGTTCTCCATTTTTTCCTCCAATCGTCGTGGCAATGATATGACCCGTTGGATCATTTCCATCAACAACAGGCCCAGAAATTTCCTGCGAAATATATCACATCAAGTCTTGAAAGATTAAAAGAACGAAACTTTCAAACGGGTCTAAACAATATTTTATAGTTATTTACTTTCCAGCAAGCACTGGGAAGTTGTGTATAGTTGAATTCATAAATTACCAGGTACCATGGCCAACACCATGATATAATCTCCCTTATCACACCAGCCAAAGGAACTCACATGAGTACGATATTTTTCAGAGCATACTACTAGCTTAGACTATTATAAATGGAAGTGCCCAAAAATACCATGAGAAGAGCAGATAAGGGAGGAAATGGCGCTCAGGAAACAACAGGTAGCAAAGCCAAAATGCTTCAAAGCACGAAGATTTTGCATAATAATAGAAGGAGATCGAACCCACTAACCCCATGAAACAATCTTAACAAAAAGCAAGGGCAACCCACGAAGTAAACTAAGCAAAAATGCTCGAAAATCTAGTAAGAAACCGAGGCATGAAGGAAGCAAGCTTGATCTGACGGAAAACCGTAATTGAACCTCTAAATCAAACCCAGATTGTTCAGAGAACCCAATGTTTATCAAACTCAAACCAATACAAGCGCTAACAACTGTGATCTAAAGGAAAATTTACCTAAATCGGCACGATTAAGCTACGAAAACAGGATAATTAAGTAAAACCCAAAACTTCTTAATACTAGAGATCAGAGAGCCGTGGAAAAACCTAGAACCAGACCCTTCTCAGAAACAAGAAGCATAAGAGAGAAGATCTGGTCATCCAAAACCCCAGCTTCGATCTCAGATCAACAAAAACAAATTAAAGCAAGCAGAGATCTCTCCCCAGAATCTCCCTACAGCTCACCGATCAAGACCAGCCGCAATCAAAAGAAAAATGAAAAATGAAAAAGAAAACCCAGAACCTGGATCCCACATTTCCCACTCGAACGCTGCTACCAACAACTACCCGGATTTCCCATCTTTTTCTCAGCAACCAAACGATGAAAACAGAGAATGTGAAAGGTGGTGGTGAATACCTTATCGTCAGCCATGGTGGGGCGGTGGATGGGGAATCTTGTGGTAGAATCAGTGGGTGACGACGATGATGCTGATGAAGAAGAAGATCATGGTGCGGAGGCAGCGAGAGACAACAACAAGCCCATGTGATTCCCACCTGCTTTTTTCTCCACTTTCGCTCTCTAAACTTTCCGTTCTCTTGGCCTCTCTCTCTCTCTCTCTCTTTGATGTTGGGGAAAGGCCCCCCCACTCTTTGTGGAATTTACGAGATTGGACTTTGAATTTTGGACTCTTTGCCGACGGCCACATGATTGGACTTTGAATTTCGGTCCTTTTTCCCTGTAAAGAAGAAAAAAAATAGAACTCACAGCAAAACATTATTTCCCCAGCAATAAAAAGTTATATATATTTATATATATATGTTATGTTTTGGCAATTTAAGGAATATTTGTTCATATTGAAACAAAACTGAAATAAAATCAATATGTTTGACTTTTCTAATCTTAAAAAAAAAACCCGCAATGGGAGAAAAATGGGAGATGGATTCGATTTAACTATGTCTATTTCATGAGTTATGGTTTTTCGTCGATTGACTTTCTAACCTTAATTCAGAACTCATTTTCAAATTTGCTTTCTATAGCGAAATTTGTTTAGGGATACGAAGTACTCTTATTGTCCAATTGGATTTTTTTTTTAATTTTTTAACCTAACATGTTTTCTCAATATATATATATATATATATATTGTTTAAATGTAATTTTCACGTGAAAAAAATTATATATAGAGAACTGCCATTTTATCATTTTTCATGTTATTAATTTTTACCAAAGAAAGATAGGATTAATTGAGGCTGATCAAGTAGGCATGGGTCCATTAAATGGTATTTTTGTAGTAATTGGGATTATAAATGTTGAGTTTATGAGGTAGTATGGGATCATCACTATATATTCTATGGAATAAAAGGATCCAATCATCCAAGGCTCATTTTGACTAATAATTTTTAGCTGATTTTTGTTATTTTTTTAGCTTTTCGCTGAATGAAAAATTAATAAATGTTTTATATTTTTTTATTTACTCATAGTCTTATATAAACTTATAAATATCAATTTTTATTAACAACATAAAAATATTAATATAAAACAACAAAAAAACCAACCTAAAAATGGGTTTTAATTAAAATATACAAATATTGGCTAACAATTATTATATATTTTCATAACATTTGAGGAGGGAAGCCCGTCATGGAGCAATCAACTAGAAGTAGAAGATTGCTGGCATGAGAGAATACCTCTGAGATAATTCGAGGATACCTTTAGAGATGTCTTTGTGAATCTCAATGCCAGTTGTGAGAAAGAGAGAGAGACGACAAAGGCGAGTTGCAGAAGAAAATAGTGTGAGAGAATAGGTCTTTTAGGGTGAGATTGAGATCAAACTCTTTGCTTATATAGTTTGCAATTTAGATATGTAATTGTGAGAGGGTTCATGAGAAGCTCACTTGCCCAGCCAAAGTGTTCGGACAATTCAATATCTGCTCAGACACTTAGGGCTCATAAGAAACCCTCACACAATTGCCTACCCAAGAGTGTGAGAGTACGACAAAAAATAGTTTACGTAGATAAGAAACATAAACTGGTTTAGACCTTATGAAAGATTATTTATCCTAAAAATATTTTCAATTTGATCAATATTTTACCCAAAATACATTTAATCCCAAAGAGACAGCCTAAAACTTTATTAATCTCTTCGTGAAGGATATAGGTTATGAGAAACCATAAAAATTACTCAAAATAGGAGGAAAAACAAGATGTGAAAGGCATAAAGTTTGGTTGAGGGAAAGAGATAGAGCCAAGCATGTGAGTCCAATAGGCAATAGCAGCCTATTAAAAGGTGGCAAGGGAAGGATAATACTTATGTTAACCTAGGTTTAGTCATAATTGAATAAATAAATAAATAAATAAAATAAAAATTATTTAAAAAAAAAAATGGAAAAGAGTGAGTCACAAAGGTCTTCCTTTTTGAAAGTAACTTTGTCCGATCTCAGCCTTGAAAGAAGATGTTGACCATAAATGGAGCTTTTTCTGTATTTTGTCATTCACATTCCACCTTTTCAACATGATAAAAGCTAAATTACTCACCTCAACTTTATATTTCCCTTGTTGATTTGTGCACCCAAAAAAAAAAAAAAAAAAGGTAAGGATAATGTTAAGGGGATTTTATATTCATAAACATACGAATAACGTTAGACATTCAAATCATTAAATTGAACACTGGAGTAAAAACAATAAGAATGCCTATTAGTTTTAAAAACTCAATATCTAGCATAAAGTCACACGTTCAAAACATGTGGGAGGGGCATGCCTATTGTGGTCGTCCCTCCATTTAATATCTCTCACTCGAATACAATGAGCATAGCCCGGTCATAGATCTCTTAGTATATTTTGGGCCGCACTGCGCGATGAATTTTTTCCTTGTCAAGGTTAAGGTTGTAAAAGTTTGTTGGGTGATGCTACTTGATGTTTTTGTTTGTTCATAAGTAATTTGGTGAATTAGATGGCAAGTTGGAGCACGTTTACTCGTTTTTGCTTTGTTTGTCTCCATCCCGACCAAGTCCCACGTTATGGCTGCAAAAACAATAACTGAGTTAGGAGGATCATTAGTGTTTAGATTCAAAATTGTACACTGTTAACTTCAAGGAGTTTTTATAACATGTTATGAGATGCTGATTTGAGTGACTTGGTTGAAGTCTCTTAGAACAGTTTTTAAGTACCGAATGCCGAGTCAATTTGCACCTACAAAAGGAAAATAATATAAGTACAAGAGTTCAATAGATCTGACGGAAAATAATTTTGATGTTTAAAGTATGTGTTTAAGAAAAGAAATATAAATGTGTTAAACATGGGTTTACCCGCGTTGGCCTAGGTATCAGGATACCATATTTTCTCTAAATCAGGAACTCGTTTGATATACCCCCACACAACATATATATTTATATACTATGGAATTGAATATGACGCCCGTTCTGTTGTTGTTGTGCGGGCGAATTGTCTACTATATAATGGAATTGGGTCTTTGGACTTACTAATAGGTTGGTTATATGATTTTTGTGGAGTGTGTGGCTTTGCCGGCCCAATTGCCAAGAAGGTCTAACGTCCATGGCAAGTTTATTCATACAATCTGTGAGAAGTGGCAATTCAGAGAAAAAAAAATAAAAATTCCAGAGTTTTCAAGCTAAAATTGCACAGAAGACAAGAAAGATCTTGGTTTTCAAAATCATGTGACTTGTAGTCGGTTTAGTTTGTGGAATAGACTTTTAGAATAAAATGATTATTTTTATGGAATGACCATTTATTTATTTGGTAATGACTTATTAATAAGGAAAATGCTAGGGGTTCTCCTTGTAGGTTCTCCTGGCGTTCTCCTTGTCTTATGTAAAATATGATTTAAGAAAAAATAAAATTGTAATGACCTCCACCACCGGTTTTTTTAGGCATTAGCACCAAATTTGAGGCATTAACACCAAATTTGTGAGGCATTAGCACCAAAATTGAGGCATTAGCATCAAATTTAGGATAATTAAATCCATTTTGAGTGATATCATCCCTAAAGGGTTAACCTTCTACCCTTAGGTTTTAGTTTTGAATCCAAAAACAAGTTTTAAAGCATTAGAACCTAACTATTAACTCATAAAAATTAATTTGTTAGCAAAAAAACGGTACTACAATTTTATTTTTTCTTAAATCATGTTGTACATAAGACTGGGAGAACACCAGGAGAACACTATGGGGAGAACCCCTAGCAAACCCCTATTAATAAAGTGGGTGATCGGCCACTCACAAAAAAGGCTAGGAGTGGTAGCACCTCGTGGTGATTTTTATGTGCTCCACCACCCCTGGATCTAATTTGTGGTGGCTGCGGCCACCACCTACTACTCTGTAGGTGGTTGACTACCCATTAGGGCTTTTTAGTAATTTTGATTCAATTCTACTTCAAACATGTGTTTCGTTATCAAATTAGGGAATGAGAATAATTATTCTACTCAACTCTCCTCTATTCCTAATAATAAGTTAATAGCTATTCATTTTCTTAATGGAATACTCATTTTGCAAACCAAATGAGATTGTTGTGTAAGTAACAGCTGTTGCCACAAGTATGATTTGGCCACGCCTTCAAACTGGTTATTAGGATAGTTTAAAGTGTCGAACTACTCTTAGTAGTTTGGTTTTGTTTTTTCATCTCGATTTACGTTGTTTATTTAAATTGAATCACCTAAATAAAATATATTAATTTTGAGCAGCTTTTCTAATCTTGAGAAGCTGCTCAAAATGTAAAAAATAATACAATTAATACAAAATATTAATAAGAAAATACTTTTAGATTAGAATCCATTTTGGTTGGTATTGTCCATGGATGAAGGCATTGAATTAGTCCACCATTTTTTTCCTGGAGAATTAGTCGACTTCAAAAGAACAAAATGCTGACCAATCTCATTACTGACTTCAAATGTGTCGTCTCTGATCGGAGTCATATACCACATTGATTGCTTCCCTGATTAGGAAAAAAGAAAAAAAGAAAAAAAATGCACCTATTGTTGCCTAGCATCGGTCCATATTTTAGGCTGTTTTTAAACACGAAAAATGTTACCTATTAAAAATATGGTATATATGTCGAGGTAATAAAAAAATAAAAAAAAAACAAAAACAAAAATCTTTCCAAAATGCTTCTTAGTCATTTTTTTAGAGACGTTTTTTTTTTCTTTATAAAATTAAAAGACAATTTAATTTTTACTCAAAAGAGAGCAAAATCTTGATGAAAATATACTCAATTCTCAACTATAACGTACCACATTTTTAATAAATGGCATTTTCAAGTATTTCCATACCTAAAAAGGGTCAAACTTGCGTAATTTGAGAGCCTATTATTATTTTTTATTTATATAAATTGTAAAATATCATAATCCGTGTAAAGTTGTGAGTCTTGCGGATCTATGCTCATAATTCGGAGTCTCTTCACTGTCCACACTTTTGATGCTCCTGTACTCCATGCATCACACGTGGCACATGCCATGCACAATACACTCAATGTGTTGAAGAAAAAAACCAGCAAAAACACCCGTTCATGTCCCGCAATTAAACTAAAGCAGGACACGTGGACAGATCCAGCTACATTAAAGAGCCATTTAGAAAAAAAAAAAAATACTAGCTACTTCTGTTTGTAATTGGCTTTGTATTACTTATGGTTCAAGACATCATCGAGTCATAGCTTTGAATCTTTCTTACACAGGTTAGCTTTCGTAGGCAGGCACCATTCCTCCACATATGGAAAATTTTTCATTTATTGTTAAACTAATTGTCTAATTCTCACAAACAACACGTTTCATGGCTCTATGCCGAATGATCAACTGGCTCGACTTTATCGGTTGAAAGTTTTAGACTAATTTGGATTCAATGATTTGAGCAGAGAAATCATGTTATCCAAACTTCAATATTTGTTTTTCCTGATAACAATTTCAATGGTACTATCCCATCATCTCTATACAATGTATCTTCATTGGAACTAATTCATATAGGATATATATAACCAGTTTTTAATTTTTGTTTTAATTTTTATTTTTGATTTATATATATATAACATATATGGTGGCTTATTTATTATCAATTAACCATACTAATTAGATCTTTGAAGTATTAGTTAACCTTTTACACTTTGCTCACTTGTATGTACAATTCATTAAAAGCACATTATTTTTCTGAATAATAATACATAATCGTTCATATTGTGACAGGTGAAATTCCAAGTGAAATTGGTAATTCACAAAACCTAGAGCTATTCAGTATTGAGAACAACAACTTTGCTGGCTCAATTCCATTTGAAATCTTCAATATCTCTACACTGCAAGCTAGTCATTGCAATTAATAACTTTAAATAACCTCTCGGGCCATCTTCCATCAAATATTAATTTAGGCTTCTTCCTTCCAAATCTTCAAGGCTAATTCTTGGGGCAAATAGATTGAGTGGAACAGTTCCCAGCTTTATTTCTAATTTTTCACAACTCATTGACCTAGAATTGGTTAAAAACTCAATCTCAGGCTTAATTCTTAAAACACTTGGGAATTTAAGGCTAGCTCCTCGAGAGACTAATATTTTGATTGTTGGATCGCTAGAATTGAGCTTGTTGATCTCTTCTTTGTCTTAAAACACTGGGAATTTAAGACATCTTGACCTCTACTGTTCCCATGAGCAGTCTTGGTTCCAAGTTAGGACTTGGCCTAACTTGGTGCCTTCTTCATATTCTTTCATGGAGGGGTCACGTGAGGGACCGCTTCTGCACCATTTTCAATTTTTGATGCCTAGTTGAGGGTGCTAATAGTCTACCTTGCGTCGTGTTTTATTGACCGGTGTCCGTCCATTACAAAAGCTTCATTAGAGCATTTACAATAGGCTCTTTATATTTAGCTTTTATCTAAAAATCTAATAAAATTCATGAAAACACTCATTGATTTTATCAGACAATCCACTAAATGACACCATGTTGGAAATCTCTCTAATTCTCTTAGAAGATTGTCAATGTTTAATTGCAGTATTAAGGGCAGCATTCCTAGTGATATTGGCAATTTAAGTAGCTTGACAGCTTTGAACCTACGAACAAATGGATTGGATGGACCAATTCCAGCGACAGTGGGAAGGTTGCACATGCTTGAAGGTTTGTTTCTTCAAAGTAATAGACTAGAAGGTCCCATCCCATCTGATCTTTGTCGTTTAGAGAGCTTGGTTGAATTAAACTTAACTGGTAATTAATGAGCTTTCTGGACATATTCCTATATGAATGGATAATCTAACTTCTCCAAGACATCTTGACTTGATCGAGCTTCAACCAATTAACTAGCTTCTACTGTTCCCATGAGCTTGTGGAGTCTTAACGTACCTCTTGGAGGTCAACCTGCCATGATCAAATTCTCTAAGTGGCTCTCTCACATCAATGAATATCGGAAATATGAAGGTCTTGACAAAATTGGACTTATCAAGAAATCAGTTGTCAGGTGGTATTCCAATAACAATCACTACCACAGTGCATTCCACTTCCAAGACCAAAGTGGGTCTCTTTTTCTTGCGTGCACGACTTCATTGACTTGCCCATTTTTAGTTTTTGGGTGACAGTACTGCATTCCAACTTCAACGTCAAATGCGGATACTGCGATCTCCTTGTACGTCGGTGTCACCTGTCCGTTGTTGAGTACCAAGTACCTCAACCAACATGCGTCCACCATTCATGGATAGAACTCTTTTCCTGTTCCTCCTTTTCGTGATGGTGTTCTTGGTATATTTAGCCAATGCAAAGGTTCCCAACATTACCACAGATCAATCAGCTCTTTTTGTCTTAAAAGGTTGTTCTTATGACCCTCACAATATTTTGACAGGCAATTGGTCTGTTAATACCTCTGTTTGTAATTGGATTGGTATCACCTGTGATTCTAAACATCACCGAGTCACAGCTTTGAACCTTTCTTATATGAGCCTTGAAGGCACCATTCCTCCACATATGGGAAATTTTTCATTTCTTGTTAAACTAAGTGTCACAAACAACAGCTTTCATGGCTCTATACCCAAGGAGCTGGCTCGACTTTACCGGTTGGAACTGTTGGACTTTGGATTCAATGACTTCCATGGAGAAATCCCATCATGGATGGGGTTGTTATCCAAACTTCAATATTTGTTTCTACGTGGTAACAGTTTCAATGCATGGTACTATATATCCCATCATCTTTATCCAACATATCTTCGTTGGAAATAATTGATCTCGGATATAACCAGCTTTCAGGCTTCATATCTTCCTCCCTGTTCAACATATCGACCTTGCAAAGAATTTATCTTATAGAAAACATGCTTTCAGGTCCGTTGCCCTCCGTTATCTTGAACACGCCTTCACTACAAGTCATGGACTTCAAATTTAATATGTTGTCTGGTGGACTCTCCATGGATATGTTTGATCATCTTCCCAACTTACAGTGGCTTCGCTTGTCTTTCAACAAGTTCTATGGCAAACTCCCATCCACTTTGTTGAAGTGTAAACAACTGCAGTCTCTATTCTTGGGGGAAAATAATTTTACATGAAGAATATCTCCCGAAATTGAAAACTTAACCAGACTCGTAAATTTATTATTAACCATACTAATTGGCTCTATGATGTAATTGATTAACTTCTTACACTCTGTCCACTTGTATGTACAATTCATTATAAGCACATTATTTTCCTGAATAATAATATATAATCTCTCACATTGTGGCAGGTGAAATTCCAATTGAAATTGGTAATTTACAAAACTTAGAGTTATTCAATATCAAGAACAACAACTTCGCTGGTCCAATTCCATTTGAAATCTTCAATACCTCTACACTACAAGACATTGCAATAACTTTGAATAACCTCTCAGGCCATCTTCCGTCAAATATAGGCCTCTTCCTTCCAAATTTTCAACATGGGTTTACCCGCGTTGGCCTAGGTATCAGGATACCATATTTTCTCTAAATCAGGAACTTGTTTGATAATCCCCCCCACAATATATATATATAATCCTATGGAATTGAATTTGACGCCCATTCTGTTGTTGTTGTGGGGGCGAATTGTCTACCATATAATGGAATTGGGTCTTTGGACCTACTAAAATAGGCTGGTTATTTGATTTTTGTGGACTGTGTGGCCTTGCCGGCCCAATTCCCAAGACGGTCTAATGTCCATGGCCAGTTTATTCATACAATCTGTGAGAAGTGGCAATTCAGAGAAAAAAATAAAAAAGAGTAAAGTTCCAGAGTTTTCAAGCTAAAATTGCCCAGAAGACAAGAAAGGACTTAGTTTTCAAGATCCAGGTGACTTTTAGTAAATTTAGTTTATTTGGTAAGGATTTATTCTTAGGATGGTTATTCCTAGTGGCGGATCTAGAAATTAGAGTTACTAGGGGCACAAAAAAATAATAAAACATAATGAGATTTTTTTTTTCCTATAATATAATAAATATAATAAAAAATAAATTATATCATAATATATGTAAAAAAAACAAAAATCATAGTGACTATTAATAATCTTCATCTAACAACGTTACAAGCACATAATAATTTAAACTTTTTGTGAAATAAATTAAGTACAATTAAATGACTAATAGTGTCTAAGAAAAATAAGTACCTTTTAGTGGGTTGTTAGCCTACCACAATTTCTTTTAGAAAAACACAAAATCTCAAAACATAAATCACATTAGAGACTGGAGTCTACAGAGAAGAGATTAGAGTCAAAATTTAGCAAAAAAAAAACCATATTTATCTATTTTAGCTATCTAGTTTTTTAAAGCACCCACATTCCGATTAGCATTTTAACTTATCATTTTTATTATCTCATTTAAATAATAATTTCCTATCATTTAAATATTATTTCTCTATTCATTTTTTATTCTTTCTTTATTTTTTTTTCCTCATAGCATGAAAACCGGTGAATAGCATCCAATGGATTGTAGCACATGCATGGAGAGAGAATTTTTTTTTTTTTAATTGGAATTCAGATATGCATTTTATAAAACTCATAACCCAGCCAGTGCAATCTGATTTTCTTTTTTGATGAATGAGAAACTTTCATAGACCAACAACAAAACACTTTACAAAGAAAAGCTAAAGCACTTAGCTAAAGCTGAAAACACCTATACAAGCAAAAGCTCTACCATATTAAACCAATATCACATCTATACCCCAAGCATTACAAAGAATATCATTTCCTCTAGTGTTTTTAAATCTACCTTTCGTAGTAAACCGGGTCCTCGCCTCCCATCTAATGCGTTGAATAAGCTTCTCTTCAGTGCATGGATTATTGTTATGTTTCAAAGCATTACAATTCCTCCAAATATTATATATTATAGAAGCAAAAACTAGCCGACACAAGTGCAATCTGATTCATACACGTAGGAAATCATGTCGCCATATTCTTTGGACAAGTGCCAACTTAGCCAAACAATGAGTAGCATTGTTGGCCACACGTCTCATATGATTCACTTCCCAAACCTGGTGATGGCCTAGTATCTTCGTTTCATACACCACCTAACGGTCCTAACCATATAAACTCCAGCAGCTCCCATTCTTACGCAAGCCTTCTAACATAATAGCCTGTAAATCCAATCTGCACGCATGCTCCACTGCCCTCCAAGCTGCAACAACTTCAGCCATGGTGGGATTGGAGATATATTCCTTAGAAGCACAAAGCATCACAATAGCACTCCTATGATGGTCTCTTGCAATCACCCTTATACCCATTTATGTGATTGAGACATTCAACAGCTGCATCCCGGCCCAATTTATCTTGATTTTTTTTTCTGCTGGCCGGGGGTTTCTGCCAAACGGTCACAGCCTCAACTTGGATATATAGTCTTCTTCAATGAATCTCATTCCTGGTTGTAGCACATGATAGACCAAAATCTGGCTCAAAAAATTGAAATTACCAGGGGAAGAATTTTTTTTTTTTTTTTTTACCGGGGGCACCCGCCCCTAGGTCACCCCCATGTGTATCCGCCCCTGGTTATTCCTGTGTATTTTTCATCCCGAATTTAATTTGGGGTGGCTATAGCCACCTCTGACCACTCTGTAGGTGACTGACTATCCACTGAAGCTTTTTACTAATTTTGTTCAATTCCACATTAAACATGCATTTTGACATTTTGTTATCAAATTAAGAAATAAAAACAATTATTTTATTTCACTCTCCTCTATCCTAGTAATAAGTTAATAATTATTCATTTTTCCAATAAAATACTCATGTCGCAAATCAAATGAGGCTATAATGTAGTTAAGGAATGATGGTTGCCACAAGTATGATTTGGCCACACCTTCAAACTGATTATTAGGATAGTTTAAGGTGTCCAACCACTCTCTTTGGCCAAATAATAGTTTGGTTATTTTTGTCATCGCGATTCACGTTGTTCATTTAAATTGAATCACCTAAATAAAATATATTAATTTTGAGCAGCTTTTCTAATCTTGAGAAGCTGCTCAAAATGTAAAAAAAAAATACAATTAATGCAAAATATTAATAAGAAAATACTTTTTGAAGATTAGAATCCATTTTGGTTGGTATTGCCAATGGATGCAGGCATGCATTAATTGAATCAGTCCACTCTTTAATTTTTTTTTTATTTTTTTTCTGGAGAATTAGTCGACTTCAAATGCACAAAATGCTGACCAATCTCATTACTGCCAAATGTGTCGTCTCTAATCCGAGTCATATACCACATGTATTGCTTCCCTTATTAGGGGGAAAAAAATGCACCTACTGCTTAGCTTCCGTCCATATTTTATTTCATAATCTTAAAAGTCAAAATTTGCATAGCCCTAACCGGGAACAAGATCCTCTCTAATTTATTTGAACTAGAAGTGTGTTATTATCTTTTCACTTTTTGAGAAGACAAAAATACATCTTAACTATAACTAATGAGATATTATCTAGTTCAAATAAATTAGATAGGATCTAGATTGTATTTATTTTTTATTTTTAAAAATTAATCATTAAATTTGTAAGATTCAATTAAGTAAAGGGGATGAGGATTCACTACAGTTTTTTTTTTAAAAAATTGTTTATATATTTTAGGCTATTTTTAAATATAAAAAAACTTGAAAAATACTATATATTAAAAATGTGCCATGTCAAGGTACTAAAAATAAAAAAAAAAAACTTTCCAAAAGGCTTCTTATTCACTTTTATAGAGACTTTATATCTATATATATAAAATTAAAAGACAATTTTTGACTCGAAGCTTTTTTACAACATAACGAACAAAAGCTTGATGAAGATATTCTTAATTCTCAATTATAACGTACCACATTTTTAAAGCATCTAGATACCTAAAAATGATCAAAATTGCATAATTTGAGAGCCTACTTTTTATAAAAAAAAAAAAAAATTGTAAGAAATCCTAATCCATGTAAAGGTGTGAGTTCGTGGATCTAATTTATATACACAACACACTCAATGTCGGGTGAAGAAAAAAACCAGCAAAAACACCAGTTCATGTCCCGCAAACTAAAGCAGGACACATGGACAGATCCAGCTATATTAAAGAGCCATTATGAAAAAAAAAAAAAAAATACTTACGTGTTGAATAGCACAGAAATTTACACCATTGCCCTTGTCCTCATCAGACCGGGGTCCCCTCAAATTAGTTTAAAATTCGAGGGACTCAAATTCTCAAATGTTGGCCGTTGATGACATCTAACAGTTCAAACTAAGCCATGTGAGTAAAATTGATTTCCCTTTAATTCTTTACCAAAACCCACTTTTGGTTTTAGAATGCCAATAAATTCCCTCTTAAATTCTCAGAAACTGCAAAAGTCTTGTGCCAGTATGAAACAATGAGTTTAGAAGGCATTGTTGAAGCAAAATTATTGGCATCGACTTCTTCTTCCCTTGTCTCACGTTTGAAAAAAAAAAATTAGCTTTAGACTTTTACTAAATGCATGCTTAAGGCTTCTTTTCTTCCAGGAGGCTTGCCTTTGATATGTACCTGTTCCAAAGTCTCTACAGAAAAACTTCTGAGTAAAAAAAAAGTACTTAGTATATGGTGTAATCTTATTGCCATTGTCAGATTAATTAGGATTTTAGTTATCTAACTATTAGCTGTGCGATTTTTGTTTTGTTTTTTGTTTCTGTTAAAACAATATAATAGAGTATTTTAGTTTTGCCTTTAGTTACTTGGCAAAACTCATATGATTGGTGCATGAGCTTTTATGGTTCGTTGAGATAATGTTTTAGTTTTACTTCCAACCCCTGTTTTAATGTTGTTAATGCTGCAAGGTGATTGGTGCTTATACATTGTTAGTTTTATTTATGATGCGACCAATTACCATCTTTATGTTGTTATTCCAAGATCACACTCAATGTCATGTTAGCATATTTTGATTTTTATTTAATTTATGTGAATGACAGCAATATACATACCAAAAAAAAAAAAAAAAAAGGATGGACGGCATCACATTCAACTCATCTCAAAATGTGAATGCCCAGATAAATTGGACACTTCAAGCTGGTATGGAATTTAATACTGTAGATGATGCATGAAACCATTGGGGAAATTATGGAAAGCATATCGGTTTTGGTATAAGGAAATGTTTTCAAAATAAAAATAAGTTAAATGGAAAAGTAACTTCAAGGGGATTTACTTTCTGTTTCTCTCTCTCTCTCTATGGAGGGTCGTAAAAATCAGACGCCCTGTTTCTTCATTTTCTGTTTCTCTTGCTCTCTTCATTTTCGCTAAAACTCTCACTCTCTTCACCCAAATCAATCCGACCTCCAGCCAAGCGCCTCACAAGCTATACCTCGGCGTCGCTTTCAGCTCCATCGCCCACTTCCCCACCGACCTCGGACCTCCAACCAACTCTCCTGTCACTTTCTTTGTTACCACTCTCTCTCTCTCTCTCAAAGATTTGATATTTTTCCTTTTTCTGCTTCAAAGATTTGAGCATTGACAAAGTGAATGGAAGTGGTTGCTCTAAAACCAATAAAAAAAATGATATTTAGTTAAAGTAGATAAATGTTTAGAGAGTTTTTTTATTTTAAGTGATTGCCTAAAATAACTAAAGTAAAATTTTTAGCTGAACTTTGAGGAGCTCGTTAGGGATGCTCTAAGTCTTGATCGGCACCAACAAATGGTCCCGTATCAAATCTTCTTTGCAAGCCTTGCGATATTCAAATCGAGCTTGACTCTCTCTCTGATTTCTCAGGCCCTTTTACTGCCGGCACATCGTTTCATATTTGTTCAAACATACTTACCAAAAAACAAAAAAAAGTCTTGGGTTTAGTGACTTTGAATTATCAAGAGGGTAGGACTAATTTCTTTCCTGTTGGTTAGATGAGCCGAGGCCACTTCGATCTGCACCATTTTCATAAGGGCCAGTTGGGTTGTCATCATTGTCAAAGAGAGTTCATCATTAGGGAACTAAAGTCCAATTACAAAATGATTTAATTTCGTTGTCTAGAGGAAGATCACGAGGAAATATAAATCGGAAATGCTATCATTATTGGCCTAGTGACGGTGCCAATAGTCCGCCCCTGCTCCGTTTTTTTATTGAGTCGCGTCGATTACAAAATCTGCATTAGGTGGGAAATGGTCATCTCTTCTCCGACAAATTGACATCAAAGTCTAAGCCCACTCACCTTCCTTTTTCCCAAAATCGCCATCTGTTTTCCCTCTTAAATCTTCGCGGATGCTGCGATCTCACCTGTCCGTTGTTGAGTAGCACACTAAGTCACTAACCCAAGTACCTCAACCAACCTTTCAAAAAAAAAAGTACCTCAACCAACATGCGAGCACCATTCATGGATAGAACTCTTCTCCTGTTCTGCTTTTTGTGATGGTGTTTTTGGTAAGTTTAGCTAATTCAACGGTTCCCAACATCACCACGGATCAATCTGCTCTTCTTGCCTTAAAGGGTAGTATTTCTTATGACCCTCAGTATTTTGACAAGCAATTGGTCTAGTAGCACATCTGCTTGTAATTGGATTGGTATCACTTGCGATTCTAAATATTATCGAGTCATAGCTTTGAACCTTTCTTTTATGGGCCTTGAAGGCACCATTCCTCCACATATAGGAAATCTTTCATTTCTCGTTAAACTAAGTGTCACAAACAATAGCTTTCATGGCTCTATGCCCAACGAGCTGGCTCGACTTCATCGGTTGGAAGTTTTAGACTTTGGATTCAACGACTTGAGTGGAGAAATCCCATCATGGACGGGGTTGTTATCCAAACTTCACTACTTGTTTCTACATGGTAACAGTTTCAATGGTACTATCCCATCTTCTCTATCTAATGCATCTTCGTTGGAAATAATTCATCTTGGATATAACCAGCTTTCGGGTTCCATATCTTCTTCCCTCTTCAACATATCGACCTTGCAAAGAATTTATCTCATGGAGAACATGCTTTCCGGTCCGTTGCCGTCCATTATCTTCAGCATGCCTTCACTGCAAGTCATGGACCTCAAATCTAATATGCTCACTGGTGAACTCTCGATTGACATGTTTGATCATCTTCCTAACTTACAGAGGCTTAATATGTCTTACAACAAGTTCTATGGCAAACTCCCATCGACTTTGTTCAAGTGCAAACAACTACAGAGTTTATCATTGCAGTCTAATAATTTTACAGGAAGAGTATTTCCAGATATTGAAAACTTAACCATGCTTACAAATTTACAACTTGCATACAACAACTTTCAAGGTATGTTTAATCTTGTTTTAGTCAATTATATGGAATTTTGTGCATGATGCAAAACATTTTGCTTTTTATTTTACTTTATGATTGTATCGGATTCATTACCTTTTTACTGAATGATTAAAATTATTTGTCTACGTCATACAAGGAAACCATAAGATTTAAGGGAGCCTATATAAAGAATTGTTATCAATTCGTCCATGTTGACCCCATATAAAAACGCTACAAAGGGATCTATATATTGTCCGCTCATTGTCGACGTAGCTCAACTATTTCAATCATGGCACAACCGAGAAGGTAGCCAACTGGCCATGTGAAACTAGGTCGTTTTTTTGGGGAGAAGATATAACATAGTGGCTTATTTATTATCAACCATACTAATTAGCTCTTTGAATTATTTGTTAATTTTTTACACTTTGCTCACTTGTATGTACAATTCATTGAAAGCACAATATCTTTCTGAATAATATATAATACATAATCGTTCATATTGTGACAGGTGAAATTCCAAGTGAAATTGGTAATTTACAAAACCTAGAGCTATTCAATATCGAGAACAACAACTTTGCTGGCCCAATTCCATTCGAAATCTTCAATATCTCTACACTACAAGCCATTGCAATAACTTTGAATAACCTCTCAGGCCATCTTCCATCAAATATAGGCCTCTTCCTTCCAAATCTTCGAAAGCTATTTCTTGGGGGAAATAAATTGAGTGGAACAGTTCCCAGCTCTATTTCCAATGTTTCACAACTCACTGACCTAGAATTGGTTCAAAACTTATTCTCAGGCTTAATTCCTAAAACACTTGGGAATTTAAGGCTCCTCGAGAGACTTAACATTGGAGAAAATAATTTGACTGTTGGATCACTAGAATTGAGCTTTTTGATCTCTTCTTTGTCGAATTGCATATATCTCAAAGCAATAATTTTATCAGATAATCCACTGAATGACATCATGCCTAGTTCCGTTGGAAATCTCTCTACTTCTCTTCGAAGGTTTTCAGCGTTTAATTGCAATATTAAGGGCAGCATTCCTAGTGATATTGGCAATTTAAGTAGCTTGATAGCTTTGAACCTACGAACAAATGAATTGGCTGGACCAATTCCACCTACAGTGGGAAGGTTGCACATGCTTGAAGGTTTGTTCCTTCAAAGTAATAGACTAGAAGGTCCCATCCCATTTGATCTTTGTCGTTTAGAGAGCTTGTTTGAATTATACTTAGCTGGTAATGAGCTTTCAGGACATATTCCTACATGCATGGATAATCTAACTTCTTTAAGAATTCTCGACTTAGGCTTCAACCAATTAACTTCTACTGTTCCCGTGAGCTTGTGGAGTCTGACATACCTCTTGGAGGTCAGCCTGTCATCAAATTCTCTAAGTGGCTTTCTCACATCAATGAATATTGGAAATATGAAGGTCTTGATAAAATTGGATTTCTCAAGAAATCAGTTGTCAGGTGGTATTCCGATAACAATAAATGGCCTTCAAGATCTGGTTCACCTCTCCTTTGCAAACAATCAATTAGAAGGATCAATTCCTGAATCATTTGGTGAATTAGTAAGCTTGGAGTACTTGGATCTTTCGAGTAATAATTTAGCTGGAGAGATTCCAAAGTCCTTAGAAGTTCTCCAATATCTCAAATATTTGAACGTGTCTTTTAACAAACTACAAGGAGAAATTCCTTCAGGAGGACCATTTGTAAACTTTTCGGCTGCATCATTTATGTCAAACAAGGCACTCTGCGGTGGTACTCCCAGACTGCAAGTTCCCCCATGTAAAGAAGGTGCTCCTCGACCAAAAAAGGCTACAAAGTATGTATTATTGGCAATTGGGGTAACAATACTTGTAGTGG
This sequence comes from Carpinus viminea, assembly GCA_013348765.1. NCBI lineage: Eukaryota > Viridiplantae > Streptophyta > Magnoliopsida > Fagales > Betulaceae > Carpinus > Carpinus viminea. The sequence continues at coordinate 60,800,992 of CP054667.1, forward strand.
CATTTTATTAGCTTGGATAAGATGTCAAAAAAGGAATGTCGAATTTCCAGTTGAGGAAGAGTCGTTGCTTGCAACAACATGGAGAAGAATTTCTCACCAAGAACTTCTACAAGCAACAAAAGGATTCAATTCAAACAACTTAGTTGGTGAAGGGAGTTTTGGGTCCGTATACAAAGGAACACTTTCAGATGGGTTGAATGTTGCAATAAAAGTTTTAAACTTGAAAGTAGAAGGTGCATTCAAGAGTTTTGACGCAGAGTGTGAAGTACTATGCAATATTCGTCATCGAAATTTAATCAAAATCATCAGTGTTTGTAGTAGCATTGACTTCAAAGCCCTTATATTGGAATACATACCTAATGGAAACCTAGACAAGTGGTTGTATTCTGATAACCACTGTTTGAGTATGTTACAGAGACTAAATATAATGATTGATGTAGCATCGGCATTAGAATACCTTCATTATGGTTATTCAACACCCATTGTTCATTGTGATTTGAAGCCTAACAATATCTTGTTGGATGAAGATATGGTTGCACATGTCACTGATTTTGGCACAGCCAAGCTCTTAGGTGATGGAGACTCGATGAAGAGAACCATGACTCTCGCTACCATTGGTTATATGGCACCAGGTGAGTTTTTAGTTTTTATTGTACCTAGAGTAGAATGTTGTTCTTAACATTTTGCTTTGTTTTTTTTTCCACTGTTGTCGAGTATAAAAGCATATTCTTATGACAAATTGTGATGTACATGTAGAGTATGGATTGGAAGGAATTGTTTCTACACGAGGCGATGTGTATAGTTATGGTATTTTAATGATGGAAACATTCACAAGAAAGAAGCCAACAGATGACATGTTTGCTGGAGAAATGAGCTTGAAGCGTTGGGTAGAGGATTTGTTACCTCTTTCAGAAATTGAAGTTGTCGATGCCGATTTGAGAGGAACCGAAGGACATTCTGCTATGGATTGTATATCATCCCTCATGCGATTAGCTTTGGAGTGTTGTGCAGAGTCACCTGGACAGAGGATTGATATGAAAAATGTTTCAGTAACACTCAACAAGATCAAATTGAAGTTTCTACAAAATGTTAAAGAAGGAGCCTAACGTGAGAGCGTAAAGTTTGTTTACAGCTCTTCTCAGATTTCTCTCTTGGCTTCAATCAAATCCAGTAGAAGTGTGGACGACGATGGGCGGCATCTTCGCAACCCCTAGCTAAACAAAAGGGTTTTGGGAAGTATATTTTTAGAAATATATTATTTTAATTGTAATTTTAAATTTATAAATATTAGAGACTCTAAATGTACGTTTTACGGTTGGTTCGATGGACCCGCCAATACCAAATCACAAAACTTTCATGGCATTTTCTTGAATTTCCTTCTTCTTTTTTTGCCCCTGTTCTTATATTTGGATTCAACAAATGGAAACCCAGAAAAGTACAAAACCGACGTTTGTTCAGGTTGGTGACCAGAAGCTGTTCCAGGTTTGATTCTTGTTTCAAAAGGTCGTTTGCTTGTCGCTTCGTTTTCACTCATCTATTTATGTATATCACTACACCAACTTCTTAGCTTCGCTTTCAATTCATTCTTGTGTGTTTTTAATTTATAAATTATCTTTCGTTTTCCTGATGTTAGTATGTGCCACCAAACCCTGAATTCGGCTCAATGCGTTGGTGGGTCGGTTTCAGAAAAAGAAGGAGAAAGGACTCAGAGCAATAGAAGGTGTTGTTGGCTTAAAGGTTTTCCTTCCTAATCTTTGTTTTAAAGGTGCGTATCTGTTATAGGATTAATTAATGGCCAAATTTTCTTTGCCGTGTTTTTTTTTTTTTTGAAATATTCTTTGTCATGTTGGGAAAAGAGATGGTGGTTGTGGTTTTGTCTTAAAATTTCGGATACCTGAAGCTTTGCCGAGAGATAATGGTCTAATGGGGAAGCAAGGTTCCCAAAGAAGTCCGCGTCCTGGAGTTCAGAATGCTGACTTGTCATTAGGGATGAAGGAATATCAGTGTAGATGTCCAGAAACTTTACCGGGTAGTGATCCCTCTATAGGAAGGAGAATGTCATGGGGTGATAAAAACTGGAATCCCAAAACTGTTTTACTTCATGGTTTGAAGAATGATTCTGCAAAATATAGTGCTTTAAAGGGAGTCTATGTAGGGAAAAGGCATCTGTGGCTTCGAAAATACGTGAGGTCAATTGCTTTTATGATCGGGTTGATGGGTTTCTTTCTCCTGTTTGATTCTCTGTTGGTCTCCATTTTTGATTTGAGAAATCTTCAGCATCATTCAACCCAAATAAAATCAAGTGGGCTTAAGGTAAATGTTTTCTGAGGCAATACTAAGTTGGAACTCAAGAAATGGGTGTTTCATTGCCACAATGTATCTATCTGAGTTTAGGTGACACTCATCATAATTTATCCTAATTGTTGCTTATTGGAGAATCTCACCTTTTTTTCTTTTTCATTGTTATTTTGAATCCATTTTGGGTTACTCAATCAAGTGTCTAATTCTTTTGTGTATGTACTCTCCTGTTGGTGAATGTTCCATTCATATGTAATTTGGCATCATTTTATAACTGAAATTCTGCAGCAGGTGATCTGTGTGCATTATTGATGGATTTCTTATTGTGTTTATAACTGAAGTCCACTAATGTAACACCTACTCTTCCGAGTTGGTATGGGACGAAAGAGTCAAGACTGATCTTTGCATGTCTGCATCTGCGTTTTTACTCTGCAGACTCAAGATTTTAGTGCTAGTTGTCGTGGGCATTTGCATTTTGGGTGTGCTTTATGTGAATCATCTAGTTTGTAAAGTTTCTTTAGTCCTTCGGCAAGATTTTTCTCTACCAAAAGTGCAAGTTGTAAATAATCAATTCTAAAATTAGGATGATATTCTTGATTCATTCTACATAATATCTGCTGCATCTATTTTCCATAGGACGACGATAGAGGTGCCTTCATCAATGAAGAAAAATCATCAGTACAGATGTATGACCGGCTTCACAATTTGGCATCCAGTGCTCTTGCAGAGGTTAGCAGCTAACTTTTATGTTTGGTGCATATTTTCTGATTAGCTTGTCAAATTAGGTTGATTGGATTTCTTTTATCCAAATATCTGAGAACTTAACTATGCCTTAGAAAGAATTTAAGCGAGGGTCGTCATGGCTATGGGAGGAACCATATCGGAAGGCATCTGCATGGAAACCATGTGCAGACAGAAAGGTTCCAACAAATCTAGGTATTACATAACCAGTGATCATAGTGTCCTATAAATTTCGGATGATAGCTAGTTTCTTTTTCTTAGGTCAAATGATAGTTAGTTACTATAATTGAATTCTTCATTGTGTATGTTACTCTGAAATTTATCATGTTTTTGGACAGGGAAATTTGACAAAAATAATGGCTACATATTAATCAGTGCAAATGGTGGGCTCAATCAACAACGAGTTGCAGTAAGTACCTTAGCTGCTTTGAGTTCATAAGTATCCTGATAAAACAATTCTGATTCCTGTCTAAATTTTTGGAGTTGGAAAAATAAAGTAGCCTAGGAAAACCTTGCCATTCCACCTAGTGGGAAAAGGATAAGGATACCTCCAACCTTGTTACATTACAGAGCTCTTTGTCAAAGACACTCACCCCATAGAATGGCCATGGATCTTACATGCTTGTCGAGAATGAGGGGAAAGCTTTGGCAAAAGACATACCCAATCGTCATTATCTGATACTTGTTATAGAAGAGATGTGCATATAGTTGAAGCTGTAGAGTCGTTTATGGAGCAATGAGTAATTATGTTGAACTGTTTTAGTCTTAGCTTATTGTGTGTTTACTAGTATCTCATTGCTAATTTATCCAGCAACTGATAGGGTTCTCCATGATCTCTCTCAAGAAATATGAAGTATGAAAAACCTTCACGATGTTTAGTGCTTAATATAAACTAATATATGGCTCTGTTAGACTGTCTTACTCTCTCTATCATGTACATTCAATTGGGTACTTCAGTTGCCATACAAAATATGAATTCTAAATAAGATCAACTTGAAATAAGTGAAGCACACTTTGACAATGTCAAATTTGTGTTTCTTTATAGTTTAAGATCCTTTTTTTAAATTAATGCTAGTTTCTTTGCGGATGAGTTTTGGTGGACCTTACTTTGTCATCTCTTCTTGTGATCTTTTCTTCAGTCACCTGCTCCACTAGTCAAACTGACTAAGCTATTGTTTTGCTTGCAGATTTGCAATGCTGTTGCTGTGGCATCTCTTCTTAATGCAACTCTTGTTCTTCCACGATTTCTGTATAGCAATGTTTGGAATGATCCCAGGTTTGAGATCAAATCTGAGATTATTTGTGAAAATAGTTTGTTTCAGATTGGAACTATAATGAACTGTATACTCATTCCTAGAACTGTATAATGAACTGCATATCAAATTATGTGGATATCAAACTTTTTCTCGTCATATCCATCATGATGGATATGACATAAACCAAAGAACAACATATTCGAACTATAATGAACTGTATACTCATTCCTAGAACTTTTGGTTGATCAGTTGATAGGTCTTTCATGACATCCCTGATTCAATTAAAATACCTAATCCAATTACTGGTTATTTGTAAATTTTTAATTTTGGTGTAAGTGCCCCAATTGTTGATGACACATTTAGTTTGACAAAAATGCAGCCAGTTTGGTGATATTTACCAAGAGGAGTATTTTATGAATATCTTGAAGGGTGAAATCAATATTGTCAAGGAACTCCCTCCTCATCTGAGATCACTTGACATTGAAGCAATAGGTAGTCTGGTATGTTATCTTCTTAATTTGGATAAAATACTATTAAGAATAAGTTTGACTCATTTTTTGAGAGCATCTTAAACCTCTAACCTTGCTTCTCAGATTACTGATGCAGATCTTGTGAAGGAGGCAAAGCCTATTGATTACATCAGAAATATACTTCCCCTCCTAGTACGAAATGGAGTTGTTCACTTCCTCGGATTTGGAAATCGACTAGGCTTTGATCCATTGCCTTCTAACCTTCAGGTTATAAAACTTCCCTTAAAGATTGAATATTTCACAGTTTATATTAGTGCAATGAAAACTAAACCTGCTATTTTTACCAGCTAACAAATGCACATCCTACATGTGTTCTTATTGAATACAGTGATATCCTCTTGAGCATTTGATTGGGTGTTGATTGAAAGTTAAATCCTTTATGCCATGTCAACTCAGAAAAGAACTCTTTTATGCTCCCTAGGAGGACTTTGTTCTTAATTGCTTAGCACCCTAATTTTTTAACCTTCTTATGTCATCCATTTTTTTTTCTATGCATATATTAATCATATAATAGTTCAGAAGTAGCTATCACTTCAATATGCCTCACTGTTGTTCTCCACTCCATTCCTAATTCACCCAGATTAAATTTAATATCTTATACTAGTCCTGCATAATTATCTAGTATATGTCACGGTCAGATAAATCTTATGCATACTCGCAATGCCTTTACCATTCAGTTAAATATTCTTGACATTGTGGCAGAGATTAAGATGCAAATGTAACTTCCACGCTTTGAAGTTTGTACCAAAAATCCAACAAGTTGGATCATTATTGGTTAGGAGGATAAGAAACTATGGGGCTGCACGAAGTATGTTGGACAGACAATTGCTTGGAAACTTCATGCTTGACAATCCCTCGAACAAGCATGATGCTGCTAAAGGCCCGTCCAAATACCTTGCTTTACATTTGAGATTTGAAGTAGATATGGTGGCCTACTCCATGTGTGAATTTGGAGGTGGAGAAAATGAGAGAAACGAACTTCAAGCCTATAGAGAAATCCATTTTCCTCTGCTTATTGAGCGATTAAAGAACTCCAAGTATGGCTCTTAATGTTTTTCAAGCTATGCTCTTTTCTAGTATTGTTTTTATTGAACATCTTTTAGTTGACCGATCTATCTCTGCCATATTGATGTTTGTAGCCCTATTCCTCCGGCAGAGTTAAGAAAGTTGGGAAGATGTCCATTGACACCAGAAGAAGCGGCACTTGTTCTAGCTGGACTTGGTTTTAAGCGTGGAACTTACTTTTATTTGGCTGGTTTTCAAATTTATGGAGGAAAATCCCGGATGGATTCATTCACCAGCCTGTATCCCAACTTGGTCACAAAGGAAACCCTCCTCACTCCCGATGAACTTGCACCTTTTAGAAATTTCTCTTCTCAGGTAAATGAGTTGTAGCTTTTTCATTTTAACATATCACATTATCTTACAATGAATCGAACTTTATTTTAGATTTCTCTGTATCTTACAATTCTCTTGCCACCATTCATTTGATTATGAACTCGTGGTGTGGGTATTTTAAACCAGTGTCTAGGTTCATTTGAGCTCCACTCAGCAATTAGAGAAAATCATAAAAGGAAAACTGCATAATTAAAGAGGGATGTCTTAAGCATTTTACAGTTTTTTATGTCCCTTCTCATTTTTACATCCACTGGAAGAGCTAAAATTTTGGTACATTTTCATCTTATCTACTAAATAATTACTGTTGCAAACTAGAGTCATTCTATTCTACAAACATTATTGATATTCAACATGCGTGCCCTTATGGCATAAATCAAACAAATCTACCCTAAGATAGGTGCCTTTGGTATATGCAATGAAAACAATTTGCAGTGAATTTCCTCACTCAAGATTATCATAACAAAATTTAGGCCAATTTTCAAAAGCATATAATTAAAGAGTAATGTTATTTAGTAGACTACTATATAATTTTTTTTTAAAGTGTTGATTTTTACTGTCACATCATTAAGTTATATAAAAGTCATATAACAGTCTACTAAATAGTATTACTCACGGTCAAAATGCAGCTTTGATTAGCAGTTGTGGTTCTTCCCTGATAGGAATAGTAAAGGTGATATAATATCATGTGATTCTTTGATTCTCAACTCTTTCTATTTATAACTACTAAAGGTAAAGAGTTGGTGTGCATGCAGCTAGCTGCGTTGGACTTCATTGCATGTGCAACTGCCGATGTCTTTGCCATGACGGACTCTGGAAGCCAACTTTCATCCCTGGTGTCGGGATTCCGAACTTACTATGGCGGCGGCCATGCCCCTACCTTGCGGCCGAACAAGAAGAGGCTGGCAGCAATTTTGTCGGAGAATAGCACCATTGGATGGAACAGTTTTGAAGACAGAGTGAAAAAGATGATCGAGGAAGGTCAAAGAGTACGTGTGAGGGGCTTTGGTCGAAGCATTTATCGGCTGCCAAGGTGCAGGGAGTGCATGTGCAAAGCCCAATAGCATGTCCTCTTGCTCACAACTCTTTTGAGGCTCTCATATGTGCAGCATAGTTGACCTTTTTCATTGTAAATTTTCTTCTCTTTCCCCTATATTCTTTTCATTTGTTATGTATAGATTTGAATTGTTTCAGGTTTTAGATGACATAATTAGGTTTATGATACAAATAGTTCATTTTTGATGAAAAATAATATATGATTTAGATTTATTACAAATCCAAGATTGGTACAAATTAATTTCTATAAAAATGCAAGTAAAAATCAGTTTATCTAATTAACTCCAATGATTAAACCTTAACAATAATTAGAATAGATGAAAAAAAAAATGAATAAATTAATTAAGCAGCTTATGAATAAACTCATATTCATTCGAAAACTAAATGAACTTAAGTTTGAACTTATAATCAAAATCGATGATAAGCTTAAACTTGATTTGTACTTAAAACATTCAATACTTATTTAACTATAATCTCTACATATCTCATTCTTTGTACTTGACTGTACCTTTTTATTTATTTATTATTATTTTGTTAGGAAAAAAGAAAATGTGCCATTATGGAAGGGTCTTTCAATTGTTTTCAAACAAAATATGTCGTTTTTTAAGATTACATTTTACTGGTTATTATTCGGAAAAGACCAACGTTTAACTTGCCTAAATGAAAGATCCGGCCCTAAACCCGACAATGAGTTTTGGATATTAGAAAGCATGTGATATTTTTCCATTTATCCCCATTCTTTATCGGAATTTGGTTAGGTGTTAAGAAGCTTTCTTTTCAGCACTTAAATTACACAAATATTTTGAAGCAGCGTTTGGGAGATAATAATGCATGCCATTTACTTAGACATATAATCTACAACACCTCCTTGAACATTGAGCTGAAAATGTCATTTTCAGACTAAAAAATCTCTCAAAATTACACCAAAACTGAATGCTAAAGCAAACATATCAACTAGTTTTTATTGTACTCTATACCCAAATAACTCAACTCAAATATATATATATAAAGGCAATGAAAAACAAAAGAGTGGAGGAGAAAGCAAAGGTGTCATTGCTCTGCAATCAAGAAATAAATGGACCTTTGTTTCACTCTTTTTTTTCACTGGATTTCTGGGTTGTTAATCCTTATCTGGAAATGATGCTTTTCCTCTAACATCTTTCTTCTTTCTTCTCAATGGCAGCAGCTCTTGATCAAGATGGGGGGAAGAAACGGTTGAGATTGAAAGGAAGGGTGTAGAACTCCTCATTCCTGCTGTCCCCCTTGAATGCCCGAAATTTAACCCACCATGGCATTCCCCTGTCTATGGCACTTTCCTTGTAGTCAAGTGTGTTGTCCAGAAAGATTGCAACAATCAATGCAACGGTCGGGGATGAGAAGAAGATTGTGTTAAGGAAATCATTGAACTGCACACATCAAAGAAGCAAAAGTTGATGTGGTTGCCAAAAAAATTGAAATAATTTACAGTTGTGTTTCAAATACCTTACATATTATAAATAACATGGTCCACAACACAACAACATTGGGATTTTCTGTTCAGCAATTTGAGAAGCATATTGTCACAGAAACTATATAGGATCCATGGATTAGAATCTATAACTAGACACATAATGTGAGAAACCCTATATGAGATTCACACGTCCAGATAAATTTTGGGTCGCTTGACTAGGTACTTGAACAGGTACGTTCTATATTGAGTCTCTTATAGTATCTGTCCTAATTGCTAACCATTCGGATAAATATTTGCCGTGTATCATTTTTTTAAGATCCACTGTTCAAATAAATAAATTTTGAGATATGGGACCACCTATCCTATATCCTACTAGGGCATGTAGCCATGTAAGCACTCAAATATTTGGGAAAAAAACAAAAAATGCTGAAATCCTTAATCAGACATAAAGTTGTCAGCAACTTTAAGGAGGGGGACCTGTCTATTTTGGGATAGACTAATTGGCGGTGGGGTAGGTTCAACATCAAATTACGGGGTCCAATAAAGTTGACAAAATCTCAGTTGTTATTTCTCTTTCAATGGTGGGAAACAGATGAAGAGACAAATTATTAACTCACCCATACAGCACTGGTATGAGCAGGACCATGAAGAGCCTTGGCTGTGTATTCCCTGAAATACTCGGGAACAGACAACCCCAAGAAGAAGGCAACGCCTGTGATGAAAAGGTTCCTCATTGAGTTCATGTTCGTGAATTGCAAAAATGACAGCCCAACCGAAGCTGAAAACAAAAATGTAAATTAATAATTATGTGCAGAGACTGCTGCAGCCTGCAGACTGCGGAGAAGAGAAGATAAAAGGGGGCACCATTAAATGCCATCAGAAAATGAAATGATTGATGAGTGATACGCACCAACAAGACCAAACAACACACAATATACGGCAGCAAATACAGTGAAGGGTATTGATGCAAACAAAGCTCCAAACTTTCCTGCAGGAATCACAAAATCAAGTTTTGAGATAAGCAACGATTAACATAGGATCAGAGCAAAGGTGTTAACGTTCGAATTCTTTCTCTGTCATTTACTTCCCATTTCAATTAGGTGGGATGGAATATTTTGTGACTCACCTAACATGGAGAAGAATATCATAAAACCAGCTGATATTTGGATAACCCTGCGGCTGCCAACACGAGTGCTTCCAAGAAGCCCTACATTTTCTCTGTTTTTTTTTTTTGATAAATAATTAGTCTTGTTGTAGTGCATGAGTGAGGAAGTTAAGAACAAGAAGAAGCAGTAATATGATATTTACACAGAGACAGCTGAGCCAGTCAATGTGCCAAAGAGTCCACTAAGCAGGATCCCAATTCCTTGCCAGCCAATGCCACGGCTAAGAACATGAGCTGGGGGTGGTGTAGCACTTGCTAGACGTGATGCAGCCTTGTAAGCTCCAGTTGACTGTAAAAAGCAAAAACAACAGCTTTACTTTTTTTGCCTTCATTGATGAAAATATCTCCTTGGTTGACTGACTCTCTAGTTTTATCTATGTGATGTATTACCTCAATCAATGAAACTAGAACGGCAGCCATCATTCCAAAAGCATGGCCAGCGTCAAAGGTAGGAGCACCCCATTGAAGAGGGTATGGGATTTTTATCCTGTAAACAATCAATTTCATGGTCAAAAGGCAGTTGCTACAATTACAAAATCAGTGCTGGTTTTATCTATTGCATCATTAAATTGTATGTCAATCGCATAGCAGTCTACTAAATAATATTACTTATTTTGATTGAGGATTCTAAAATCAGAATATTGTCTCCTCATACATTGCAGTTCAGAAGGCATATATATTGGGTTGATTTAAGTCCTAAGGTCATTCAGAAACTATCCTGATCTGCATGGTGAACTCAGATAATCTATGCTAATTACATAGATTTTATGAAGATTTAAAAACTGATTAGTGCTGCTTTAGCTACCAACCATGGAGCAGAAGAAATCAAATTGGCTCTGTCAGTTCTGCAGTTCGCTTGGGTTAAATCTGGTCGATGTTTGTATGCACCACTGGCTGTCAAGAGGTGTGCATATGCCCATATCACAGTGACTGATATGAGGAGAGCAAACCGCTCCAGAACTGGCAGTTTCCGGAACTGAAAACTTTTCAAGTACTGCATACCAAAAAAACAGAACAAAAAACACACATTTAGACTGCATTTCTATAACAAGTATCTGCTTTTTGCAACCAACAAACCAGGCATTGCACCATAAAACACATTTTGAAACATTTCTTTTAGACAATGTGTTCTTGTTCTTGTACAATGATTGTCCAATTGGGGAGTCTCTCTTACTTTTCTTTTCTTTTTTCCAACATGATGCTATTTATTAATTAAATGTGTTATCACAATTTTATAAGTGAATTTGCTTGAAGGAAAAAATAGCAGCAGTACCTGGGAGAAGGCTATGAACAGGACAAGCATTGGAATGCCAATTTCCACGCACCGTCCAACCTGACAGAAAATCAGTAAAATCAATGGTAAACAGTATTGAGTTGTTCACAGGTGGTATTCATTTTGGTTTTATTTTAGGTTAAAAAAAAAAGGTAATATTTACCACAGGGAACCCTCTATCAAAGAGGCCAAAACCCACTAGCGCAATTACCGGAGCCATTCCAAGAGGGCTGAAGAACCTGGAATGATAAAAAACACAATGTAGTCATTTGGTAGGAATTGTTGCTTTGACTAAAAGAGTGAAAAAAAAAAAAAAAAATCAATTTGAGAGGAAAAAAGCACCTGGAACAGATGGCCCACATTTGACTAAATCCCAAAATAATTTGTATGCTTGATCCCACTATTAGTGCACCTTGTACTGCTCGCATGGTATTGAGAAATCTCTATGAACAAATTCAAGACCATTAGTATTATTATAGTACTAACTAAATAAATAAATTTATATATTTTTATTTATTAAACATAATATTAGAACCATTAGGGCAACATTTGATACAATAAAGCCAATTGGGTAAGTGGCCGGGTGGGGCAGACAAATAAATGTGCACCGAAAGAAGGTCTTTTTGGGAGATGGTGAAGTCCAACTTTAAGAAAAATAATGCAGGAAGTAAAGAAAGAGTGAAACATGTTGCAGAGAAATTGGACTAACCATACGAGGATCCTCGATGCCCATCAATGAGGAATCGTGAATTATGGATATTATGGGAACCATGAAGGCATAAGACCCGCCAATCACGGTTGGCAATCGGGTCCCAAATAGTGTTTGCAGAAGCGTATTAATTCCTTCAACAAAAAGCAGAGTCTGTACCACCCTTACTTTATCACCCTGATGAATGATGAAATGGACAAAAAGCCATATCAATTATGCAAAAACTCACGTGGAAGAGCAGAAAAACAAAAAACAAAATGAAGTAAAAATCATAGAACGGTTAATTCTCTAACTTCAAAGTATAGGAAATAGTTATGAGATATATCATAAACAATGATAATGGGAAATAATCTAAAGCATAGATGAATAAATATGAGAATTTGCTCACATCATTGCCACCCATCAAAGGAACAAGGAATGATGGGATCATAACTGCAGTTCCTAAGGCCAAAATGTAGTGCTGGAATCCCAGAGCTATTGCCTCCCCTGTTTTCACACGCAAAAACGAGATCAGAAGATAAACAAATCAATGAATGGAGAACGTCGGGGAAGCTGAGAAAATGAATAAAATCGGTCAATCGGCCATACCCCATGATGGGTTTGAATCAATACAGTACTCTAGGCCTTGAAGTTGGTCCATTGGTGGGTGGCTTATCTCCTCTGGTTTTGGAGCTGCCATGGCTGACACTCACTTATACCTCTTATTTTGCCTCCGAATCCAAATGGGTATCCGTATAAAGAATCAAAAAATGGATAGACAGAGAGATAGATCCTCTCAGAGTTTTTCTTAGTGAGTGTAATGGAACTTAGCCAATTCAATTCGAAAAGAGGGAATGAGTCACTGGGGGGTGGAAAGCAGAAAGAGAAAAGCAAATGGCTGATGGAAGCAAAAGTAGTAGATTGAAGAAAAAAAGTTCAGAGAGAAAGAGGAAGTTCACAGTTGAAGAGATAGACTAGAAATGGAATGAGAGAAAGGAAAAAAAAAAATGGCACTTGCCCCCCACTTGTTAGCTCTCTCTCACAGTCTCTGTAGACTGTAGTTTCATCTCCATCTCTCTTTGCTCTGCTTTTTCGTTTATATAAAAGTTCCGTTAACTTTTTTCCAGCTTTCCCAAACTACCCCTTAAGGAACTTCCAAGCCAAATGTTACCGTTGCCTCACACAGTTTCCCATTAAATTTTACAACTCAACCTCTTTAATACATGGCTTGTAAAATTTGCATCCCACAGAAGGAGGAAGAACAATAAATAAAAGGGGTGAGTTAGGTGCTTCTATCTTTACAAATATTAAATTTGTACCTTAAAAGAAGAGTTTTTTTTTTTTTTAAATAAAAAAAAATGAAAAGGAGAAAGAGATATACATTTTCTAACCATAAAGTATAAGCTCTAATTTCATATGGGTTTTAGGAGTCATAATTCAGTCAACCTGCACTTTTCTTTTTCTTTCTTTCTTGTGTGTTTTCTTTTCTTTTTTTCTTTGCATGTGTTTGGTGTGTGATGTGTATTGTTAAGACTGGATTTGGTTGGGATAGTCATTAATCTTTACGCTTATTTTTCTATTCATTTTGTATTTGCTGACGTGAAGAATGATTAATACTAAGGAGTAGTATTTTTTTCAAATAAATTTCAAAAAACTTGATGCTCGGTAGTACTTCCCGTGAATAATAACATTACTCATGATCGAAACATCAGCAGTGCATGGCCATGTAAATTTGGTGCATAATTATAACATGGTCCATGCCCTTTCCATGATGGAGTCATAATTCTCAAGTTAGAATATGACTTTTGAATCAGGTTGGTGAAAGCTACATAATGGTCCGTGCAAAAAAAAAAGTTTCATTTTTCCTTTATGAGCAAAATTAAAATTAATTTTGTGGATGCAGCCTATTATCTAGCCTAGATGTTAAAGCAAAATTCTATCTCTTTAATTATATTCAGAAAAAGTAATATATATATATATATATTTATAATCTATCTCTTTAATTATCTCTATGTGCATGTTTTTGTTAAAAAAATATTTTATATATTTTATTTTAAAGTTACACTTTCACACCTCAATAAACATCCTGATTTCATTCTGAAAATAGTACTCCTAACGTACAAAAAGAATGTGCTCTTGTTTCTCTCTAGAAAACTAGTCCAAATTGTGTGGACATGTTAAAAAAATAAAATAAAAAAAAAAGAAAGAAAGAAACTAGTCCAAAAGAAAATTGAAAAGGTGATTTCTCCTTTCCTTTTATTTTTTTTTTTTTTTTAAATGTACAAAATGAAATGGTTCTTCTCTACCCCTATTATTCCAAGAGCTAATTTGGTTTATAATGATAATACCATTTTATGAACTTAAACCACTACTCACATTTTTGTTTGGAAGTCTCTAAGCCATATTTAATTTTTTTTTATTAAGTAATACTATTTTTCACGCTCATTTATTACATTTGCTTCACATTGGTTGATATAACGTATTTTTAAGTGACTAACCGATATGGTAGGTTACTTAAAAATAGTGGTGGAGTTAGACAATTCATATTATATGAATTGTCTAACTATTTGGAAATTCACATAATATATGCATCACAAAAAAATAGAAACAACAAGCTCTTTCAGCAATTAAACAATAAGAAAAAAAAAACGAAAACTTGTATATGAACTCGATAATCACATGGATTTACAGCACCTAGTGCCAAAAATGCTAACCAAACAATCACACTCCGATAAAACTTGCACTAATAATAATCTATCACATGAAATTCTAAAATTCTTAGACCAAATATATGACTTTGAAAGCTTGAATTTCTCTTCATTTTGGAGCTTTACAAGAGAGAGAGAGAAAAGACATTTTACCTATCTACCAGATAATTTTTTGCTTAAACATGTCTCTCGAGAGGACCATGTAGAGGAGACAACAATACAATTCTATAATTTCTTTGTATTTCTTCAATTTTCTCAAAAACCAAACAAAGTATGTAAACTTTTTTTTTTTTTGGTTCTTATTTACTTGCTGACAATTTTGAAGCATAATCATATTTAACCACCACAACTAGGACACTAAAGAGAAAAAAATAAATAAATAAATAAATAAAAGGATTAATTTTGTTATCGTTTATGGCAAAAAAACAGTAGTCAAATTCATAGGTAAATATATATATATTTTTTTTTTTTTTTTGGCGGTGCAGTGGGTAGGGGAATTTTTTTTTTCAATTTTTTTTAATTTTAAATATTTGGGGTTGACACCCCCAATGGTAAACGCTCACTGCTTAAAAACATCATATTAACTAATCTAAAATGAGTAAAAAGAATAACATTACTCATTTTTGTTGGAAGCTTACAAAAGAAAGCCTTATTTTTTAAACATCACTATCAAATATATTTATTATCCACATCCATTGCCTTCTTAAACGCCAATAGAGGGTCTTCAAGAGTAATGCTATACTCTTCACACAAATTTATCACATTATTTTATATAGGTTGACAAAACATATTTTAAGGAATTAGG
This sequence comes from Carpinus viminea, assembly GCA_013348765.1. NCBI lineage: Eukaryota > Viridiplantae > Streptophyta > Magnoliopsida > Fagales > Betulaceae > Carpinus > Carpinus viminea. The sequence goes on from CP054667.1 coordinate 60,816,357, forward strand.
ATTTCTCCAGTTTAAATGAATTTGAGAATATCCAGTTAATTATACTGTAAGAGTATTTTTGTCCCCTCCAAAAATAAAAAGACAAAAATACTCCTCAAATATAGCTAACTACTCTTTAGTTCAAATGAATTGGAGATAATCATATTCTTAGTTTAAGTAGTTTTTCATGTCATTCACTTAAAAATAAATAAAACCACTTAAAATATGTTATGTTAGCCAGTGTGAAATTAATGTAAAAAGTAGCATTAAAATTTTAATATATTTTAAGTGATTTCAGATTAAATTTGAATCTTCTCCGGTTCAAGTGAACTAGATATTGAATATCTAGTTAGTTATAATAGATGGTATTTTTGTTTTTGTTTTGTTTTAAAAACAAAAATACCCCTCCATGTCATACTAACATATTTTAAATGAATATCAATTACTTAAAAATATAAAAGTATGAATCACTTAAAATCATAAAGTGGAAAGCACCACCAAACATATGTTATTATTATTATTTAAATAAAAAGACTGGGTGCATCTGTAGGCCATGCAGTTAATTTTTAGTGTTTAAAAAGGAGGGATGACTAGGCCCCCAACGTGTGAAGGAGCAGTGTACGAATCTCTAACGTCTCTATTTTGATGCCAAGACAAGCAGCATCGAAATCGGAGCTCCCTAATACAAATGAATATTGCACAAATTTTCACTTTATCCCTGCAACTCCTCTGCCACCCATTTCAATTATTCATCATCTTTACCGCTCATTCTCAACCAGCCCACACCAAAATGCTTGGCCAACTATCTACCGAGGAGCTCGGAAAGAAAGGGACAATATTACAAACGTTTACTGACAGGCTCTCGTATTAAAGCTGCTCCGATGCTTAAGTTAGCAAAAGTACAGTGAAAAGGCGTTTAAGGACTGTTAAAAGTATGTTACCTGATGTGAAGATTACTTCACTCAATCCATTAAGAGAGGTAACATGATGTGAATTTGATTAGTTGAGCTGGCAGATCGAGGAGGAATCGCCTGCTTGATGGCATTCCTTTGGTGAAGGTGCACTTATATCCCGATAGTTGGTTGGGCAGCTTATGGGTCGTCGGACTATTAGGATGGCATGCCAACCCTTTGTATTGCTAAAAGGACAACTAGATTTTTTGAAAGACAAGCCCAACTATGGCACAACTAAATTTTTTGAAAATAGAATCATCTTCATTTCATTTGAACAGGAGAATATCCAGTTAATTATAGTGGAAGGTATTTTTGACTAACTTGATATAAACTAAAGAGGATCATGTTATGGTTTTTTGATAGACAAGCCCAACTATGACACGTTGATATCTGGGCATTTTATAGGTATAAGAAAGTGAGAGTAGCATGTCAATTCAATAAAGATGTACACAAAATAGATGCCATAATGCAAATAAACATTTTTTTTTCTTCTTCTTTTTTTGTAGTACACTCCACATTACACTTGGTCCAAATCTCATAAGGTAGATTCTGCCAGGGTTGAAGATACTGTTTGGTATACCATGTCAAAAAATTAAAAATAAAAAAGTTGCTAATTTGTGAGAAATAAATAGTGAGGCTCTAAAAGATTCAGTTGATGCACTTCTAAAAGCAGCAAAGATACCAAGATTCAAGACCCATAAAACAAAATATGCATAAAATGTGTGCATGTGATTTGGTGATTTAGGAGAAAGTAATGTGGAAAGGGAAGATGGGAGATGCTTTGAGAAAGAGCCTCTTTCTGTGAGGATATCCTGCAGACTCTTTTCTACATCCTTTATAAAAGCATCACTAAGATTTGGCCAAACCTTTTTAAATTGGTCCTCCACAAACTCAACTCTGCATTGTCACTCATTCAGGATAATTTCATTGTAACCCATTACATATTCTATCTCTGAAAAAGTGAAAAAGATAAAGAGGATTGATGGAAATTGAAAAAATCAATGAAATTTGGACAAATTGTATTGAAAATTGCATCTCCATTTAATAGAATTTGGGAAATTGTACTAAGAAATACATCTCCACCATTTCATACTCAATCCTCACCAGTGATATCCCTTTCATCCACTTTACACCTATAAGAGACTTTAAACAAGAAGCATAGCTCGGTTCCATAGCTGCTCTTCTATCTTGTTTGAAGGTGATTCCCTCCTCACCATTTTAGCTCTCTACCAAGGCCACTTCTTCTTAAATTAAGTGTGTTCCTATCATTGATCAACAATTATCTTCTAAGAACATTCACAACAATTTTCTCGTAATTTTCCTACATTTAAGGATCTAAACTACTTTTTGCTTATCTATGTCAAAATACATCGTAATAGCTTCCTTTAATCATTTCTTATTTTATTAAAATAATATTTTTTACTTTTTACTTTTTACTTTTTAATTTTTTTCTTTCTTGAAACTATTTTCTTCTTTCTTTCAAGCTGCAGATCCACAAACAAAAAGGCCTCACCACAAGCTGCGGACCCATAAACTCTTTTCTTCTCTCTCCCATCCCTCACACTCTCAAATGGGCCCCAAACCCCACCACAATTCAATCCAAGCCGTAGAAGACCCACCAGCTAGAGCAACCGCAATCATCTATCAGACGCTGCAAGAACTGGGTTTGGGCTAGTTCGCCTTCAAAATCACCCAGACAATTAGACCCACAAATAGAGCCACGACGAGTTTGCTGACGACGAGGACGAGTTTGCCACAAACAAAGCCACTCCCCCATCTGATATCAACGACGACGACGATAATAGCAACAAGACCCAGATTGCAAAAGAAGAATCAAAGCTCGAGAAGGAACTTGGGACTAAGGGAGTTGATTGACAGTGGGGATTCAGATGGGTGTTCTTCCCCGATTTGCAACGAGTAGGATTCGGATGGGGTAGAACGGACAATGGGTGTTGTCCGGCAAAGTGGGTGTTCGTCCGTTTGAGGAGAGAGATAGAGAAAGAGAGGCGAGAGAGAGACGTGAGACCTGAGAGGAGAGAAAGGAGAGAGAATCGTTTTTTAATTTAATATTCGTAAGGATTGCTACAATAAAACCCAACCCTTAGGGTTTTATTGTAGTGACCCTCATGATTCTACAGATTTAGGGACTGCTATAATAAAACCCAATTCTTAAGGTTTTACTGTAGTGATCCTTATGATTCTACAAATTTAGGGACTCTACTGTGGGCAGGGCGGAACTAGGTATAGCTTTGTGGGGACTAATGTCCCTCCAATATTTTAAAATTGTCCCTAAATTTTATGCATTTTATGTAATAAGTCCCCAAAATTTTGAAATTACCCTTAAATTTTAAAATTATTTCAGTTATGTTCCCCACACATCAATGTCTGGTTCCACCCCTGACTGTGAGTGTTTTTTGATAACTTTTTTTAACATTTTTTCTAAATAAAGGGAACAAAACCATTTATAGAAGTCTATTGTTAGTGCTCTAAGGTCTGTACATGTGCCACTTCTCAAGCACACTCGATTGTTAAACGAGTCACTTTTACTCGGTGTTTGGAAGTATTATAGACAACTCTCATTTCCTTCCTTCTATTAGAATTAGGAAGACCTTACTTTGTAATTTGTGTTTTTGTTTGTTCTCCCACTTTCCCGATTTCCCTCATTTGAATAGAATTAAAAAAAAAAACAAATAAATAAAGAATACACGAAACAAGAGGACTCTCTTTCTTCCTATCATAGATTCTAAGGCTATGTTTGCCAAGGGGCTAGGGCCAGCACTGTAGCAAAGCCAATCCTGCACTTCCTCAATCCCAAAAAAAAACCCTTCACCTCAAAATTAACTCTTACATTTTTACTTTTTATATCACTTCAATCATTTTTTATTATTATTCAAATAAAAAATCACAACAAAATAAATTTTTTACATTTTTATATAAAATATATTTTTTCACTTTTTCCAACAACATTTTCATTCAAACCAATCAACACTAAACCCTAAAAAGGCACTACAGTACAGGGGCCAGCTACAATGCCGGCCCCGATCCATCGGCAAACATAGCCTAAGCTCTTTCCCACTTACTTTACTAGAGAGGAATAAAAGAAAACTCTTCATCTTTAATAGAGCCACACTAGATGCCTACAGGAGCTAGTCTGGGCAAGCCATGAGCAAAGCTCAAATCCAGTGTCTTTTCTAGCAATAATATCCACAGGCCTAATGATTTATAGCACCACCTTCGTCTTAACTAGGTTTGAAGGGAATTTCTTAGAGCATCTCTAGCGAGTGACTATTTTAGGCATTCATTATACACTTTTTTTCATTTTAATTATTAATTTATCATTACACTCTAGTAGAATATCTATTTTAACTATCCATTCTAATTAAATATCATTTTTTATTGTCATTGACACGAAAACCCATACTTCACAAATATACCAAAAGGCAAAAACCCATCTCACTTCCTTTCACTCGCCGTTTCACTCTTGTTTCTCTCAGACCAAGCCATGGATTTGTTGTCGGTCTCATCCTCTTCTTCATCTACCTTCCTATTATGCACTCACTTCCTCTCCCAGTCCAAACCCTCCCCCATCTCTCTCTTCCTCTTCTCTTCCTTTGGGTTTAAATGAAATGGGTTTTGGAATGGGTCTTCACCGAAATAGGTCTTCACCAAAATGAGGAATCTGTGAAACTCGCTTCCTCTCATGCTCCAAACCCTCCCCCATCCCTCTCTTCCTATTCTCTTCCTTTGGGTTTCGTCAAAATGGATTCCAATGGGTTTCATCGAAATGGGTTTCGGAATGGGTCTTCACCGGAATGAGGAATATGTGAAGAAGAGAAAGTGGGAGAGAAAGAGAAGAAAAAAAAAAATTGTGTGCTGTGATGAGAGGACGAACGAGAGAGAGAGAAAGAAGATGGGAGAGTAAGAACAATATAATATACATAACAGGCACTACAGATATATGAAAGCTTACTGTAATATATTTAGTGAGAGCTTTTATTTTGAAGTGTTTGTTGGAGCATGAAAATGGCTAAATTTAACTAATAAAGTAGTTTAGAGCCTCTGTTGGAGATGCTCTTAGGAAATGACAATATCTCAAGGTCTTCCCCTTTTGTTTGTATACAAGTTTCTGATAAGGTACAGACAAACATTGTGCAACAACAGATACAACAAATAATCATGCAGTTGATACTGTGGACCAGACTCTTGATCAAGATGATGAGGAAGGGAAACAACATAATTTGATAAAGATGACAAGAGGTTCTTGATCACATATTGGCTAATTTTATTGTTCTCTTCTTCTTCTTCTTCTTCGAATGGTAAGCACTTAAAGCACAAATCTGCATTAAAAAATCCATTCGCAAAAGCAGTACTAGTACTAGACTACTAGACTACTGGTGGTATATGAGCATCGGTTGACAGGGTCAGAAGCCAGCACAATAACACTGCCAACTACCTGCAACCATATTTTATTCAGATGTTTTCTTGTTTTGGAGTATGATCATGAAGATAACGCAGACGTCTTCCGGGACTTGTACGCCAAGCCAACTCCTACTTCCATGCAAATTGTCTCAACACGTACGTACGCTGAAGCAATCAAGATATGGATCACCTGAGATTATAGATGTAGCACTAGTTATCTTTTATCTTTATTTATCTTATCTACGTAGCAATACTTATCTTTATCTCTTTTACTTGTCATCCTTCCAATATGACGTGAAAAAGGCAGGGAAAGGGAATTAATTAATCTTTCCACTCAACTTTGCCGTGCTAGTGTGTGTCGTGTGTGATTTCTTTCATCAATATCCCAACTCTCTGCCTATTGCTTCAATCTTGTGAATTTGCTACGTAAGCATTGTGTCTGTTTTAAGTTCATATATAGAACTCGTTTCACATCAGAAACAATAGTCGAAAACCTAATCGACTAACAGCAATCTAAGTCATACGCATACTCAAAAAGAAAGAAGAGGTACAAAACTTTCGACTTCAATAGAGATTCAAAAGGTGAAAAGGTATCAAAATCGTGACGATAATAACTCATCACAAAACAATACTTTTTAACTGTAACTAAAACAAACGAGCCTCGTACTCAGATAAAATTAGGGTCTCGTGTCATGTAATCATGAGATAAGAAAGCAGAATATTTCGGATGGGCCAGAAGAAAGAACTGAGTGGAGGCAAGGATGATTTTGTCGACTGCCCACTTCATCGGGACGAGTATTTCTTTGGCAGTTGGCCAAGGTCAAGATTAGATAACCGCGTGAGAGCTGGACAGCAAAAAAAACTTCCACTTTTTCAACACGCCTATGCTCACTATAATTGCTTCCCTACGTCTGCAACCCACCTTTAACTATATATTAAACTTGACAGGATGGCTGTTTCTGGTATCATTTCAATTGGCTACGGAACAATAATGAAAGGATACCTGCTTTATCAGTGCACTGCGCATGCCCTTCAATTTCATCGCTGGCTTCACTGCAATAAAATTATTCCTAGGAGAAAACAAATGAGGGCCAAGGCACTAATGAGACCAAAACAAAAATCATTTTTGCCATATATAAAGACCTATGTTTAAAAAAGAAACAAGCCCATTTACATGGCGGTTTAAGTGAGGAAAAAGAGTGGAATTATCCACTTCAAAATGTTGTATGATTATTCACTGTAAGTGGTGCAATGAATGGATCAAGATCTTCTCTCCACCTTCCTTCCACTAGATTTCTTTTCTTCTGCTTCTCGCCTTCTTTGCTGACTGCCACATTTTAAACCGCAGACAATTTAGTGAAAATACCTTTCTTTATTACAACTAAATCGGAATGAAAGTGCTAATGGAGCCAAATAATCCACAAATTTTACTATCAACTCTAGTTCATATGACAACCAAAATTGTTATCAACTTATATGCATATGAAATAAACATATACTATTCCCCTATTCTACTCCTAGAAAACAATTGGCATCTACCTCTCTAAAGCATCAAGACAATCAAACGATTTGAAATCATACCAACATTCCAAACTTCCTTGGTAAAGGCACACAAAAATAGCAAACGTCTCTCTCAATACTGGATACAGTAGTATATCAGATTCACAAGGTACCTTTTAATCCAAATCATTGTGTGCTAATATTTTCTGAAATCTATGTATGATGAGTTCAAATTACACATACACCAAAATAATATATCATATCCAAACTTTTGCCAAACCCAACAATGGAAGCCTCAATCCACCTCAAATGGGTAAAATATGGCACAGGAGAATCTTAATTTTATCCTTACATAAGACAAATTCATTGTTTTCAACAATCCAAAAACTACCAACTTAACCATTTTATTCGATGTACTAGTAGTAGTTACTGTAACATGTATGGACAAAATTTCTAATTTCTCACATAGAAGCACAATATATAATCCAAACCCAAGTAAATATCCTAAGCCCACCTCAGCTGCGTACATTATGGTGCAGTTGAGAAACCATACACAACTCATTCAGTGTTCATGGTTGATCTTTTGGCAACTTGCAAGGCAATACTTGAATATAATAGGCATTGGAGATTTTTTTTATTTATTTATTTTTATTTTATAAGTAGTTGTAATATCATAAACAGTGTAAAGGCACAACCCAAATACAAGAAGTATAGGCATCAAATAATTCTTTAAGAATCATAATAGGGAACTGAGTCACCAGTTGCTTTAACATAAGAAAAAGGTTGAAGAAAGAATGCAAGAAAGGGATAGTAAATAAAAGGAAGAAAAAAAAATGGTGAAAAATAATAAATTCAGAAAACTTTATCCAAACTCAAGTAGAAAAAGCCAACACAATGTGAGCTGCTCCAAAACAACACACAAACTGGAATCATAAGTATATAAATGCTGGGGGAAAGAGGTTATCAAGAATATATTGTACAAAACTGTTAACAAAACTTACGCAAAAGCCATGTATCCTGTGCCTGCGTTAGCAGATAAGAGTGCTGCATGAGCTCCAGCTGCAGAAATAGAATCCTGGCCCCCAGAGGGCAAAGAATTTCTTCGATCCCCATCCACCTAAAAAAAAAATTGAAAAAACATATGGTGGGTCTATTCATATGATAGGAGAGTTACAAATGCCATATCCATAGATGAGAACCTTATCCCACTTAGATTTCTTGTTCTGTCTACCATCCCTAGTAGTGGTATCAGCTGCAGGTGGCACAGGTAGCAAACCAGTAGCAGCCACAGTTGAAACACCTGCAAAATGACTTAGTATAAGAACATGCCATTCATTATCCAAATTAAAAATAAATAAATCACTCAATAAAAAATAAAAAAATAAAAGAATATTCTCTGAAAGCCAGCTTAACCCACTGAATTAACAAATGAGATCTTTTTCAGACCTGGAATAGGCATATTAACTTTTGGTGCTGTAGCAACTGTTCCAGATTGTGTTCCTCCAGAAGCAAATTCAGCCTTAATCTTCTTCTTTTCTAGTTCCTCACGCCTCATATCAGCCTCTGCTTTACAAAAAATACCAGAAAAAAAAGTGGCAAGCAATTATGCTGAGAAGATCTATGATAGCAATAAAGTGCGGCAGTCTCAAATAACTTAGAAGACAAACAACCAGCAAACAAAGAAATTAATGCAATGAGGAAGATGCATGATTCGCAAATTAGAATAACAAACAATGAAAGACCTTTAATTTGCAAAGCCAAGACTAACAACATTTAACCAACAAGTATGGGAAGAAACAAACAACATATTTGAGGCTGCTAAAGAAATGCACTCTTTCACATTTTGACATATCAATTAGAGAACAAATTTAAAAATTCAACAACCTTTGCACTGGGTGAAACCAGAGACAGAAGACACAAAAAGACCAACATTATTAGAAAAACCTTTTCCAAAAAGACCAACATTATTAATAACACAAAGTAATTAAAGAAACAAAAATAGTCACACATGCATAAAATATATACATTATTCAAACAAGGCCCTCAAATGGGACGCACATGCGCACAAAGAGATTCTGAAAAAGGAACTGCTACTGACCTATTTGGTCATAGTAGTCACTATTGTCATATCCATGAGGGTCAAATACATCTCTACTGAAGCAAGACCCTATTTGATCGATATCTTGATACCTCACTGCATGCAGCAAGAAGTCAGGGTTCCTGTAATCCTTCCTATTCCGTACTTCTGCATTGAAGCTTTTTCCATATTTCTTGTAATCAAGAAACTTATTTATTTTCCTCTGCAATAACATAATAGAAAGGATAAAGACATCAAAAGAAAATAAAATGTGCCATATTTGAAAGCACTAGCATAGATGTAAATTAATTATCTTCTAATCCAAAATTATTAGTAATTCATAGAGCAGAATTTTATTGAAGTATTAAGCACGAATCAATAACATAGATTCTCTCAACTTTAGTTTCTGCCAATTCTCCATGCAATCTCTCGACTTTAATTTCTGCCAAGCCCCCAGGCAAGCATATATGAAAGGCACAACAAGATTATCTTCTAATCCAAATTTACCAAACACATCCCAACAAGCCATTCTGCCAACTTTATCCAAATTAACAACATTGGAAAAATGAGAAAGACACCACAAAATTCTACAACAGGAGGGCGTATCCCTACAATCTATACCCTAAAATTGCACACATTCTATATTGTGATAAGTGAGCAGCCTAGGCTATATTAACTGGTACTGGCACAAACAGGCCCTAATTTCAGAGAGGGTACAACAGCTTTGTAATCAGTTAATGTTGTTTCCACCACAAATATATGTTGCTTTTACCTAACCCTTGTAAAACCCTCAAAAACCTATGACTCTGCTTGTTAATGGTTTTGGGGGGTTTTTTTTGTTTTATGTTTGAAAAAGTGTTATAATATGACATAAAAGTGAAAATAGTTTTGAGTAGCTTTTGTATTGAGAATATAAAACAAAAGAGATAAGAAGAAAAGTTTAACAAATGGAGCCTATATCTCTTTCAATTGACATAATCCTTAAACTTCATAATTCCATCTGGCAGACAAATTTGTCTTAAAATTCAACATAGATGAACATGCCGTGCATGTGATAATTTTCTATTGATATTTATGATAGCACTTTAAAAAGAACATGATAATGTAAAAAGTGAAGTATAAGGGGTTATTCGCATTCTAATTATATGCCACCCACCAAACCCCAAAAAAAAAAGATGCATGAATAAATGAAGTACGCTGGTAAAAATAAGAATAGAAAGAAAAATACCGTCTCTATAAAACCAGAAAGCCCAAAATTCATATAGTGGACAAAACCTTATTATTATTATTTTAAAAAAAAAAAATGAATTACCTCAAGCTTATGATTTGACTAGGTTCCTATTTCTCTCCTTCCCCCTAGTCCCCCTTGTATACTCCCTATGTACTAAAGGTTGCGCCCCTCTGCGCTTTTGATATATTCTATTCTATTGACTTATCCAAAAAAAAAGATTTGACTAGGAAGAGATTAAGGTAACAATTTCAAGGTTAATAGTCCTGTACTTCTCAGAACAGTCCACTTAATCCTCTCTTTGTCAAATTATAAGAATTTTTAAATCGCAAGTGACAAGAAACCTCACATTCAAACACTAGTGATCTTTTCACACCAAAAAAATAACAAAGAAAGCAAGGAACTTACTTGTAGCTCTTCCGAGCACTTTTCTTTTGGTGGCGGTGGAAGGCACACTTCTAATGGATCAATTTCTTCTTCCTGTTCCATAACAGCTTCCTCAACGTGTGCTCCCTCTGATTCATGCACAGCATAGTTCATTGTATCATGTCGTGATGGATCAGATGATAGAGGAGCTACTGGATTGCTAGATGTTAAAGCCTGAACAGTTCCAGTAGGTGTTTTCTCTTGGAAATGACCTATAACAGAATTTTTCAAAATTAAAGATAGAAAAGAAGCCACGTACAATCAGACTACAAAATTGTAAACAACAAAAACATCTCAATTTCTATCTCCTCTTCATTTGACCCTTTTTTTTTTTGGGAAACTTCACTAACCCCCTAAAGTTTGGCCATTTTTGCAAATACCCCCCTAACGTTCAAAAATTCTCACTTACCCCCCTGAACTTTCAATTGCTCTCAATTTGACCCATCTGTACAAATTAAGGCACAAATTTTTAAAAAGACCAAAATACCCCTGATTTTCATTTAAAAAAAAATAAAAAACATTTTAGAAGTTGAAATTTTAAATATTGAATTTTAAACGGTGACTTTTGTATAAAATTCAAACTTCCATATTTTTTATTTTATTTTTTAAAAAATAAAAACCATGGGTATTTTGGTCTTTTTAAAAAATTTTGTGCCCTAATTTGTACGGATGGGTCCAAATTGAGAGCAATTGAAAGTTCAGGGAGAGTAAGTGAGAATTTTTGAACGTTAGGGAGGTATTTGCAAAAATAGCCAAACTTTAGGGGGAGTTAGTGAAGTTTCCCCTTTTTTTTTCTTCTTTCCTTTTTCCTTTTTTTTTTATCAATAAGATGTATTCCTGACAGACATCCCCATCCTCGTGCCCACCACCAATTTACAACCTGAGCCAAAGCCCAAGGGCTCAGATATCCTTCTTGTTCTATTTTATAGTTAGGTTCTAATCTAAATAAAAATTCTCTTTCAATAAGTAACGAAAGTCAAACATCTCTTCCGATATTTTTTCTCAGCAACATAGTTTTTATGCTTTCAAACTTTAAATATATCTTTGAAGCATGATATGACATACAATATCAAAATTATATGAATCAATGATACTCGGCAAAAAACATATCTTAAAGTATGACATCAATTGGGTGACAGAACTCATACACAATGTTCATTTTTACTTCGTCAAAAAAATTCTATGACTTTCCGCATTCCCAACAACTAAACTCTGGCAATCAAAGGTAAACTGACAAAGGATCTGGCTGAATAGGTGACTTTGGGAACATATTTGGAAATTCTATGTGCGACCATTTCAATACATGAATATAACACCATAACCATCATTAAAGACTTATAAATTTGGAAAATTAAACTATCATAAGCATATTTTGGTGATCTAGAAAGTGTCAGGCTGCCAACCATGAGTTCATTTTCCATTGACTACCCTACTGCGAAGGATGAAAGCATCATGAATATAAATAATGGTACTTATATGTATATTATTTCCCATATCAATAGTCTCATCATATCCATGCTTCCCTGACTCCAAACTCAACTTTTGTTAACTAAGTAGGACATTCCCAAACTCCTTTCTTGTTCTCTTGTACAGCCCCTTACCTGGCAGTTTTCATTATGTGTTCTTTGCAATGTCTAGGGAAGTTAATAGTGACTTAAACCAATGCATACAAATAGTCATACCAGGTTCATCCTTTCATGTTGAGGTCAGTGCATGTTTGTCTATGATTAAGAGTATAGGTGGTGTTGAAGCTGGCTCATTCATGCTGTGTGTGTGTGTATAATGTCGGTTGAAAAAGATGAGTAGCAACTGACAAAGCGGAATAAATGAATGTTCACAAGCATTTCAGACGTACCATTTGCAGTTTGAAGCTCCAATCCAAACATGACACGACCACTTCCTTCTATTTCTCCCTCCTGAAAAAAAAATCCGCCAAAGCAGAATATAAATTAAGACCATTCAAAGGATAAAAACATGATAGTAGGTTCACCTTAAACCCTCCCCCACTCCATTCCACACCCACACCCCCAAAAAAACTAATAATAATAATAAAATGAGTCGCACCTCTCCTCTCAAAGAGGGAGAGGCAGCACCTCGCTGTAAAAAGCTTTGGTTGGAAACCATGCATTTTAATTGTAATCAACCAGAACATTCACAAAACAAATTATCTAATAAAAGTTTCAAAGAAGCTGACAACCCATCTTCACAAGCAAATCAAATATCCAGGAACTTTGTACACCTCTACCATCTTCAGGGATCATTTGCAAAATTCAAAATCAGATAAAGACACCATTTGGCAACACGGAAATATTGTTGAAATATTCATTATTCCAAATCCAACACACCACATAAAATTCACCTCACAACTGATTCCTGATATCAAACTTTTCGTTGTGTACAATTAATCAGAGACACATAAACGTGAACTTGAACACAAAGCTCTCTTAACTGAACCTAAAACAACATGAAAACATAAAATCCAAGAATTCAATTCTCTTTCTTTCCTCCAAATTTCTCAGCAATCAAACAAAACTTATATGAAACCAAAAGAAGGTACCTCAGGCTCAGGAGACATGGCAACTTCATCGTGGCCATAGTCCACAATCGTAAGCTTCCGTCTCCCACTCATCCTCGCACTCTCTGACGCCGCTATCGCCTCTTGCTGCGGCGACACCGCCATAACCCGAGAATGCAGCGCCGTATTCTCACTGGCAATCGGAGGCACGTCATCGTAAGCAGAATCACTACCAATTCTATCTCCACTGTTGGCCAATGAATCATCCTGCTCTGCCATTCTCGAATCCATGTAATCGTCGTCTTGTTGCTCTCTCTCTGCTTCTTGACGCTCCGTTTTTTCATCTTCTTCTTCTAGTTGTTGTTGTTCTTCGACATCTTCCATGTATTCGCCTTCTTCTTCTTCGTCGTCGTCGTCGTACATGGATAACATAGCAATGCCTTCGAATTGCTTCTTCTTCGACGCCATGGACACTAGGGTTTTGGGGGTTGGTGAATTAGGGGTTCGAAGGCGGATTTGCGCTAAATTTTCACAGTTTCACTCAAAATGACGTTCTCTAGGGCTTCGAATTGGAGTTCTGGAAGCAAACGCACTAGGAATTGAACTTTGGGAGGGACTGAGGGTTTGGAGTCACGAAGAATTGAAAAGTGAAAGTTTCACAAAACATGCGGCCGTTTGGAAAAAAATGTTCTTGAAAAACACTTCGCATGACTTCGAGCATAAGTTGAGGTGGGAGGGCGCAACAAGTGAATTACGACAGACTTAAAATCCACCGAGTTCGATGTCTCGAAGAGTATGCATCAGCTGTACTTCGAGCAATTTGGTTTATCTGCGACGGCAGGTCTGTCAAGCACCAGGTGATTTGCAGTGAAAGCGGCCGCCGGCCGAGCTATTGTCTCTGACCGCTCTGTTATGATCTTTGAAGGTGTTTCGGCCAATGCATATGAGTCCCCAGAGTTGTCTCCTTGTGGCTTCCAGTCTTTCGTCTACGGGCTTGCGGAAGAAGCTCGTGCCGATTACGGGAACTTGTATGAGAGCTGTCTGCTCTATGCCGACGAGTTGAAGCAACGCCACGTCGATCAGTTCAAGGAAGGGTCTCCGGTGCTGGAAAAACTCGCAGCTGCTCAATGGGGGAGGGAGGGGTGCAACTCGGCACACGGAGAGGAAATTCAAGTAGTGATGGGCTGGGCCGAGTTTTGGGGGTTGAGGTGAGCCTTCTTGGACTATACTTTTCGATTATGTTTTAGTTTAGATATGGGCCTGACCCGCTGATAGTGATTAAGTGATCCGATAGCTTCGTAATTGGGGTGTCAACACATGCATGGGCTGGGCCCAACTCATCAGTACTTTACTGCTTGGGGTGTACCCATGCATGTTAGATCAATTTTCTCTTGAGACATACTACGGTTCTACCATATAAATTTTCTCAAATTTCAATCATTATTTTTGAATTAAATAATTAAATTTTACTGCTCTCTAAAAAACCCTACACTCAGGCTGCCATCTTTCTCTATAATCCTCTCTTTTTTCCTCATTTGTCCCTTTTTCATCCAATTGCCTCTTTGGAGGCCTTATCCATCGTCCTTGATGATTTATCCTATCTCAATTACTTGGTCGTCTCCTTGTTCAATGTAGATCATCTGATCTTCACCACCTCCAACCCTTCACAACATTAAATCTACCTTCTTTTCAATGTTTTTGTATTTTGTTTTTCCATAATCAAATCTATTCAATTTAGAAAACCCTATCCCCAGACGTGTCATTCCACCTTACTCCTAGGCTTCTCTGCTTATAGCCGCAGCCATAAACTCCTACATCCGACCACCACACGCTTATGAGTAAATCCCACTTACAGGCACGTGTCCCACACTCACTGACACGTGGGTAGCTCTCCACTGCGCATGACGCCTCCCCTCCTCCCATCCACCCAGGAAAGGGTTTAGGGGGGGACTAGGAGTGGCCTTGGTACCCCCACCAAAATTACAAGAAAAAAAAAATTAAGGCAAAAAATAAAAATAAAGGTAAAAAATAAAAAATTTAAGATATTTTTTGCCAATTGATCTCTTACCAAAAAAAAATTTGGCCTTTAGTCCCTCCCCAAATTGAAAGCTGGATTCATCCCCAATCCACCACCTTCCTCCTATACTATTGATTTCCAAAAGATGCTTTTTGGCTCATCCATTACCAACACCTGGTTTTCACACTTTGACGACTTTTCACCGCCTTCCTCGGCCATTGTTTGTTTGTTTTTTGCTTTCTTGCTATTTTTTTCTTCCCTCTATTTCTTTGTTTATGCTGTAATTGTTATCCAATAGGCATTCGGGTAGGGTTAACAAGTATTTTAAGGGTCATGCTTCTATTTACGTCTCATTATCTAGGGGTTAAAGAGTCTTAGGATAGTCAAGCCCTTGACATGCCTTGTTTAATTGTTTTTATTGGTTGTCAAAATTCTTGGACTTAATGCCAAAAATGCATCGGGCTGCGTTATTCATTTGAAGTCTTCCCTCATTTTTTGTGTTTTCTCTATTTGTTTTCAAACCGGCTTATTGTTGAGTTGCCCAACCCTTTTGTTGTTGTTTTATCATTATTGTAATCCTTGTTGACGTCCTTAAAAATAAATAAATAAATAAATAAGCTTCATGTAACAAATAAGTCCCTAGCTAGTACTAACTTTCCTTCAAAATCTTGACGAATCCCGTTACTAGTAGAATAGCCTAGAGTTGGGAGATTCCGATATCCCCAAATTTCCACCACTATGGTATTAAAATGCATGATTACTAGTAGAATATTCTAGGATTTCTAGATCTCTCTGCACTCTTTTGATTTACATTATAGGCTAGCAGATAGATATATATATATATATATATATATATATATATATGATTGTCCGGCCATTTCTGTCACCACACGTCATAAAGGGTGGATCATAAATAAAGTAGTAATGTAGTTCCTATATATGTGAAAAGGCGGAAAGAGGAAGGGTTAAATGCATGTCGTTGCCTGCCCATGTCAATCTTAGAAACAGCTGGTCGGCGATCGACAACAAAATCGATCCAAGCAAATCTTATCTCTCTCTGGTTGAAAGCCGACCATTCAACCTAAACGGCAGAAGTGTGTAGTGTTTGTGCCCACGAATTGAATTGCCGTGATCAATTGATCAAACCAAGGTTAATGCTTATTGTTTCATTTGTCAATCAACTGGACAAACATCGAAGCTTCATGGAAACAACATCAATACATCATCATCATGTAATTTCAAGTCATTGTCGATCAAATTGCAATATATAAAACAAATTTATTTCCTAAGGAACACCCACAACAATTTCTTAAAGTTCAAGAGGCATTTACATAAACAAAATTTACTTGCTCCACCCAAAAAAAAAAAAAAAATGGATCGGGCTTTTATCCTTTTTTTTTTGGTAATTATCTCTTTCTTGTTTAAAAAATTTCAATTTAGTGTATTAAAATTTAGGGGGTTTGCGATGTCACCCCTCGTATTAGGGTTTGGAGTTAAATATTGAGATGGCAAATGGGTGAAAGAAACTTTATGCTCATTGTTGTTTTTGAATTTGCAAGTCCTCCATTAAGATTTAACCGTATTGATCAAAAAGGTTAATTTTCACGGTCACATCATCATAATTGTATAAAATCGTATCAAAGTATACTAAATAATCATTCCTTATATATTATATATTATATATATCATCAAAAGGAAGAAGTATGAAAGATACGAAAGCTAAAAGGAGGAACACAAAATTCTCTAGAGTCCCACTTGTAATTGTATGGTTCAAAAGTGACTGGTAAAGCAGATAGTCCGAACAAAGACCCTAAGCAGAGATTCGTTTGCTACCAACTCTCTTTATTTCTTTCCTTTTTTTCTCATTTTTGGTGATCCGAAAGACATGATACCAGTACCCTCTTTACTAATTTGTTATTTATTTAAGTTAATCCCATATATAATATATTTTTGTACTATTTTAAAAAAATAATTTTAGAGGTATATATACATAAGATATAATTAAGAAGAGGGCAAATGAATGCATGAAAACTCCTGTAGGGCACGGCATTTTGATCCACAATCTCGCCCCCTATCGATGTCTTCTTTACGGTATATGCGTTCAATAATCTTTTTCTCTTTTTGTTCTCCACTTGCATGCATGTACTTTGCCTGTCAAACTTGCCATTTCTTGTAAGTTTCAACAATACTACTCCAATTAACGTGGACATTGACAACTACTTAATATATTACGTAATAAAGTTCACCCAAAATTTTGAAAGTGATCAGGTGTATTAAAGTATGAGTTCGACTTTCAAAAATGAAATCTTTCAATTTCATTTGTATTAACCATAGGAGTGAGTAGGCTGCAAATTAATCGTCAACTGCTTATGAGTCATTTTCACATAAAAAAAAGAAAAAAAGCAAAGCAATCGAAATGGATCATGACAACTATGGTTTTTGAGTGGAATACCCATTAGGCATCGGCCGCTAGATGAACGTTTGACAACAATAGTGGCGGGGACAATTTAGCGTAAAAAATTGACCACCAGGCCAATAAAAACAAACGTGTCAACACGTTCTATTGCACCAATAAATCACATCATATCATATGCCAAATTATTATTGTAAAAGGGTCCCGGCTGAAAAATACGTAACTTGGAAAAATCCACCATCCACATGCACAGGGGCAATGGGTATCAACTCTTTTTCTTTTCGTAAGAAAATCCAAAAACAAAAGGCAAAGAAAAACAACGGAATAAAGCAAATAATACGATTAAAAAAAAAGGGGGGGAAAAGAAAAAGAAAGATTATCTAGCTATACCAAAAAGAAAAGAAAAAGGATAAATGATTGGTACCCTCACAAAAGAGACAAGCAATAAGTGGGATTCTCTGGCCTCTTTGGTCATCTCGACCTCACCGACCCCACCTTTTTTTTTTTCTTTAATTTACACTTATACATCACAAATAAAAAATAAAATCTTGAAGAGAAAAGAAAACATGGTCAAACTATTCCACGCGCGGACAAAGCGCGCGATAACCCATCGCCTCAAAAACAAGCAACACGGTAAGCTTACGTTGTGTGCGCGACGCGCGCTTTGGAAATAGCTTCGGGGGGAGGGTGGAAAGGAAAACAGTTGAAGCGCCGACAAGACGAGGCGATGTGAGTCGACTCAGCTCAAGTCCAGCGTATGTGCGGTGGGGTGTATGTCCTTGAGTAGGCCCAGGACCTGTTGCATTGTGGGCCTCTTCCCCGGTGACTCCGCCGTACACAAGTAACCGACTCGGAGGCTCTCCACCATCTCGCCCACCGAGTCGTCCCCTCCGACTTGCAGCCTCGGGTCCAGCGCGTCCGAACCCAGCCCTTCCCTCACCAGCCTCCGGACCCACACAACTGTCTCCGCGGACCCCACCCTCCCCGTCAGCAGCTCCATCAGCACCACCCCGAAACAGTACACGTCCGTCTCGGTGCTACAGTTCCCGATATCCGAGTCTCGCATCCCGATATTTTGGAACCCGAAATCAGCGATTCGCGGTTCGAAATTGTCGGAGAGCAAGATGTTGGAGGCTACCAGGTGGCCGTGGACCACTGGTTTGGACCCGGCGTTGTGGTGGAGGTACGCCAGCCCACGCGCCACCCCAACGGCGATGCGGTGGCGCGTGAGCCAGAGCAATTTCTCCGGAGAGGAGTGGTTGGACCCAGCGGAGTTTTGGATCTCCCACATGTCTCCGCTCCAGTCCTCCACGTTTGGCTCCCCGGTTGGCAGCTCCTGGAGCCACCGGAGCAAGTCACCGTTGGACATGAACTCGTACAACACCAGCTTCTCTTTCCCTAAAAAAATCCAAAAACAAAAACAAACAAAAAAATAAGATATTTAATACGAGTATTGTATTTCCATTTAATGCATATTGATCTCCGACCGTCCAAATGGGAAGAATCTCTATGAAATCTAATCATGGCTTGCGCTAGATTTACGTGACGATGGGCATACGGAGTACGACACTGTCAAGTGGCCACTAAACATATTAAAACCCGTGAGGCCAATTTAATAAGGTTGTCAGAGACTCGGAGAGCTCCAAAATTTCGAAAATAATGAATAAAAAATGGGAACTGTAGTGTACAGTACCTGCAATGCAGTAACCGGAGAGAGGCAAGAGGTTGGGGTGTTTAAGCCGGGAAAGGTGCTCGAACAAGGAGACGGCGTCGCGGTGATCAACGTCCCTGGCGTTGTCGAGGACCTTGATGGCCACGTGGAGCTCTCCGGGAAGTATGGCTCTGTAGACAGGCCCACACCTGCCCTCCGCGAGCTGGGACTCCTTGCCGAAGTGTGACGTTGCGGCGATCAGGTCCTTGAAGGATAGGTTGATCAGGGGCTTCTCGAACATCACCACTGGGGCCGACGTTGGTTCTCTGATGTCGGCCACCCACGATGTCCCTGATTCGGTCTCGAACGAGAACGGCCCTGATTTCTCGTACTTGAACGGCAATTGGACCGGTTTGGAGATTGCCCACTTGCTCTTTCTCGCCACTGTTTTCCTTCTGTACAACAAACCTACGCAAATCGCCATGAAAGCAAGAACAACTGCAGATGCACATGATAGGCCTACAACCAGAGGTTTCTTGCTCTTGGTTTTGGATTTGGGTTTTCTAGTACTAGTGTGTTGGTTTATGGGGTGGTACTGTTTTCGGAGGGGTATGTGAGGTGGAATATGAGGAGGCGTTTTTGATGTATTCAAACTCAAACCGGAAATCCCGGAATGGATGAACGCCGATTTGCCAAATTTCCGGTAAGTGGCCGGGTCAACCAGTCCGGTGAAGTTGTTAAGCGAAATGTTCAAGAAGTAAAGGCCGCTGAGCAGAGGGAAATCGGAAGGGAATGTACCGCTCATGTTGTTGTTGGACAAGTCTAAACGCTTCAATGATGGAAGAAACGAAATCGGTTTGAGTCGTTTGACATTGCCGGAAATCTTGCAGCTTGAAATGTCTAGCTGCTCTAGCTCGGTGAGGTTGGTGAACCCAGAAGGTAGAGTACCGAGACTGTTACGCGAAAGGTCAAGAATTCTGATCTTCGGAAAAACAGAGAGCCGAACCAGATTGGTGAACCTGTTGGTTGACAAATTGAGCACCTGAACCGATGAAAACGAACTGTTTGATCCAATAATGGTCCCTCCAAATCGGTTCCTGGACAGATTAACGTCTTTCAATCTCGGAAGGGACCAAAACCAACGTGGAACATAGCCTTCCAGGAAGTTCTCAGAGAGATCAAGACTCTGCAGCTGCGACATGTCCCTGAAATACATCCATGAGATGCTCCCGCTTAGATTTCTGGACGGAAGCTTTATCTCCTTAATAGGAGGCCTTGAACAGTTGGAATCTGCAGACTGAAACCAAGAAATACTGAATCCAGAGACCGATTTGAAAGCCTTTGACACCAGCTCTTGGTCTCTACTGTTGCATGCAGCAGCTTCCGCCAGTGCAAGCGCCGAAAACACAGCGAAAAACACGCAAAAAGTCTTCATTTCATTTCATGCTCCACGGCTTTTCAAATGTTCTCACTTGCATACTTCAGGGAGAAACAGAGGAACAGCTAGAGGCTAGAGAGCATGAAATGCCAGGAGAGAGGACTCCCGTTTTTGGTTTTATAGGAGGTGACGGCGTTAACTTTTAACGGAGCGTGAGCAAACAAGATGTGGTGGAGCAGGGCGTAGAGCATGAGAACGGAATTTGCAGATCAGGTGGCGTTGACTGGTGAACTTCAACAGTGATGACTCTTGACTTTTAAATATGACCGGCTGGTGTGCGGTGATTGCGAAGATTTTTACTGTAAAATATTTTGGAGTTTTTTTGGTTGATTTATTGGAAATGGATTCGGGTATGGCGCGGGAAGCACTTCAATGGATTATAAAAGTTTGCCCCAAATAGAATTCAAGTTGAGCTCAGCCCAAAAAGTGCTCTGCACTCTCTGCACCACCAAATCTTGTCTTTAAGAACAGGGTTCGTTAAATTTTCTTCACCCTCAAATTCGACACAAAAACCAACAGCAAAAATTAAACAATAAAAAATATATATAATAAGGCTTTTTGGAATCTTTTTAAAATCATTCAAAATATTATGTGACTTTTAACATTAACGTTTAATTTGATATATGATTTATTAATTTTTGATCTATTTATGATTTTAAAAATCATATCACATTTAAAATGACTCTAAAAAAATTCTAAAAAATCTTATAGTATTACTTCAAAAAAAAAATAACAAATTCTGATTAAACATTTTAAATTGTTTAATTAAATTGATTGAGTTAAAATTAAGTTATATAGTTTTGTAGGTAGACCCTGACATGCCTCCAACTTGACACGTAACATACGTTTAGACAATTTTTTACCAACAGAAAGTTTAAAAAATTAACCTATTTATTAAATAAGTTGAATTAAAATTAATTTATATAATTGTGTACTCATACAGCTTAAATTCAACAAGCAGATTCAAATTGACGCGTCTGACCATTTCTGCTCAACATGGGGGTTATGAGTCATGACGAAGAAAAAGAGTATGATATTGTGTTGGGTATTACCTAATATTCCATATGCTTCTCACTCCTCTATACTACCTTTTTTAGCTTTTGTTTGTTTCCCAGGAAACATTTTTCCAGTCGTCCCAAATTCCAATTTCCCAAATGAAATCCGAGTGGTGGGTAAGATCAAGTATATTCTCCACCGCGTGAAGCCCTCCACTACACATACAAAAAAAAAAACATATAAAATGTAAACATATATAAAAAGAAGGTGACAATGAACATTTTGATTCATGTTTTGCTTTTGCATTTTATTGCTCAACTTCTTACAAATGTATTCTTCTGTATAATGTTTGTCTTTTGTTGCATACTACCATGTTATTATGTGAAAAAAAATTAAAAAAAGCATTTTGATAAAGAAAGGGTAATAAATTGTTATCTTATTGATATAGGTTTGTTAAAAAAAAATTGGCTTGGGCTTTTTTTTTTTAAGAAAAAAAAATTTAGTTATAGAACTTAATCATGAGATTTAATAAGCTCACTATTTGTTATAGGGTTATGGAATCACAATTCATTTTAAAAAGAAATAAAATATAAATTGTTATATAATGAGACAATGTAACATTAAAAATCAGTCGTTAGTCTTCAAGGATAGTTCAATCGACTATGAATAACGTATTATAAAACAAATGTTACTAGTTCGAATTCCCTTTCCTCTTTCCTTGTGTAAACAATGCCCAAAAAAAAAAAAAAAAAATCAGCCGTTAAAAAAAATTAATGACTTTTACTGATTTAAATGTTTATTTTATTTTATTTTTTGAAACCATTACAAAATACTTAACAATTGAAGCGAATGATTAAAAATAACGATTATAAAGGTCCTTCCTCAAAAGTGATAATCATGAGTTAATTAAGCGATAATCATTGTCAAAGATTTTTTTTTAAACATGTTTTGTCGAAGAAAGTTATACAACTTATACTTTATGTATAATGCATGCCTCGTTGATAAGACGCGTGAAGAATACAAAGAACATATATATATATATATATATATATATATATATTGCTTGGAAGAGTCAAGCAATAAGCATATAATAATAATAATTATTATTATTATTCTTTGTAAGTAGCATATATATATATATATATATCATGGGATGTAGATGCAACGACCTTGACCTACATTCAAGTCAAGAACCACCATGGAACTAATTTGTTTATAAACAATTTTTTCTTCCTTCACGACACATGCACAAGAAAAAAAAACCCCACCATCAGAATGCGATTTGGACCTTCAATTTTTTTTAAAAAAAAATTAAATTAAATAAATAAAAAATTAATATGCTAATGTGATAAAAACGGTGCATTTAGTTGAGTCCAACTGGCATTAAACAATTGGAAAAAAATGTAATGGTAGGGGATTAATTTGTCTTTTTGATTGATTCAAGGAATAAAAATTCGAAAAAACATAATTAGGCAATTTTTAGTTTTAGCGTGTTAACTTAAGGATTCATAAGATATTTATTTATTTAAAAAAAAAAAAAAAAAGAAAGAAAGTAGGGGCATGTAAAAGGGCAAAGGGAACCATGATTATTGACAGCCTTAAACAAGCAGAAGTAGGGTGCAAAACCTAATACAAAAGTAGATGTGATAAAAACAATAATAATCCAATGGATTTGGAGGGTGGCAAGTGAGCCGTTCCACAATCTCCATTTAATTTGGTTTGTGGGCATGCTTGACCTGCCGTGACACGTGATTTTTGGCTTAATCCCATTTGTATTATATTCTTTCTTGTTAATTAAATGTATATGTTTGAATTGCTTTGAGGGGTAAGTTAAGTGGATCCTATCACCTAATCCCACATAAATCCAAACCAGCATTCCAATAGAATGACAAGTGATCAGATTAATAACTGTTAACAACAAGAAAAAGACTTTGACTAGGCCTATGCTTGTACGCATCTTAAAAGACGTATCAAATGGATGAGGGAATGAAAAATTTTACGAGAAAGCTCGCAGTCTACTTAGTTGGGGTATGTGTTCGAAACATTTTAGCTATGAAAGGAGGACATAACTAGGCTAATATCATAAATACAATTAGCGAATGATCAAGAACGATCAAAAGAGCATCATACGGCCTAAAGTTTTGTCTTCAAGATTTCAGTCTTCAATGTTTGGTTTGGGTTTTTCTTCTTGGGTAGAAGTTCCTCTGGTTGGTTTTAAAGGAGGGCTTGACTTTAACCTGTTGGGCTTCATACTAACTGTATTTCATGCTTGGTTTTTGCTTACTTCCCTTGGTCACTTTCGTGTGTCTTCATTCTATTTATGTGATTTTTATATAAAATTAGCCCACTTATACATATGCGGGTGAGACGAATGTCTATTCATTTTATTGATTTAAACTAAAGGCCTATTGCTTCGATGTAAAATGTTTGTTTAAAAAGCGTTTTTCATGAGTGTTTAGCAGAGTGTAAAGTATTGATCAATCTGAAAATGTTTTTAGTTGACCAAAAAAATTAATCGTCATAGGGTGTAAAATGATTTATGCTTCTCATTTGAATAAATCAATTTTTGTCACTTTCACACATGTTGTAGTTGTGAGAGGGCTTTATATAAGATATATATGTGTCTCAAGTTGTCTGAACACCTGCTCAGATAAGTGGGCCTCATAAAGAACATCCCATAATTACCTACCCAAATTGCAAGCAATATGGAGAGCCATTAGCAAGACTCTATCTCATCAACCTAGTTGAATTCAAGTACTTATCCAGCTCATGATAAGGCCAAAGATAAAGATTGATGAAGATTGATAGAATTGAAAGTGTAAAATTTACCATCAAGGATGGTGATTCAATGGCGTAAGAACATTTTCAAGTGGTTAGGGCATGTAGTAGGACGTGAATTTGAATATCTGCAATGGAAAATCTCCACATATGTCTGATTAGTATTAACCGCCTTAAATTTTAGAACAATTCCTTACTCCTTCATAGTAAAATCCAACAACATTACAAATCTAGCAAATATAATAAATATAAATTATAAATCTAACAAACATTTAAAAAAAAAAATACTAAAATTTGAAACATAAATTAAATCTAAATGTAACACATTCATGAGTGATTGTTGATGCCAAGTTGGCAACGGATCTATGGCAAACCTTATTATATATACATATAAAGGAAATTTGGATAGATAATATCTACATCCACATTTGCAGATGTTAATTTTTACTATCCACATTCATATGTGCAAATAGCGAATATACATGGTTATTATTCACCTGCATTTTCCCCCGTAATCCTTTTATTCACAAGTTAGCATTTATAGCTAACCAATGCATTAGAAAGAGGAGCAAATATAATCTGTCATGTATATACTGTATGCATACATGAGACATATCACATATATTGGCTAGACCCAAATGGGCATTTTCAGCGGTGGCAACATTTTTTGTTTTATTATTATTATTATTATTATTATTATTTTTAAAGAATATTTTGAAAAGAACTCTGTGACTTGTCAAGTAGACGCCCACATAAGTATGGGCTAGACCCAAATGGGCTAGGCACGCATAACAGCAGATACCCAACAACCTTTTATGCAGATCTGACTTCTAAGGCCCAAAAAATGGTCCCACCGGCTCGTGCCGACCATGTTTCTACGTTTTCTAGGAAGATACCCAACAACCTTTTGTAACTGTACTGCATCTATTGGTTGGAAAAAAATTCGTGCCTTAACTCGTCTCATAAAATTTCGGTTCAATAGGAGAGTATTACTCATTTTTTATAAACATGTCTAAAGTCTTGTCAATACTAACAAGACCCTCCCTCAGGTGAGATTATTCTTCAATACCATCTCTAACGTGCTTCTTGGTTCTTATAATTATACCACCATTGAAAATTTGAAAGCCATAAACTACTGCTTACTGATCGAATTTGCATCTTTGATCATCACAGAAAGAGCTAGGTCTCGTCAATGCCGATTAAAGCAGAGAAGAAAATTTGAAAAACACATATGGACTAGAATTAAAAAACAACCACACTATCCGGCCTGCAAATCACCCGCGAGGACCGCCGTTAATGGTCACCTGACTCACCTCTAACTTGCCCGCACGCTGGGAAAAAAATGGTCCCATTTTCAACCCAAAATGCACGTTAATTTGAGGATGTTATCTCCTATATATAGAGGGTAAATGGGTGCTTTCTTTTTCACAAATCATTTCCCAAACAACCTTCAACAATGGCTTCAACACTCATGAACAAACTTGTCATTGTCGTGTTGGCAGTTTTGGGGAGTTGGGCAACTGAAGCCATGGCTCGCACATTGCCGGAAGCTGCAGCTTCCATGGCTGAGAGACACGAGCAATGGATGGCTCAGTATGATCGCAAGTATTCAGACGATGCAGAGAAGGAAAGCCGCCTGCAGAAATTCAAAGAAAATGCTGAATTTGTAGAGAAATTCAACAGTGAAGGGAATCGCACGTACAAGTTAAGTCTCAATGCATTTGCAGACTTATCAGCTGAAGAATTCGTTGCCTCTCGCACTGGATACAAGATGAGAAGCAATCAGTCAAGGTCCGACAATATTAATGCATCGTTTATGTATGAAAGCTTGACTGATATTCCAATGTCTATGGATTGGAGAGACCAAGAAGCTGTCACCCCCATTAAGAACCAAGGCAAATGCGGTAAGAAACTCTTCTGTATATTTTTGCACTTATTGTTATTTTTGTTAAAATATTATCGCTCACGTCTCACGAAACAAACAACAAGAAATAAAGATAAATCCACGTTGAACAAAGCCTTAGCGGTCAATTATGGAGTTTGAGCCTTAGTGGTCAATAAAAAACTAATAACCGTTCGAAATAACATTTAAATAAACTAAGAAGAAACTTTAACCTTAATTTGACTAATTTTGGGCCAAACTCATTATTAAATTACAAAACAGCGGACAAAGACAGGATCCCTAATACCATTTAGAGAAGAATAAATTTAATTATTTAATCAATGCTTTAATAGATTTTCTATCGCGCGTGGTTAATTGGTATGCATGCAGGATGTTGTTGGGCATTTTCAGCGGTGGCAGCGGTAGAGGGGATCGTCAAGATCAAAACTGGCAAACTGGTCTCCCTTTCGGAGCAACAGCTGGTGGACTGTAACATTGGCACAGGCAACAACGGTTGCAACGGTGGTTGGATGGATAATGCGTTTACATATATAATACAAAACCAAGGACTCGCCACCGAAACAAATTACCCATATCAGGCCATGGATGGAACTTGTGACATGGAGAAGGCGTCTAATCCCGAAGCTCAGATCAGCAGTTTTGAAGATGTACCTGCCAATAATGAGGAGGCACTATTGAAGGCGGTGGCCAGCCAACCGGTGTCTGTTACCGTCGACGGTTATGGGAGAGCCTTTCAACTCTACAAGAGCGGGGTGTTCAATGGAGATTGTGGGACTGGCCACAGCCATGCTGTTACTGTAATTGGGTATGGAACGACTGATGATGGCGTCAAGTACTGGTTAGTCAAGAATTCATGGGGCGAGAATTGGGGGGAGAGTGGGTACATGAGGATTCAGAGAGACATTGGTGACCCTCAAGGTCTCTGTGGCATTGCCACACATCCTTCCTATCCAGTAATTAATTAGGAAGTGCAAAATGCCTCCGTGGCTGTGAAAATGCCTCTGTGGCTGCTGCTTCTATTATGTCGTCAAAATATGTATTGCTCTCCCTTTTCATATTTATGTGTTCCTAAATACTTATGAATAAGAAGATATTAGGGTTTGTTTGGCAACCCTTTTTTCTTTTGTTGTTGTAGCAGAAAATGATTGATGTGGTTTAAAGTTGAGCCGATGGAACCAGATTATATTGGTGAATCTGTTGCTTGACAAATTGAGCACTTTGAACCGATGAGAAGGAAGAAACTGATCATCCACCTCACTTTGGTTAAAAGATATTGGAACTTCTTATATACAAATATTACAATGGTGAATGGTCCATAGTTGTGCGGTTGGTTGATTGTTTAAGGTGGCTGTTTTTCTTTTTGCCGGTAAAGTTTTGACAGAGATTAAAACTAAAAAAAAAAAAAAAAAAAAAAAAGACATTTAGTAAGATTTTGATGGGATAAAGCAAGATTAAGAAACAAAAAAGAAGGTTTTATATTATTTTATTTGAATTAAGCTAATAAGAAAGCTTAATTAATACTGTCTTTCCTTTTCTTTTTGACCAATTGGACCCTAAGTATATTGGGTCCAATTATTTTGCTTGGCCTCTCAATTCTTTCACTTATTTAATTAGGACATCCTGGTGTTCGAAAATTTTGGATATGTTTGAAAAACAAAAATAAAAGAGAATAAATTCAATTAGATCACGGTGTAAATTAATGAGTGTTTTGCACCCTTTAATAAGACGCAAACACCTCAGTTAAAAACCCTAAAAAATAATATAACCCTTCACACTAAATAATTTTATTTTTCTTGACAAAATATCTCATAGATAAAATACCCATCGATAAAACCATCGAAGTCATTGTCTTTATTGGTTTTAGAGACTCCAGTGTTGAGGGCTCAAAGGTGGGTGGGGGGTTTGATGGTGGATGGTAGGCATTGGATTAAAATGAATGAAAAGATCCATATGATTTATTTGAATTAAATATACAGTGTTTTCATTTCCATTATATTTGACATTTTTATTTGATGTGTTTTTATTTCTATTGAAGATAGTAAAATGAAGTTTTACGCTCCACGTCACAATAAAAGGGACGCTCAAAACAAAAACATAAAAGCAAAATTAAAGATAATGGGCCGACAATGACTAGGAGTTAATTGTAGAAACATGAGATCCAAAGCAAGCCTGATTATTCTAAAAACCAAAAGGCGGGCTTGAACCAAGCCCATCTAATTCTATACATAGGATGAAATTTGATTTACATAAAAATGGTACATCACAAATAGATCAACAACAACAATAATAACAATATATAATAGGTTATATAGAAATTGCAAGGAATAACTGATGATAGCTCTTAAAAAAGTAATTCTGTAAGTCTCTTGTATGTCACTCTAAAAATGAAGTGACTTTTAAAATCATCATTTAATTAAAATCTAATAATGATCAATCGTAAGCCCAATGATAATTTTAATAATTACATCATTATAGGAGGGACACAAGAATGACATTGGAGGAACTTGTAGCGTTACTCCTCTAAAAAAAAGAAAGAAAAAAAAGAAGCATTTGAAAACCCTAGTTGGCGGAACCAAACATTTAAGGATGCGGGACACAATTTAAAACTAAATTTTTTTTTAAAAAAAAGGAATAAACATATGGGGGTAAAAATTTAATTTCGAGGCAACATTTCATAAAAAAACCATAAATTTTAGGAACAATTTTCAAGGAGGGGGAGCTAATACATGGTTCCAACCCTACCTGATTACATTCCAGAAAACTCTCTCCATCAAGTTTTGAACTTTTTTTTCTCTCTTTTTAAATGTTCTTGTTTTGAATTACATTCAGATAAACCCTATTGGGGGATATTACAGGCATTATAAAATCTTTGCTGGTCAAGTAACTATTACATCTAGCTAAAACCTCAATTGCTTTATCTTGCAAGCAATCTATATCTTGCAACTAATATCAATCTTCTTAACCAGCCTTCCTTGTCGCCTTGGTGGTAAGTTGCATAAAGAAGAAGAAAAGAAAAAAGAAACAAGGGAATTTTTTCAACTTTTGATCTGAATAGAAGAGTGAATGGTAGATCCTATTGATAAAATATTGATCCGATTGGAAGAGAATGATTCGATGGGGCTTTTTAATTCTTGTTGATAAAATTTTAGTGAGTAAAGCTTTATTTTTCCCCATCTGGCAAACTATATGAAAATTTATTCATCCAAAGTTTTATTGTAATATATCTGTTTATCATCACCCTTTTTCTTTTTTCCCTTTTTCTGTTCTTTTACACAACAGCAATTGGCCACCTTTTTAATCATTTTGATGCCCCACTTTATAAGGAATTGATCATGTCACACAATTTTATAAGCAATTGATCATGTCACACTAACTTATCTGACCCCTATATTAAATTATTGCCTCCATCCCTAGCAATATGAAAAATCTTCCATGACATAAATATTTGATGGACAAAAACATGACATGACTTCCTTTTAATTTGTGCATGTTGAAAATTAATAATGTTTTAAAGAAAAAGTTGTAAGTTTGGGGTTTTGTTTTTTGTTTTTTCTTCAAATTATTAAGGCTTTGTTTGACAAACGCCTTCAAGGCGTGATTTTTCACTGTTGATGATTTTGTACTGTTCAAGTCAAGACTGTCAAGCTTGACTTGGAACCTACGGGAACAGTTTTGACTTGAACAATAAAAAATCACCAACAAGTAAAAAATCACGTCTTAAAGCGTTTGTCAAACAAAGCCTAAGTTGGGGTTTGATCATGTAACAAATAAGTCTTATGTGGTTTCAAAATGAGCTTATCTCCATAATATGCCTATGTAACAAAATTACAATGTTATCCTTGTCCTTTTAAAAAAAAATTGTTTTTAATATAAATTTTTTGTTTGAGGGTTTTTTAGGGCTTTTTTTAAAAAAACTACTAGAAAAAGGCCAACGTTTACTTTAAGAACAAAAGAGCGACATGGAAGGTTGTTCTTTAAGCGCGTGTCAATGTTCCAGTAAACATAACTACAATGACGTTGCTATTGAAGTTATAATATTATTGTCACTACTGTTGCAACTAAATATAACAAGTTACTTTCATGATTCTCACTATTATAATTTTATAAATGTCTTGTCCAAAAATAGCGGGAAACATATATAAGTTCATTTTGAAACCATAAAGATTGTTTTGTTTTGTTTTGTTTTTTTTTTTTTTTTTTTAACAGGGTCAAAACTATAATATGAACCAATTTGAACATTTTTTCTATTTGAATAAACGAAAATTAAGGCTATGTTTGGCAAAAGGCCTGACCCCATGACCCAAAATCGAAAAAAAAAAAATCTTATACTTTTTCTTTTAAAATTAATTCTAATATTCTTACTTTTTATATTAAATCTATCACTTTTTATTATTATTTAAATAAAAAATTACTATAAACAAATTTTTTTTATACAAAAAATTCTTACTTTTTTCTTCTTACATCAATCAAATATACTATAGTATTTTATTTCAAAAATATATATATATACTATAGTATCAACTCTATTTTTCAAGCCTCTCCCCAAACACAGCCTAAACTTTAGCAAATCATTTTACACTCTCTTGTTAAAACTCTTAGGACATTCACAATGGAAGAGCTAATTTTTTATGTAAAATATCTTCTCAAACTCAATTTATCTAGTTTACCTAATAACTTTTTAAGGGCTTTCTACATCCGATTAGTTATATATATTTTTATCTATATCATTTATTTTTTATTTTTTTTAACTCATTTAATAAAATATCTATTATACATTTTTTTTAGCTTCTCCAATGTAGAGGGTATTTTATTAATTTAAAAGTTATTTTAGATAAAGTGTCATTTACTTCTTCTATTGTGAATGCTCTTAGGACAATCACAATGGAAGAGCTAATTTTTTTATGTAAAATACCTCCTCAAAACTCAATTTATCTAGTTTAGCTAATAACTTTTTAAGTGCCTCCTACATTCAATTAGTTATATTTTTATCTATATCATTTAATTTTAATCTTTTTATTTTTGATAATGAGTGTATTTTTCTTAAATATCTTATTTTTTAACTTTTAAGAAAAAAAAAAAAAAGTGATGTGAAGAGAGAAATAATAGGAGAAAATTTTGGAAAAAATGAGATGTAAAAGAGAAATAGTAGGAGAAAATTTTAAAAAGAAAACAGGTGATATAAATAATAAAAAAAAAACGGGGAAAAAAAATTTTGAGAGAGATAATGAGAAAAAAAGAGGTGAAAAGAAAATTTAAGAAAATAGCTATTTGAATAATGCCGTTATATGTAGCTTTTTTTTTTAACTCATTTAATAAAAATCTATTTTATATATTTTTTAACTTATCTAATATATAGGATATTTTACCAATTTAAAAAATTATTTTAGATAAAAGTATCAAAATGCTCTTATAACAAAGCATGTAAATTAAATGTATAAACTATTTAAAACATGTTTCCTATCCTTATATCATGAAACAATATCGGAAACTTAAAAATTCTGTCCTTTCAAAGTTAACAACGTGGTTCCTGTCTCACGCGTGATAAGATGACCGCCTTCAACTCTTTCTATCACGTGCAAATCGACAAGTAATCAGCCAGTATTTTATACGTTTACGCATGCAATTGCGCGTTTCGAAATCACCACCGACAATCAAGTTGACTTTCTTCTCCCGGGGGGCGTCAGAGGCTCCTTTGCTTCCCGTCGTGATCCGCGTTACTGACATGGCCGCCCAAAATAACCGCCTTTGGCGATAAGAACAAAAATTGATGGTTTTCTGTTGTGCGGTATTGTACGGTGATCAAGCGGTGAGATGTTTTAGACGGTGGACTGCGTTGCATGGGATTTAAACCAGCAAATTGGTACGTGTACGTGTGTGGCACGAGTACGTGTCAACGCCAGTGCTGTAAAAAGGTCCTGCTTATGATGGAAATTGTGACAGTTTGAGTGCCAGATGTTTAATTTTTCTAACTTTTGTCTTTAAGTGGGATCGTTGAGGTGGCACCATGACGATCGTTCATTGTAAAGTATATTAAAATATGTTATTTTATTATTATTATTTTTTAAATAAGACGTTTATTATTCTTCTTTTTTTTTTTTACAAGACTTTTTTTAATCTCAATTATTATTATTTTTTTGAGAAATGTTATTTACTTCAAAAGTATTTTAATTTATTCAACTAACCGAATTTTCACATATTTTGTAATTATCACTCAAAACTTAAAAAAGTGACATCAAAGCCCCATGTACTATTATTGTGTCAAATTATATATATATTGTATTTTTCCTCTCAAAATAAAATAAAAACCATTTGAAAAAGAAAATAAAAAATAAGGTGCATAATATGAAAATGGCCATCCTTCTTGTAGTTTTTTTTTTTTTAAATGGTTATAAGGGCCACCTCTTTTTATTTATTTTATTTTTTCAAATAATTATTTATTATTGATTTCAACAATATTTTGAGAAGAAAAATACAAAAAATGCCTATTTTGACACGTGACTAGAGAATACGAGGTCTTAATATAACTTTTTAAAGTTTGAAAGTATAAATGCAAAATAATAAGTGATAATTTAAGGGGCTAAAGAATTTTTTTTTTTCCAAAAATTTATTTTTTTATCTACCAAATTCTATGATAAATCACGTTAAATCAATTATTCATTTTGTATAAAAATTGGGAAAAAAAAACAAAAGAGACTTGTCTCCGTAGACTGGTTGGTAACTTGGTATGGGGTTGAGTAGATTTGGTGCTCTCAATCTACTTTTCCCACGGCTTTGGAGAAAGTTGTACCTCGTTTTTTTTAGGTCCGAAGGTGAAAGAGCCGTCGAAACTCCTACTACTTCCTTTTATAGACCGTATACAACAACTTGTGGCACCCACAAAAAAAAACAACCTACACTTTTACGATAAATTAAATAAGAATAAAAAAAAAGGACAGAAATAAATGATTCCATGATTAAATAATGGTTTAAAGCTGTATTTTAGCCCTTGTTATTTTTCTATGAAAAATATTAGAAAGCACAACCTTTTCACATTTCCAATTGATATTTTAAAAAAATAAAAATTATCGGAGTAGTTAATTGGTTAAACAATTCAGAACTTATTTGAATAGTTGAGTCTCGTATAAGTTTACAATATATAGTTTAAATTGTTAATAATTTTATGTATTATTTAGATTTGTTGTTGAAGAGTTAATTTCTCTCTTTTCTTTTTGGGACTACGAGAAGAAAGGATTTTCATTTGTAATCATTTTCTTATACAATTAATATATATATATTACTAAAGATTGAGAACATCATCAAAACTTGCTAAGGAAAAAAAAAATCACTCGACCTCAAATATTAAAAAAGTTTCATTTATTCAATTAAAAAGAAAAAATAAATTTGGAGAAAAATACTATCTATCTCGATATGACATCATACCCATTATAACACATTAATGATTAGCAATTGGTAACTTTGCTAAAAATTCCATTATATCTTGGAAAATACTTGTCCATTACTCCATCTAAAGGCAATTCTTTTCTTTATAGAACTCTATTAGTCTTTAAGATGGTTTTTAAAAAAGAAATTTTTGGGTTAATAAGTTTTATATATTTTATCTGAATTTTTTTATAAATTCAATAGATAATTATTAAATTTATGAGGTTTATCATTAATTTTATATAATTCATATAAATCTATAAATTTAATTTGATTATTAATTTATAAGAAGAGATGAGATAAATATAAAAAAAATCTATTAACCCTAAACATTTTCTATTAGATGCATACGTAAACTTCTCTTATACTTACGTGGCAACCACGAGGAAGAAATATAAACATTAATAAAAGAAAAATAATAACAATAATAATAATGAGGGTGGACCTGTGGGTCAGAGTGAGAGGGATATACTAATATACCCTTTGTTCTATAAAATGATATCATCCCCCACTCCCAACCGACTGATTTATTATTTTATTCCAAAGAAAACGCCGATGGAGGCACATGATGATCAATAGGTTTCTCCACCATATCACTACCACCGCCTTTGTGCTTCGTTTCCGTGTTATCCAATGGAAAACAACACCAACCACAAACCCACCACCACCAAGAAGGAGGCGCAGGCGCTCCTCCTCGGCCGCTTCGAGGTGGGGAAGCTACTCGGCCATGGAACGTTTGCCAAGGTCTACCATGCCCGCAACGTGAAGACCAACGAGGGTGTGGCCATCAAGGTCATCGACAAGGAGAAGATTCTCAAGGGCGGCCTAATTGCCCACATCAAGCGCGAGATCTCCATCCTCCGCCGCGTCCGACACCCGAACATCGTGCAGCTTTTTGAAGTCATGGCCACCAAGTCCAAGATCTTCTTCGTCATGGAGTTTGTCCGCGGCGGGGAGCTCTTCAACAAGGTTGCCAAGGGCCGCCTCCAGGAGGAAACTGCTCGAAAGTACTTCCAGCAGCTGATCTCCGCCGTCGGATTCTGCCACTCCCGTGGTGTCTTCCACCGCGACCTCAAGCCTGAGAACCTCTTGCTCGACGAGAACGGCGATCTCAAGGTCTCAGACTTCGGCCTCAGCGCCGTCTCCGACCAGATTCGCCAGGACGGCCTCTTCCACACGTTCTGCGGCACACCGGCTTACGTTGCCCCCGAGGTTCTCGGCCGGAAGGGCTACGAGGCCTCCAAGGTCGACATCTGGTCTTGTGGGGTTATACTCTTCGTTTTGATGGCTGGGTATTTGCCCTTTCACGACCAGAACATCATGTCCATGTACAAGAAGATTTACAAGGGAGAATTTCGGTGCCCGAGATGGTTCTCGCCGTCGCTCACTCGGCTCCTTACCCGTCTTCTCGATACGAACCCGGAGACCCGGATTACGATCCCGGAGATCATGGAGAACAGGTGGTTCAAAAAAGGGTTCAAACACATCAAGTTTTATATAGAGGATGATAAGCTCTGCAATGTCGTGGAAGAGGAAGAAGGCGAAGGCGAAGGCGCAGAGGATGATGATTCGGTCTCGGACCAGTCCGAATCGGAATCGGAATCTGGGTTCGAGACGACTCGGCGTCTGATTAGGAGGAAGGGCGCGTTGCCGAGACCGGCGAGCTTGAACGCGTTCGACATTATCTCGTTCTCGCGCGGGTTCGATCTCTCTGGGTTGTTCGAGGAAGGAGGGGAGGAGGCGAGGTTCGTATCGGGCGAGCCGGTGTCGAAGATCATATCGAAGCTGGAAGAGATAGCGAAGGTGGTGAGCTTCACGGTGAGGAAGAAGGACTGCCGGGTGAGCTTGGAAGGGTCGAGGGAGGGCGTGAAGGGACCCCTAACAATTGCGGCGGAAATATTCGAGTTGACGCCGTCGTTGGTGGTGGTGGAGGTGAAGAAGAAAGGAGGGGATAAAGGAGAGTACGAGGACTTCTGTAACAGGGAGTTGAGACCTGGGTTGCAGAATTTGATGCTAGAGGAAGGTACTTCTTCGTTTCCTCCACCTTCACCTGCTTCTTCATATCTACCTTCGGATACTGAGTAGATGAGTGATGGAGAGAGAGCGAGAGAGAGAGAAGGAAAGGAAAAGGGTATGCTTTTCCCTCTCTGGCTCGCCTTTTCTTTTACTAATCTTGTGTATGATATCTACACATTTTTTTTTTTTTGTTTTTGTTTTTTGAAGTTCTCTTTGGTTGTTCTGCTGTGTTACACTTAGGTGGAGCTTTAGGCTCTTCTATGATTTAAGTGCTATTCTTGTGTCGAGAATCCGGCATTAGCTTATAAAGAATGGAGTACATATTTTCTACTTACCTTTGCGTTTTGGTTGGCGACTCTGTATCTGTTTGATTATCTACCGAACTGTTCATCACTATAAATAATCCGGGCTTCATGATAAGTTATTTAGATTATGCTGATAAGTGGAGAAATGAGTGGTTAAGATGATGTTGATTTCCAAGTTAAATGCGCTGCTCAATCTTTTTCTTCACGGACTATATCTCTGACTGGTTTTGCTTTTTTTTTTTTTTTTTTAATTGTGGCAAATATGACAACATGGTTGGGGTTTTTTGGGTAGAGGGTGTTTTAAGGTCAATTGCATCATTTACATTCTGAATGTAGATAATGCGCTTGATGATAAGTTTGATTTTTGAGACACTCCTCATCTAAATGGTTGAATAAGTGAGAGGGATGTGTTGATACAAAATTAGATGCTTGAGCTGGAATGCTGGACTTAAATGGATATTACTTCTTTTATTTTAATCAGTTTTGCAAATTTGAAGAATAGTATTCATGAAGATTGCATTTCTTCATATGTAATCCAGTGGAATCTCACAAAATCACTAATATGAGGGTTTGGTTCAAATGATTAGGAAATTGTACTGAGTTAACTTAGAAAAGAACTCGTGGAAAGTTGAATTAGGATTAATCAATGGAGACCACTTGAGTGGTGGAGTTTACTATTATAGTCAAGCTAATAGATGAAGTTTGTTATGTTAATTTGAAGAACTGAAATTTGATTTGGAAGCTTTAAGAGAGCAATTTATGCACAGGGATTCTGATCTAGAGCTGTTTTTTTATGGGGAAAAAAATAGTTTACTTTATAGTCAAACTAATGGATGAAGTTTTTTATGTTAATTTGAAGAACTGAAATTTGATTTGGAAGCTTTGAGAGAGCAATTTATGCACAGGGATTCTGATATAGAGCTGTTTTTTTATGGGGAAAAAAATAGTTTACTATTACTGCTGATATTTTCTTGATAAATATATTCCACCTTCCTGTAGTTGGGGACTTCAAATACAACCTCAATCAATTGTGATGGGTTCCCCGATTTCTGTAGCTGATGAATTGCAACTCAATCATGGGGGAAAACTCTGGTTAGCTATTGAAGAAATGAAAGAGGGTAGTCAATTTATCACCTAAATTTGGTGAAGAGTGGTGGTCAGGAAGGGCATCTGAAAGGAGACGTTTGCAAATCTAATGGGGATTGCTACAGACAGACAGATGATCAATCTGTCAAAAACAAATCATGTCATCTCTCCTCTGCTTCCAATAATTGCACATTGCCAAAATGCATAAGAAAAACCCTATTTTGTCTGATAATAGCATCTCATTAAAATGTTTTGCAAATCTTATCCTTCTGGTCTGAGTTCTGCTGGTTCACTGGAGCTTGGTTTCATTTGTGTGGGCTTTGGAGATGATGCATCATGATGTTGTCTTTGCTTCCTGGATATTGCAACATTAAAACTCTGTTTCTTGATGATGCCAACTAAAATGTTGAACCGGATAGAGGGGTTTTGGCCTTGCTGGTTTGATAATGTTGCAGAGTTTTGGCACAATCGATGAAGGCATTGCTTTTTTCACATCAGTGCAAGTAGGCCCCTTGTCCCGAGGTTGCATACAAAACGTGAATCACCATACCACGTATTTCTGAAGAAGAAAAATATCCAGCACAGTGAAGAAGCTTTGGCACCATTGGTTTACTTCTTATCCATTCCAAATATGGCACCTGCATGGACGAATTATATGCTCCAGTCACATCGATTCCCATGTCTGAGACTGAGGCAATCTCACATGCCATGTTTGAAAGACTTTGAAAGCAAAATTTGTTCTTTTATTTACTTTTGTTTTACGCAAAAGCTTTAAGACTTTGCCTCATATAAACAAAAAAAGATTGAAAAAATAAAAATAAAAATGCTCGGAGGGCCATCACCCCCATTACTTCAAGACTTGTTAAAAGAGGATAACGTCTGGTCTCCACGTGGCTCCGACATTACGATAAAACTGTCCAAAAACTTTTATAAAGCTTTGGTACAAATCAAGACTTTTGTGTTCTCTAATGAAATATTAGCAAATTAGAATGAAATAATCGAAGAAAAATAAACAAAATCAACGAATTTTACCTCTTTAGTCTCTTATTTGTGTTAAAAAAAGAAAACTTTTCATCTACATTTTACATTTCAAGCACGATTTCTTCCTCTTCATCTATTCAGAACGCTACCGCTAAGCTAGATAACGTCGAAAATGCCTTTAAATTTGTAAAACCCACACTTTTATTGGGATGAGATTAAATTTTTTAAAAAAAAAATAATAAATGAAATTCATTTTCATCCATATGTAAGTCCTACCTATCCTATTTTGACGTTATCTCCGGCGAATGATTTTTATTGGTGGATGGAGTTGAATTTTCAGTTATTTAAAACTTGGGAACCATTTTTCAAAACCTAATGACAAGGCTACACTACAAAGTACACATGTGAAACATTTGAATTATCCTTTTTTGACAACGCCACATAACCACAAATCACTGTTGGTATTAGAATATAAGAAAAATATAAAATATATATTTTTCGTATATTTCATAATATATTTTTTAAGGGTGTTTGTTGGTAATTCTTTTTCCCTTTTGTAGTAAAAATGATAAATGTGGTATCAAGTTTTGAATTTTATTTATTGAAAAATAATTTTATTTATTGAAATAGCAATAAAATAAATAAATAAATGATGTGAAAAAGTTTTAATGTGAATTTTTTTGAAAAATGGTGTATGAACATGGATTGTAGAACTCTCCCAAAGAGTTAAGTATCTGGGGGTAGGGCAGCAATTTTAGGTGATTGTTTTCTGAACCTCACGAGAAAAGTCAAAATTTTCTGTACCAATTGCTAAATGGTCAATCTAATTTAATTGCATATAAAGACGTTTAAGCAATTAAGCCTTGGGACCAGGGATTTCCATAACCTTAAATGCAGCATCTTGTCCGTCTCTTCTTAGTTAGTTCAGCTATCAGGATCTGGCTTGTATGTTATAGTTAAAACTATAACATACATGTTGTTATAAATTAAATGATAAAGATTTTATTGAAGTAATTTAAGGATTTTGAAGGTGAAAATTTATTATAATAAATACTAATAAATAAATAAATTGATAGATGAAAGAAAAAATTTGTATTTATTATGACACATCTGAACCATTCAATTATTTTAATAAAATTCTACCATTTAATTTGTTAATAGCATGTATGAGCTGAATCCCAGGTAACATTCTAATTCATGTTTATTTATTTATTTATTTTTAAGTGTTAAACTTTTCTCAAATGAGATATTAACAAGACATTATATATATATATATATATATATATATATATATATTCAATGAAGGGAAAGAAAAAAAAAAGATAGAATAATTATAAAAATATAGAAGACAAAGGGACAATGTCATCTTTAAAAAAGTTGAGAATGAATCAAATAAATAATCCAGCTTATCAAAACCCTTCAACCCTACCTAAACCCCTACTTTTGTAATTTTATATATATAGAAAACAATTTATAAAATTCAAAATACACATTTTCCTCTTCTTCTCTTATGTTGTTATACAGTTTTCTTGTTTTTAGTGTAGTATTCGAAATTTGTAATCCACAAACTACAATCGGGCATGCAATAATATTGTATCATGAAGACAAAATTGTTGTATTCCCTATTGCAAAATTTATTTTATAAGTGAAATAATATTTGTCTAAGAGACAAATTGATATTCGCTTTATCTTTAATTATGTGGTTTTTACATATTTATTTTCTAACAATAAAAAGGAAAAATTTAGTCAATATTTTAGCAATAGTGATTTTATTTATTTATTTATTTTTTAATAAAACTGATGGTTGCTATACCAAGATAAGGTGAATCGAGAAGGACGTCCCTCATTCGACATCCACCTTGAAAGAGAGGAGCTAGATTGCCAAGGGCAAGATAGTTCAAATCGATTTATGAGGTCCCAAAATTATTCAATACAATTGACAGATGATCGATCTATTTAATATAAATTATGAAGGGCTTACCACAATATGTTTGTATTAATTTAAGAATCGGTTCAAATCTTTATTTGAATTAAACAAAATGTAGAAATGTGAAGTTATCATTTGAATCAGCAAGATGAAGAAGAAATCGAGTTGTAAACAAATTTGAAGTTATCATTTGCGTCACAACATTAACAAACAAATTAACAACACAAACCCCACATGCATTGCCAAATGTAGATTAAAACCTAGCTAGAGTATGCTACATAAACTCAACAAAATGATTGGGTAGAAAATATATATATCCAGGTGTCAGAATCTGATTGACTTTTTTTATGGTTTCTACAAATTTCCACCGGTGGCTTACCTTTTTGCCACGTAGGCAGTGGAGGAGGTTTGCTAGGTATTTGGATCGTTCCAAGAAAACGAGAAAAATTGTCAACAAAAATTGAAATTACAATTCTATCCCCTATTTTGTTGGAATCCCGCTCTTCTTTATTTTATTTGAATCCGTCACCCCAAGGCAAAAAATGAGAAGGCCGGCCACTTCATATTATTTTATATTTTTATTATTTTTAAAATTTGAATATTATTTTATTAGTAGTGGGATATATATGTGGCAAGACAATGACAATTAGATGAAAATGTGACTTATTTAACTTTTAATTTATTAATGATTTTGAAAATCACACTACATTTGAGATGACTTTAGGAAAATTTTAAAAGACATGAAGAAAAGATTTGTTTTGATACGTGTTTCCTTAATTTGATGTTTAGGTGGACAATGAAGGCCAAATTTTCCACCGAGAAGAAAGCTCTTGCTTAGGTTGTTGTCCAAGACATCATATTTCCTAGATTCCAAAGTCATGCACGTTTCGTGTAGGGACGAAATTAACATCAATTAATCAAGGAAAAGAAAAGAAAGAAGTGAAAGCGGGTATCACAATATATAGGTTGCTCAACAAAGACATTGGAAATTTAGAGATTCTGCAAAGATAAGTTGAATAATGCATAAGTCATATCAGCAGTTGGTCTTATTTGATGATGACAATGATGAATGCGATTTGTCATATATGCTGACTTCACAGATTCGGATTGATTATATTGTTTTCCAACACACATGCATGGATGTCGACCATATATATGCATGAGACGTGTGGGGTTGGGATTAATTGTGTATTATTATTATTTTCAATCAAATAGGGATTTAATTGTTATAAATTGTCGTGCAAATATATTATTCCACTTAATTAATTAATTAGGGTTTTCTTTATTATTATTATTATTATTTTGGGTTATAGTACTTGAGTCGATCTTTTATTAATTAGGGAATTCACACCATCAATTTTAAAATCACAGTGTAAAGTTTTTGTGGGATTTGGATATTTGAACCGATCAATGGGATCGGTAGGGCAAATGAATCCAACGACCTTAAACCAATCAATATTCAACCTCAAAATTCAAATTGATCAAGTTAAACTGATTGTGGTTGGTTTGTTTTGATTTAATTGGTTTGTTACTCACTACAATTTTCTAAATTAGGATTCTTTTCTGTTTATTTGTAGTGGAGAATATCAAGTTAGTTATAGTGAATGAGCATTTTTGTTCTCTCAAAAAATGAAAAGACATAATTGGTTAATCTCCCATTCATTTAAATAGGAGAGAATCTTGTTTAAATCTTGTCTTTCTTGAAGATTAAGCACTAATCATGTAAAGAGAGAAGAAAATGATAGCTAGGTGGTGTTCCATACCCTTTTAATTAAGAGGTTTTCTTTTGTTTTGGGGGTGAAAAATATTTTAATACAAAGTAAAAGTGAAAGGAGTTTTAAGTCGTTTTGAGTAATTTGTGAGAAAAATTATTTGCAAATATTTTGACTTTTCTTTTAGAAGGAAAAAAAAAAAAAGGAAAAAAAGAAGATCGAGTTTGTCAGATAAAATTCTCGTGTTGTTCGTAGACTCGTGGGACAAAACCAAAAGTTGATGGGCCTTGTGGGGAAAGCCATATATGGGATAAGAATGATTTGCCATTTTGTAAAAGACATGTCGTTATTTTGTTTGTAAATATCTTGGCTTTGCTTTTAACCCTTCTTTTGGCAATGTCGGTCAAATTCTGGGTTTTGGTAGAATTTAATTAGCAGCATACAAATTAAGGAGGCATGATCCTACCAAATTCAAATACATAAATTTGAAATGTATATACATGTAAGACAATTTTTTATATGACATCAACTTAATACGAAATTAGAAGATTATGATTGAAGAGTTTGACCCGTTTAATTAAATTAGTCGGGTTATGATTGACATATATAATTTTATATTGTATCTTGATATGACTCAAACTTATCAACGACATTTTAGGAAAACAATTTTTTACATGATCAACGAACTTGACATGAAGCTGACTTTTGATTAGAACTTTGTAAAGAGAGAGAGAAAGAGCCCATAAAGCAATCCAAACTGTTTAAAGAGATAAGAAGCATCGTTCTTATAGATAATGCCGTTAAAGTAGATTTTGAATGGTCGGACTGCACGACGGGACTCCTGCAAAACAAGAAAACATCGTTGGAGTGTCGCTGATATGAGGTTTAGCGGGAACCTCTGACACTTAAGTTAATAGAGTATTATCATTAAAATAAAAAAAAAATTAAAAAAAAGGTAAAATAGAAGGAGAGAGAGTTTTTGGATGAAAAGGCTCTTATCTATTATTTTAGGGACGGTAAATTTTTTTTAGACATTATTATTTATTTTTTCCTATTCAAACTCCCTGTTTAATTACAATGTGGTGGGCTTTAATAGTTATCGGTAGTGACGAGGCTCCTAAGCTGCTTCTTTTTTTTTTTTTTGTTAACCTTTTAATTGAGCATAGTTTATGTCAATTGGGCCAGGCTTTGGACCCTAGCCTTTAACTTATAGTTATTCTTAATTTTAATGTCTAATATTTATAATGGATTCATCATCAACTCAAAGAATAATCATCAAAATAGTAAATGCTTTTAAATAAAATAATAGTGTGTGTCACCAAATCATCACCACCCACCAATTAGTTGACTTGATCTCTGCCATGGAGTGGCCTTTGCTGCCACTCATGAGTCATGACTTGTGACACAATTGAAATTAGTTGTACCATTGATGCTTATGCAAAAAATAATCTTATTTTGTAATTGATAATAATGTGGTTCCATTTTGGCAAATGTTTTATAGATTTTTAAGATCGTGAGTCAACGAATCCTGGCCGGCAACGGAGTGGACTGGATGTGGCAAAGTATGTTGACAAGGATTTAGATTGATGTTTAATGGTAGATAATGTTTTATAAGTTAGATCCGGTTGCATGAGATTCAAAATGAAAAATGACTTTTGCCTTCGATCGATCGTGTGCTTCACTAACACACGTCTGCACCATCCTGTGTGCGATACACGTTCTCTACGTACATACTAACAATTTTATTTATTTATTTATATTTTATTTTTTCAGGGAAAAGGAAACCCATAAACATGGTTGATAAAACAATTTGGAGGAATCTTCCGGCGCTTCACATATTCTTCAACCATTCTTTGAATATATAAGGAGAGATTTCTGGTAGAAGTTCAAAGGTCTTATGAATGGTGTGCTTTTAAATTACTTTTACTTTTCTAGCAATCTCCCTTTGATGCATGTCACATTACATTGAATGCTTTGCTTGGGAGAAAAAGATGGTACAAAAATGCATTTCTATTACAACCGCGATGAACAGCTCATGCAACATCATGGTACTGCTTATATCCTCCTATTGCATATAATTTTGATTGAGAAAGAGGAAACCCAATTAGTGAGAAACGTTAAAGAAGAAAAAACATCAAAAACAACCTTAAATCTCGACAAAAGCAGCAGGGAATGGTACGGAAAACATGAGCCATATCCAGACTAAGGGAATCAGGGACCGATGTCGTGCTTATTCTTTGAATTCTTTCTTATGAAAGACGTTGGTATAATACGATATATATGATTCCAAACTATTCGTTATTATAAGCAAACACTCAGATCACTGGCCCCTAATGCTATATACCATCATTTTATCTTCATTTGAACTTTCAAAAGTTTACATGACTTTTAAATTACTATTGAATTTTGATCTAATTATGACTTTAAAAATTGCGTCAACTTTGA
Organism: Carpinus viminea; assembly: GCA_013348765.1. Classification (NCBI taxonomy): domain Eukaryota; kingdom Viridiplantae; phylum Streptophyta; class Magnoliopsida; order Fagales; family Betulaceae; genus Carpinus; species Carpinus viminea. The sequence goes on from CP054667.1 coordinate 60,860,541, forward strand.
GAGATAACTCCCCAAATCCTCATCTGTAAATGGGTTATTCCTGCCCTTTTAGTATCACTCCTAATTTGGTGATGCTGACCATTAGATGGCCCTGCACACAATTAGCACTATTAGGATTCATGAACCAAAAACTGAATACACATAAAGTGCCTCCTTATCAAAGGCTAAATGAAACCTCAGTGCCTCTTTACACTTGGATCTCACATTTAAGATATACAACTAACTATAAAGAAAAAAAGGAACATGGTCCAAATAATTGAGGTTCATGAGAAAGATAAATACATAATGATAGAAGAGTACTATATCAGCAAGTCCTATCTACGAGCAAAAAACCTATGGAGATTGTGGCTGCTGTTGTTGTTGCTGATCACTTCCGTCCCATGTCCATACAATATCCTTGAGAGAGGGCTTCAAGTCCTCGTTATAGAAATGTCTATACTCAAATGTATCCCCCGCTGCTTTCTTCACCTCCACAACATAAAACGAAGGTGTAACTTCAAATATTTCAGCATCAATTGCAAGCTGTCCTTTTCTCCCTTCTTTGCTTCCTTGTAATGTAACTTTTCCTCCTTCCTTCATCACCTTAAATCTCTCCACCTCCGCTATTTCTTCTAATTTCGACACAATCGTCGAGGCCGGTTTTGTCGTAGTAAATCGCGCATGCGGTCTCTGGCTTACATCCTTCTCAAACAAGCCGGATAGATCAAATCCCGGTGAAAGAGAGATAATATCAAATGCATTGAAGCAAGTTGGTCTCACGGGGCTTGTTCCCGACGGCAAGAAGGCGGCCTGAACTTCGTCGTCGACAGCAACTTTCGGAGGAGGTTGTAAAGCTTCAATCTTTTTGAATCCTTTCTTGAACCAAGTATTCTCCTGGAGCTTGGAAACATCTATTCTTGTGTTTGGATTGGGATCAAGAATTCTCGAAAGAAGCTTCCGGACATCTTGAGGAAACCAATGGGGGCACCTGAATTCTCCTTTGCTAATCTTCCTATACATTTCCACGAGATTGGTTTCTTGGAAAGGAAGAAAACCAGCCAACAAAACAAAGAGAACAACACCGCACGACCAAATATCAGCCTTAGCTCCATCATAACCTTTCCTGTTAAGAACCTCCGGAGCCACGTAGGCAGGAGTGCCACATGTCGTGTGGAGAAGCCCATCTTGCTGCCTAGAATCCCACAAAGCGCTCAACCCAAAATCCGAAACTTTGAGGTCACCATTCTCGTCAAGAAGGAGATTCTCCGGCTTTATATCTCGGTGGTACACCCCTCGGCTATGGCAGAAATCAACGGCCCCGATGAGTTGCTGAAAATACTTTCGTGCCACGTTTTCCTTGAGCTTCCCTTTGGCAACCTTGTTGAAAAGCTCTCCACCTTTCACGTACTCCATGGCAAAATAAATCTTGGATTTGCTTGCCATGACTTCATGGAGCTCGACAACATTGGGGTGCCTGACAAGGCGCATGACAGAGATTTCTCGTTTGATTTGGTCTATCAATCCGATCTGCAAAACCTTCTGCTTGTCGATAATCTTAATGGCTATATTCTCGTGAGATTTCAGGTTTCTTGCATGGTAAACCTTGGCAAATGTGCCTTTCCCAAGCATGCGGCCGAGCTCATATTTTTGCATCAATATTGAAGCCTCCTTCTTCGCCATTTGTCAAAGAAAGAAAAATGGCCCAAAAGAGATCAGGACTTGCTGGAATTCACGACCCAATTTCTCTCCAATTGTTGCTGCTGGCCGGAGCAATCAAGTTGCCTCCATGAAAGGAGAGGAGAGTAGGCCGTGGAAAAAGGAAATTCAATGTTGAGGAATGTCCCTTTGTGAGAGAGAGATGCAACATCATATACAAATTTATTATAGTAAGCCAGGTTGGTTGGTTGACAGGTGCATGCAAATTGAGGATTTGGGTGCAACGTACGACTACGAGTGGTTGTAATTTAAGAACCTATATATAGTAGTATATATATATATATATATATATATATATATATATATCTCACTAAATCAGTTTGAAAGATTTATTCTCTAATCCATTTAAAATAGTGCAAAGTATTTAGAAACATCTAAAATGCACATTAAATTCTTAAGATAATTAATAGCAGTTTACTTAGACTAACATTTTAAATGTTTATAGACACTTGTCACTATTTAAAGAATTAGTATCCTCTCAATTTCATTTAAACTAGATAATATCCAGTTAGTTATAATAAAGTAGTATTTTTGTTCCTTTAAAAAGTGAAAAGACAAAAATACCCATACACTATAACTAACTGGATATTATCCAATTTATTTGAACCGGAGATGATCATGTTCTTATTTTTAAATGGGTCAGAGGATATTTCTTCCAAATTGGTTTAAAGAAAATTTATATATATAAATAAAGGAGAAAGTTTTCATCCAAACTGGGTTAGAAGAATTCCCTTCAACATAGTCTATACAAGTAACATATGTCATTTTTTTTAATAACATGTGAAATGCACCTGAGTTTTTAATAAAATTTATTCTAACTTTGTCTCTGGTATTGCAAAATTTTCACATGTTTAAGAAACACATGTCACTTTTATAAATGAGGTTAAAGGAAATTCCTCCAATTCAATTTAGATGAAAACTTTATTCATATATAAAAGCTAATTAATGCTTTGCACTTGTTACAAAAATTAGATGGCTATTGCACTATCTTGCGCAGTTTATTTATTTACTTATTTTTGCTAATTATGGAAGCCAGGAAATTTGAAGATGGAAGCAAATGAGACTTCACAAATCACTGTGAGTATAAAGCAAAATCTAGATACTTACATAAAATATTGAGGAAATTTTAGTAGTTTCTCATGTTTCATTACTTTTGAAATCATTTTGAAGTTTAAAAATTCTCAATGTTTTATTACAGGTCTAATTTAACCCTAAACTCTAATGGTAGGTTTGATTTAACCCCAAACCTTAACGGTTTGAGCGATATTACAAACGTATTAAACTTAGATGCAAGACTGATAATAGCTTAAATATGTCTATTTTTTGTATTAAAATAAGCATTTTAGATAAGCGAAGACCCTTATCCAATTTATTTAAAGTTGCTTACCCCCATCAAAGGATACACAATTTTGTGAAATGAAGTAAGTACTCTTCACATTTAGTAGTTACTTGTATATTAATTACCCAAGAGTTTTAGTTTAATAAAAGGTCTATTAATATAATATTCAACTTGCTCCTTGGCTCGTCGAAGCAATGCTGATGGGTCAAGAAACTCACCACAGAAAATTACCCCATTCCTCCTCAGCCATATTTGCCTAGCTACCGTTGCCGGCCACAAGCTTAGCATCTGATCCGCACTAAGTCTCTCCAGCAACTTCTCAATGATCTGGATGAAATCAGCATCGTCACTTGTGCTCTTGTGAATCTGAGGGGCACACTCTGTCCACACATACTTAGCGGACGGGCAACTCCATATAATGTGTCCCAGAGTTTCTTTTTATGATGAGATATTTGGATGCTAGACCGAGGACACACTGCCATTCCACAAATCTCCTTTGCTATATATATATATATATATATTTATGTCCACACAAGAGGGGGAAAGAGAATTCAAATTAGTGACTTGGTTTTATTAGTGATTGCGTCATTGAACTACTCTTTAAAGGTATGTTGCACCAAATCCGTCCTCCACCAGTTTGTATCCAGATCTAGTAGCTCACTCACCCTCGCACCTTTATCTAAATTTCTCAACCACCAGTTTGGGGAGTCACCTGTCCTCCCAAATGTGAATTGACTTACCATTTCCCACCGGTCACACAAGCTCCTCCACGCATAAGATGACCAATAAGTCACCTTATAGAAAATTAATTCTAATAAAAAAGGCATGGATAAATTAGAGATTTGAGTATTTTTTATTAAGAAAATGCCAATTTTACAAAAGAACTTTCAGAATATATTAGTAAAAAAATCAATCATTAAATCAACCCTGGTAAAAAAAAAAAAAAAAGCACTAAATTTCACTGAAATGTTAATAGTTTACTAAATAAAATTCATGCATGATCCGACGTGTTATATATGCCATATAACTCCCTAATAATCTCGTCGTGTCAAGTGGAGTTGACATGTGATTGCCATGTGGATTAGTATGACAATTGTGGACCATGATGGCGACAAATGTTAAGAGAAATATTGAAGTATCAAGATGGTGGTGTTGGTGCATATATACATGTACCACGAGGCCATATTAATAATAAGGGGAAACTTTACTTTTTTCTCTTAAATTTTGGTCACTTTTGTAAATATTATCCAATGTTTAAAACCTCTCACTTAGGTGTATCAAACTTTGATTTTCTTTTACTTTACCTACTCTGTACATAAAATTCTAATAGAATGTCATTATTACTCTTAACTTCAAAACTAAAACTGCGTTGTTTTTGGAATAATGTAGTTTTGAAGTGAAGGGTAAAATTGGTATTTTTTGTACGGAATGGGTAAAGCGAGAGAAAACCAAAGTTTGATACACCTAAGTGAAAGATTTTGAACATTAGATGAGTATTTATAAAAATCGCGAAAGTTCAGGAGGAGTACTAGTGAATTTTCCCCTAATAATAATTTACCATTTCATGAATATTTGTCCTTAGAGTGTTGCCGAGTATCACTCCCCCTCTCTCTCTCTTACACTCTAGCATGTTTGGGATTTTGTTCAAGTAATAGAACTTTTAAAGTTCATAATAATAATAATTTGCTTTTAAAATTTTAAAAGTGTGTTTTGACTCTTTATTTTTTTAAGTGAAAAAGTCACATAAATGCTTTTGATTTTGTACTAAACATATTAGCTTTTTGTTTGACATAATTTTTTATGTATTAAAAGTACATTTTTAAACTCCATAATGTAATCCTAATTAAATAGGCTCTATGTACATGATACAAACATGTGCCATAATTGTAATCACGCTTATATTTACGTAATGCTTTTGTGTTTTTTTTTACATGTCCACGTAAGGGTAGGAGGAGAGGAGATTCGAACTTGTGACATTCACTTCATAAGGTGTGGTTCATAGCCAATTGAGTTACTTCTTGGGGACTACGTAATGCTTTTGTTAGTTGAAAGTAAGGTTATTAATTTTTAATATGATTCACAAACTCAACACAAAATTAAAGGGTTAGTGTTGAATAGTCTTATCCCTTTAATTAGATTGTTAGGCTATGGTTAACCTATATATATAGTTTTATATTCATACCTCAACATTTCTTGAACCAGACACATGACTTAATAATTTGTAATTTTTTACATAACTCACAAACCCAACACCCAACACATATCCAAAATAAAATTAGAGTGTTAGGATTAAAAGATTTAATCAATTTAATTAAATAAGTCGGATTTTGATTGACTTATATATAGTCTTATGTTTATATATTAACGCAATTCGGGCTCATAATATATAGGAAGAGTGGAAAAATAAAAAGGGATATATTGGGCATCGTTGCTAGAAAACTGCAGATAATTATTTTATCCTCTTCTGCATTGGTAACAGACTAGAGTCCCAACATCTACGAGTCAAATGTCAATCATATATATATATATATATATATATATATATAAAATAACATGTAGATGTCATCTTCTGCAACCATTTCAATGGCAAGTGACCACCAAGAGCGCTCCCAATGCTGCTTCCTGGAATGGATGAATCTCCAAGAGCAGGAGCTTGCAGAGCTCCACCAATCCCAAAACCTACACGCCGCTACCAACTGCAACGAAAACAATTTAACCCAAATCGCAGAAAACTGCATCAAACACTTCCAAGACTACGCTGACAAGCGCAGCCAACTTGCCCGCCACGACGTTTCTGCCTTCTGCACCACCTTCGAAAACTCCCTCCTTTGGGTCGCCGGTTGCAGACCTTCCCAATATATCCGCCTCGTTTATGCGCTGCACGGGTTGGAGATCGAGGCTCAGCTCATTCAGTTCCTCCAGGGCATAGGTGATAAATCATAGCTTATTTCATAAGCTTAAAATGATAATATATATATATATTTGATTTATATTTCATCCCTCTCTTTTATTAATGGGTTCAAATTAATGGAAGAGAAATTCTATGTTTTTCAATTTAAAAAAAAAAAACTGGTTACCAAATGACAATCCTATATAATCTATTGTTTTAGGGTGAGTTTCAGAACGAAGCTAAACTGTAATTATAAAGTTCAAACTGTAATTTTGTTAAACGTTTAACTATATTTTTAGAAATTAGGTTTTCAAATTGCATATTTTAAAATTGTAAATTTAAAAAGAGATGAAAATAAGGTTTGAAAAGTCTAAACCTAGCTTCTATTCTTTTATTTCAAAAGCGAATAAGAAAGAATTTATTATTCATTTAATTAATTTCTATTGTAACAATAAATAGGCACGGGGAATCTTGGCGAGCTCTCTTCCAAACAAATTCACCAAATCAACAGCTTGCAGGGGAAGACGATAAGAGCGGAGGAAAAGGTGACGACGAGAATGGCGATCTTGCGGGAGGACGTGGCGGACCAGCCGATTGTGGTGATAGTGAAGGAGTTGAGGGAGGTGGGGGAGATGAATGGGAAAGTGGAGAGAGCTCTGGATAAACACGACCAAGACGTACATGGTGGCTGTTTTGGAGGAGGCGGATAGGCTGAGGCTCAGCACGCTCAAGGAGCTTCTAGGGATATTGACGCCGAGTCAGGCGGTGGCCGGAGTTTCTGGCCGCCGGTGAGAAGCTTCACCTTTGCGTGCATGAGTGGGGAAAAATGAGGGATTTCAGGCATGGTAGAGGAAACCATAACAATAATTTATCTTAGAAAACATATATTAATAATGTATTACTGCTAGCTAGGATCAATATATATATATATATATATATAATATGATGTATATGCATGATTAATGTAGTACTCTGTAAATATTTATTATGTGATATGGATAAGCTGATGAATATGTAGCTAGGCTTTGGGTTTTGTTAAATGCATGCCTAGCTAGTATTGTACGTAGTCTATAAAAAAAATGACCATGTAGTAATGCTACATCTATTTACTGCTGCTTGCTCAAATAGTGTCAGCATGAAATAATAGTCTCTCAAATTTAAATTTTTTCTAGATTTATTCAATGGACTTTCAATTTGGTGCAATTGGCCTCTTTGTTAATTTTTGCCGTTAAATCTAAACAGGAACCACTAAAAAAATCAAATTACCCTTTAATTTTTAATTTGAAATTAAGGGTGAATTTGAAATTTTATGAAAATGTCAGGGTTATAAATGTTGTTTTATCACTTTTAACTTTTTTTTATTTTTTTTATCACTTTTAACTTTTAGAAATTGACATGAGTAAATTGCATCAAATTAAAAGTTTAAGTAGTGAAATTGAGAGTTTTTAAATTAGAGAGTTTTGTTAAAACGAGTGGTAGTTTAAGTAAAGTTTTCTAAAAACTGATCACGCGTCACAATCTTGAAGGTTTTGAAGTTGTCAATTTGAGAGCAAAAGCAGGTGAAAGGGACAAGATGTCTTCTTTTTTCCCCATCAAATTAAGGGTGAGTGATACAACCATGAACAATCTAAGCACATACCACGTAGAAATCAGATATACTCCCACAATGACAAGTTTCATAAAAGAGAATTCAAACAACAGGTGCTGGATTTGCACCAGCACGGCTCTTCATCAGAGTCAAAGGTTGGAATTGTAGGAAGAAAGAAAGAGCATATAAATGATGCACAACACAACCCTATTTTGTTCATCTTTTTTCTCTTACTCTATTATAAGCAAAATGAAAACCCTAGTTGAAGAGAGGTTCTCTGACTTCTTTGAGAAGTGGGTCTGGAAACTTGAAGAACATGTCCAACAACTCCTAATGGTGTCCAAAGAGAAGCTGGTCAATGAAGCAGAGCTACAAGCTATGGTGTCTAGGGTTACAACCCATTATAAGAAGTACTACACTGTGAAATATTGGGCTGGTGCTCATGAAGATGCATGTGCTTGCTTTCTTCTCTCCGGTATGGTTGAGTCCCTTAGAGAATGCTTGTTTATGGATCACTGGTTGGAAGCCGGCCATCGATGGTGTTTCAATTCATTGACAGGTTGAGGAAGACGACTGTGATGTCTGAGGAGCAGGTTATTAATAATTTAATTTATATTCTAATATTTTTTTTTCATGTGCCTGACTTAAGCTCTTTTTTAATAGGTGAAGTTTAACACGTAGAATATTTAATTGAAATGAGAGGTGAATAACTGAGACAGAGTTCGAACGACCTTTGATATTGTCACGTGTTTTAAAAATTGATATATTTAATCATTTAATTTATCTTATAATAAAACAGGTGAAGAAAATTGAGGAGCTGAGGGTGAAGATAAGACTGGAGAAGGAGAAGGTGGAGAGGGCAATGGAAAGGCAGCAGATGTCCATGGCGGGCAGGAGGATGGTGGAGTTGGCGCGGCTGGTGAGCCAGGTCATGAGGATCTGGGAAGGGATGGGTCCGGTGGATGTGTTGGTAGAGGTGGCATTGAAGGGGTTGCTGGGTGGGCTGGAGAGGGTTATGGCTGCAGATTGTGGAGGCTGAAAGCTTTGAAGGGGGTGTTGGAAGTGCTGAACCCCTTGCAGTGTGTGGACTTCTTGGCTGCGATTTGTATGCTTCAGAATTCAGATTCGACTCAGGCAACGGGGGAAGAAAAGAGAGAGCCGGAATGAGAATGAGAATGGAATAGTAGAAGAACCCTAGTTAATTACTTGATTATATATCTGAGTCGAATCTGAAGCATACAAATCTATATTATGACATTAGTTCTTCAACAATATAGATTATATTTGGATAATAAAGGTTCTCAAAATAAATTTCTAGCATAACCAAAGTTATGCTTCGTACAAATGATTTATTAGAGTGATATTAATTTAAGAACTCTAAAAAGCCAATGCATTATCCATAATCACACAATCCATGCAACCTTTACCCATCAAGTACCACTTTAACTAATGTTGGAAATAAAATCATACTACAAGCTCATGGGCTTTAGGGCTAATGACATGCTCATAGAGCTATTAGTTAAATAGCAGGAGATGCGGTTCCAGTGGGACTCTATTGGAATAAAGAAGTCTTACTCTAAGTATATATTGGAGTAAGATCCTAAGTCCAATTACAGCTCTTAGGAATCCCAATTCAACTCAAATAAGAATTAGCAGCCCAAGTCTACCTCAAACTCTTAAGCCTATAAATAAGCCATTACATAAGGTACAAAGAGATTTGAATATTTTCACTGATATTGATAATACTTTATTAGGCTGAATTTTTTAGCTTTGTTCATTAAATTGTTCTTCTCCAAGGAACCGATTTAGGCATCAAGAGCTTGTGAAGATTAATTTATCTTAAGTTGGTACAATAAACTTCATATCTACTATTCAAAGTCAAGTTATAATGTGTTGCAAGTTATGACGTGTTGCAAGTTGTTTCTCTTTCAACGGAACCATAATATTTGTATAATGATCATTTAAATAAAGTAATATGTACCAAGTTTCTTTAGTTTGAAATTTTATTATATATTGTGTCACGTTTTTCATCCAAATAAACTCGATCATTTCATCTTTGTAGTTGATAAACATAAAATAAATTTAGGCTTTTTGATGTGTTTTGGGCCTTCATTGTGCCTATTTTTAGGCTTATTTTAAATAGTTTTGGGTCAAAAATAACGAATATGATGAAACCCTATTCCTAACTCATATTTAAAATGACAATAGCGTTGTTTTAATGTTATTATTTTAATATAAAATATCTATTTATATTATTATATATAAGGGTAGGCGGTCTTACCCCTAAAACCGTCCCGTCCTAAGTGGCTAGCAATTTTTTGTAATCGCCTACCAAAGCGGTTATGTGGTTAGTAGTTGCGGGCAATTATAACCGCCCCGTTTGTATACCCCTAAATATCACAACCATTGCCTAGTTGCCAGTGACTTTCCTAACTCGTCGGCACTGAAATACACGGTAGAAGAAGCAATGGAGTTGACAACCATGACGAATATGCCACGGAAGAAGACATAGCCGCCTAGGGTTCCTTTGGTATGAGAGGTGGCCCGGGGTTTAGCGGTGGATGTTGGTGGAGGAACAAGGAGATTCAGCCGTAGGACATTCAAAGAAAAGCCTACTGTTTCTTGTTCTTTTTTAAAAATTATTTTTACTGTTTCTTGTTCTCTTTTTATTTTTATATATATATTTTTTCTGATCATATATCCGTCGTGCCTTGGAATCCACAAAACATGTTTCTGTTTAGCCTATTGGAATGAGTAATAAGCATGGGGCATTAATAGAAATATTGAAAAAACTGAGGATGTGAATGAAACAAAACTTAAGTATAATTTACCTTTTAATAAAGTAGGTACCAAATTCTTGTTTTAGATAAATCTAACACCAACTTTAGACCAGCCACCTAAATTTTGGGGACCAAATTGTCGACCAAATAAGGCGGGTTTAAGTTGAATAGCAAGATTTATATCAAGAAATTGGTTTTTATTAATGGAGATTGTTGTATATAGATAGAAATTTCCTCCAATCCAGTCTATAAAACTATTATATTTTATTAAAAAAAAAAAAAAAACTTGTATTTCTCGCATGCTATGAGACACATGGCATATGACAAGTTTTATAGCTATTTCCTCCGACCGAATTTGGAGGAAATTTATGTCCATTCCATACATATATGTGGCTTTGACCATTCTTTCCAAGCCCCAAAGTAGGACTCCTTTGTTTGATTCAACACATTACCCCCAAATCTCAGGGCTTTGGCAGATTTCATCCACATATAATGCAAGAAGTTTTCACCCTATACCAGGATAGTACTGTTGACCGGTTCTGATGTCTAAAATAAGAGCCTTTTCTAAAACATAAACCTAACAACTTCAAATTTTACCAATTCTAAAGGTAGAAAAGTTGGTACAAAAACAAAAAAATTTCGAACCTAAACCCTAAACCCATATATTTCCTTAAAAACAAAAATCAAGTAAGCTATGGATGATTAAAGATTTGAGAGTTGTCAACAACCTAAGAAAACAAAACAAAACAACCTATAAATAAAAAGGTTCACAGACTCTTTATCTTCACAGGGACTGACTTCCCAGTGGTATGTTAGTATTATACATCCCAAATTTTGAACACAAAATTACAAATATGTGGCATAAAGTAAATTAGGACAACAACACCACACTTGTGCAACACTATAGCACACTTTTTATTGCTCGGAATGCGAGGGGAGACACAGAAAGAATCTGAATAGAATGAACAATAAGAGCATGTGTATGAAGAGAGACAAAAAGAGATGTTGAGTAACAAGTATTGATAGGATTTGGCTATGTGAGAGTAGAACAACAAAAGGCAATTCTTTGGCATTTTGATAGAAAAGAGAGAGAAAGATTGGCTAGACTTACAACACAGAGAAGAGTCAGAGGACTTAAGTTGCCTCCACAGATAAGATCTCGAGTTCAGCCCACCAGAGGGGAGAAAGTCTTGGGGTCGCTTGTTCAGGTGAAATAGAAATTACTTCCCTCAATTTGGCAATAATTGACTTCATAGTTGGTCTCTGCATTGGATTCGGTCGTATGCATTCTTCGATAACTTCACAGATGACATCAAGCTCATCGTTTTTGAAGGACTTGAGTGTTGGGTCAATCATGTAGCTGATGCTCCGCTTGTCGTTTAAATAATCAACAGCCTAGCAAGTTCATAATGAATTATTGATCTAAAACTATTCAAACAAACCAAAACTTATGGCACAGGGGGCGCCGCTAACACACCAAGATCATGAGACTTATTTGCAACTTACCCAGCTAACAAGGTGACCTTGTTCTTCCGAGTATGGGAGCTTTCCAGAAATTATTTCAAGCAGCAATATTCCAAAACTGTAGATATTGGTTTCTGGATCAGAAAGTGGTGGCAATTCTGAATTCTCTTTATCATCTTCAACTGAGTTCCTTGACCTGGATGCACCGTGTAACCCGAAACTGATTTCACCAATCTGAGAAAGCACAAGAGAGCAAGAGCAGATTAGCAATGGTCAAAATTCGATGAAGGCATCAAAATTTTAGAAAGAAAGTTTACCTTAGCAGCATAATCATCTGTTAAATAGATAGCAGTTGAATTTAGGTTCGAATGTGCTACAGGTGGATTTAGATCATGGTGCATGTATTGAAGACAATAAGCTGTTCCCATAATAATCCTCATCCTCACATTCCAGTCAAGATGTTCAACTTCTTTAACTGAAAACAGGAAAAATATTTTAGACTCTACAATATCAAGCCTCCAATAATTTTCAAGCATGCATGTTACAGTAGATATAGTTAAGAGTACTACCATGCAGATGCTCAAAGAGGGAGCCATTTGGAGCATACTCAAACACCATCATCCTAACAAATGGTGGTTCATCCTCCTCACAGTAGCCAATAAGATTGACAAAGTTCTTATGATTCACCCGTGACAGTGTATCAATCTACAGCAGGTCAAAAACAAGATAAATCAATTAACTGACCAAAAAAGAATTATAGTGGGATTCAAGTGCAAAATGTGTTTGACACTGTTCTTGAATCAGTGACCACAGAAACAAAAGACCTTTTTCCGGTATGCCATCTCTGAGTTCTTTGGCCAGTCTTTTGAAGATTTAATTAATGTTGACGCAACGGCAATCTCAACTCCACTGGAGAGTGTTCCCTTGTATATAGTGCAACCATCAAGAGTGTCAATGATATTGCTGAAATCTTCACAGGCTGTTTCCAGCTCTGATCGATTCAACTTGGGAACCCCTGCATTTGATATATGCACCTGAATCAGTCTCATGTTATTAACTGGAAAGAATAAAAGACATCAAATGCTTCTCTTTTTAAAGACAACAGCTTATGGGTACATTTGGACACAATTGGAACTCAGTGGACATCATATTGCATAGCACTACAAGCAAAAAAGTTTCATACTCAAAAGCAGTGCCACTATTGAAGATGAGAGCCTTCACAACACAATCAATTTTTTTCTATTTGTCAATTCCATTTATTACTGCATTTTTACGAGATTAGCCATTCCTGTAATGATCCTATTGATGATAACATATTGAAAACTTCAATTTTCGTGATACACAGCAGAGCCATTCAGTATCAGTAGACAATTATAATTATCCTCGAATAACATTTGTAAGGATGAAGGCCCTGGAGTTCATATACTGGTTCAACCAATCTGATTTTCCAAGTCACAAACAATAGTCCCATTAACTTCACTTCATAACATTGTCTAACTCACTACATGTTAAACAACATGAAATATGGGTCCAATTGATGGTTCCACCAGCCAAACTAGAATGCAGATTCTTTGTTGTTTATTTAAATGTTTTCTTTCCTCTGTGATAGAGCAAATATTTTCTATCACATCTCACAAACATCACCTGTTATGAATGCTTTCTGCAATTGCCCACTCAATCCAGTCTTCCAAGGACCTATGGATGTCACTGCCTGGCTTCGGAGCACGCAGAAAACAGCTGCAGAAACAATGATCAAGACAACTACACCTGCAACACCAATGATATACTTCCACGTATTTCCAGAGGTGCCACCACTAGATTGCTGTTGATTGGCTGGCACTCCGGAAAAACCATCAGGGGATTGGATAGGCAGTCCATCAGGTTTCGAACTATTAGAATCAGCAGGCAAAGATGGTGGTGCAGGTGGGGGAGGTTCTTTCTTCCTTTTCTTTGGTACAGCTGGGAAAGACCCACTACTCCTGGTAGTTGGAAGAGCAATGATTTCTCCAGAGGATGACCCACCACCAGCAGGAGCAGCTGCGAGGTTACTGGAATGCTCAAGTAGCCTACGACGTGCAAATTTGACAAGCTTTTGAGCAATGTGGACCTTGTGTGGTTCAGATGCACCTGCTTTATGCAAGAAATAAATCATTTTGTGATTCAGAAGCATAATTTTTTAAATTCAATGGGTGAAGATTTGCAAACCGCTCCACTCACCATGTAGATTATTGCAGCAACTTTCTCCATTTCCATACAGAGTGTCTTTTCCAAACTTGAACCTTGAAAGAATAGCAGAAGGTTAAACATAACATGATGAAAGAAAATCAAATATATTTTAGGGTGGTAAAACAAAAATGTTGATTCCCTACAATGACAGAGGCAGGATACGGAGAAAATGTGTAAGAGCTCCTTTAATTGGGATTATATACGAATCTGCCATGTTCAATTGTCTTAAATTGCTCTGCCCAATGCTGCCCAAGAAATTCGAAGAATAATCAGATAACTAGAAGGTGAAAACTGTAGATATTTCTGCTTTATCAACTAGAAGAAACTTTTGAGCAAGGTGTTGCTGCTTAATCTGCAGGGGCATGATTTAAGATTACTCATCATGCATCCATCATTTACAACTGAAAATGCAAGAGAATTTTATCTGGCCACTAAACAAATAAATTCAGCATGCTTCAGATTATCTTGCATACTACAAATAGTTCCTTTAGGAAAATCTCGCACTACTGTACCTAGTACGCAGCACTCACAGATAAAATGGGTGCAGATCAATGAGCAACTCAATATTTGAATATACATTGAACACAAATTTTATCCCATTAAGAGGATAAAGCTAAACATTAGATCATTTAATAATTTCATTATACTCTTAATGGTCTATTAGCTCATAACTTTAGCAAATTATTTGAATGAACCCTTTTCATCATCACATTTTTTTTAACCTTTCTTTTAGTATATTAATCAGATAATTAAAAGAGCATCCACGTGCTCCATTTTCCATTTAACACTTTTGCAATGATAGAACTGAGAGAAGTATAACCACGCACCTAAAGAGATACAAGCAGCTTCTTTAATTAATACGTTTCTCCATATTTTTAGGAACATTTGAACATGTGTCAACTTCAGTAAGAAGTTCCTCTACTAAGCATAAGGCTGATATCACATATCTTGCAGGGAGAAGCAGTCAAGAATAAAGTAAAGAGTCCTGATCAAAATGTGATGGGCAATATGTCTTGTTGAGGCAGATGGGGAAATGAGGAGGGAAAGAGAATGGCTGCCGCATGTATTTGTTGGGGGTTGGGGGGAGTGGATCAAAGCACCCAAAGAGAAGAATTTCAGTGCAATAAGTAATTTCCTACCAGTGTCCAAACTTTCTATTCATACAGCCGATTCCAGTGGCCATAGCAACTGTAAGGTTATCATCAAAATATTCAGGGAGAAAGTTGAGCCTGCTGATCTCCAAAGGAATGCTGCCTTCAAATTTATTGTCACAAAGCAACCTGGAAAATAACATGAATTCTATCAGGAACTTATCAGTTAAAGCATCAAATGCAGATGAAATATGTAACAGTTAACTTACAAGTGTTTTAGTGACGGCATCATGCCTATTTCTGCTGGAATAGCTCCACTAAAGTTATTGTCCCTCAAGTCCAACTGTTCCAGTTTTGTAAGCTCTCCAATCTCTTTAGGAATGGCACCAGAGAAATGGTTCTTGACAAGTATGCTGTCAATAAAAACAGTGGAAGTAAGAACCAGAATATTTCAATAAGGCTAAAAACGCACAGTAACATCGACAAGTGTCAAGATGCATAACAAGACCCTACATTAGTGGTTCATTTATAAATGACAAACCCCAATATAAATCACAAACATGTTCACAAAGTATTAAAATCTAAAATGTCAATAAGTACCTAATACAGTATGACAAAAAATGGTACTACATAAACTTGCATAAACAAAGAATGCTTGTAGTTGGTTCAAAAGATATGATTAGAGTAAAATACTTAAAAAGAAATCTTTAAGAAACGGATATTATCCGCATTCTTTGATTGCGGAACATCACGTATATGTGTTTTCCCAAATGAAACTAGGCTAACACCATTCATGTTCTCCTGTCAAATTGTGGGTTTGAAAATGCATATACAAATAGTGAAGGAATCTCAGAGATGAAAAATAATTTATTTTCACAAACATCACAAGAACCGATACAAGGGGTACACACTTGAGAAAATATCTCATTCTGGAAACTGCCAGACTTTGTCAACATGTAATGCAGCAATAGAGCACAGAGTTTCCTTGCATATTAGTTACCAAAAGGAGGCACGCAAGTTCTACAGACAATAATTCACTGTACAAATCAAAAACTCACAAAGACAGAAAAACACAAACTTTGGTGACATAACATTGTGATTCCTTACAGAGATTGCAAGTTACAAAGTTTCCAAAGCTCCGGTGCCAGTGTCCCTTCCAAAGAAAGCCCACTCAGATCCCTACAAGAAGAATTTAGACACAAATATTAAAGCAATTACTCTGTACCGTACTGCCATAGTGAACCTTTCCAACCAAAACCTCTACAACAAAGGTCTACATTGTTTTATATCAGGCAATTGCTACAAGAAAACTACACATGCTTATTAAATGAACTAAAAACTATTCAATTTGCAATCGAAAACCGCACAATAGAGACTTACAGCATTTGCACTTCACCATCCACGCAAGAAACTCCGGACCACATACAGGGATCGGAGTCATTAGGACTCCAATTTTCAAGAGCACCATAAGGATCCCAATCAATTCTGGCCCGGAATTCCAACAAAGCCAACCCTGCATTCCCACTCCAATTGCAACAACAACGTTAGACAACAACATACATCACATTGAACAAACAACCACAAAGAAAGCTCAAACGACAATTACCTTCACGGTTAAGGGACCAACACCCCGGAATACCAGAAACCAGAATCAATGCCAAGAAACAAGAGACCCCGAATCCATAGGGGTCCCATCTACCCTCCATTGCTTGATGAACCAAATGCAGCTGTGGTGGAGGTCAGCCACGACGCTATACAACACACTATACAAAATCGCCAGGTTTTTTATACAACTCACCCCTCCCTTCAATCTTCTCCAAAATCCAACCACAAAGAACCCCCCAAAAAATTATGGATATTATGAAGGCAAATATATCCTAACTAGCGAAAACTATGTTACAAAGAGACGCAAATTCATGAAGGCATTGGCGTGCGATGAACATATCATGGTCCCTCATCTTTTTAACGTTATAATGGATCTCACAACACCCCTCTGGTCGACAACCGCATAACAGCGTGGCTCAGCGGCTTATCCAATATAATGGGAGCTGCAATGTCACCAAGAACAAGGAAAGAAAAGAAGAAGAAAAAAAGTTAATGGGTCACCACAGAATGGAAGAAGGAACACCCTCATTCACAAGTAACGTTGAAAAGCAAAAGAGAAAAAGTGAGGGAATTTACCATAAAGGAAGGCTGTTGGGAATAAGTCTTTTTCGCAGCTGCTGTTGACGGTAATAATGGAAATCTTTGAATAACGCAAAATGTAAGTGAATTAATAAATGAATGAATCAATGAATGAAGGTCGGAAGTGGTGATAGGTGAGGGAGATTGATTCTTCAAAAGGCAGCAAAGAAAAAAAAATTGAACAGTAATAATAATAATCTCAAAAAATAAATTAATTATTTTCTATTACTGCCCTTCTCAGGATGATCTCAGAGGACTTTCTCTTCGACCATCTTTGGGTATCTTTCAGGGCGCTCTCTCTCTCTCTCTCTCTGGGTTTCTTTCTCTCTCTCTCTCTCTCTCTCTCTCTAACCCCCACCAGCCACCCCTCACCAGCTCAGCTGTCTTCTGTTTTTCCTTCTTTTATTTTAATTTTTCAAATAATAAAAATTTAAAAAAACTTAATATCTTAAGAAGGGTATATATGTTTCTCTTATTGTTTTGTTTGGAAATTAAGGACACGACACAACATAAATCTTAACCAACAAATATTTTCTGATTCTTTTGATCGGCGGGACCTCGGAATCAGTTAACCGTCATCCGGTTCGACGACGTTTTGGCGCGCGTGCCGTGCGAATTCCCGCGTGTTCGAGTGAGTGGTGGTGAGGGCCCCCACTTTCGGGGAACTCGGACGCGCTTTCAGTTTGTTTTTGTTTTTTTCCTTCTCCTTCTAAACGTTGACCGGGCCCACCCTGTTCTCTTTGCCTTTCTTGCGTTGCGTGCCTGCCTCTTCGTCTCTCACTCTCTCTGCACCAATTTATAAAATTAAATTAAATTATTATCAACATTTTAAAACCTCCCCTTTTCATGATTTCTTATATAACAATGAGATATCACTATAAAAAAAACAGCTATTTGATTTGTGAGAAAAATTTTATATACTAGCTAGTATTATCATCCAAAAATAGCAAAAAAAATTAAATATAATCCATAAAATATTATTTAGTAGACTGTTATATAATTATTATACAATTTTTACTATTAAGTCATTTCAATTATACAACGGTCATGTATAGTAGTTTATAAACTCTAGCTAGTGAAATGCTATATGCCTCTCAATAGAACACTCGATTTGTAATGTTTTTTTCAAACTAAAGATATTACAACAATGTCTCATTCAAACTACTAAAAATATGCAATGTATCCCAAATGAGAAAAATATCATTAATAAATAAATCAGTCAATCAAAAAGAAAATATGGTATTAATTCCTTAATGGGTTGTGAAAAATTATGATAGATCATAGGTAGAACTCATAATTAATAGGGCATGTTGAAAAAGTGGACATATCATTTGAACTAATAAAGTAATGATCAATGAATAAGTTATGGTGTTTGTGTAGTGATAATCTTCTTCTCTTACCTACAAAAGCTAAAAAAAAAATTATATATATAAATATTAATCTAGGATCTCACCAGAAGGTGGAATTTTGCGAGATGGGTTTTCTTTTTTTCTTTTTTTAAATAATTTTCGTAATTAATACAATAAATAAATGTAGTAGGATCCACGTCCACCAACCATATTTGGCTTGGTAGTTTTTAGTTTATTAAAAAGTTAGTTTTGTTGTAAGCTTGTTTGGGTTGGTGGTTGGTTAGTTGTGTGTTTCGGTATTCCGATGAGGCGATGATGATGATGATGATCAAAGGTTGAAGGCAGGTTGGTAAAGAAAAAGAGAAGAGTAGATCCACCATGCGAAGAAACTTTGCCATCTCGTGTGCTTTTATTTATAATTCCGACGGGCGGTTGGTTGTCTTGTTGAGAAGAAAGACTTCCACACCACGTGACTCTGTCCGTACTAACTTCCAACTCCAAAGTGAACTTTTCTTTCTTTGTTTTTAAGCAAATAACGGAGAAGAGAAGAAAGGAAGAATTGACTATTACAAGAAAACAAAATACAGAATCGAATCACCGCAAGAAAATAGAAAATAAAGAGAAATGTGACAAATAAATATTAATGACACAATCCTATGAAATAGGAGTTAATTAAGGTGGTTAGCATTGAACCAGAAACAGCACGATCAAAAATAACAATAGAAGTAAAATAGGAAAATACATTAAAAAAAAACAATAAAATGACTATAAAACAGTAGCATCAGCGAGAGATAGGGAGGCCTCACAAGGAGCGGATCTCTACTAACAGAGCGGGGGAGAGCTTCTCTCTCTAACTCCAGGTGTACTAACACACTAAAGAGTAATGTTAAAAACTATATTTTTATCTTATAACTATTTAATAATGTTGATGTAGAATTGTCATATCAATATTGTATGGTAGTTGTGAAATAAAAATATGGTATATTGCATTATTCCAACAAAGATTCGCCTTGATGACTCAATAACGACTATTACAAGAAGGGGGATTTGCTGCATTTAGGTATTCGAATGGCTAACAATTTAAGTATTGAGCGGGGGATTGCAGAGCCAGCATCATGTTCGAGCCCCTACCCTGAGAAGGTAGAGATTCTCCGAGGCAAGTGGGCTCTGTAATCCCTCTCTTTATGGGACTTCCCAAAATTTTAGTAATTCGGACACTCCAAGTGTCAAAGATCCGAATCCATATTCACAAACCGACAAGTTTGTATCCAAACCATACGATTGGGATCTCACAAGTGCTTAGAATTAGAATCTCCTACGATTTTCGATAAACCTACTTGTGTCAAATTGTGGAGGCCCTTATTTAGACAAGTGGGCCTCAAATGGGTCCTAAATGGTCTCATTGAAAACTCACAAAATTCAAGAGATCCTGGCAATCCCACTTGAAGGAATTCCAAGTCCAAAACCATAAAAATTGTCTTCTTTTTTTTTTTTTTTTCTTTTTCAATGAATAAGCACGTTTAGTTTTTTATTTTTCCATTAAACAATGGCAAGTAGATAGGGGAGGCTAATTGTGGCTTATTTTACTTGGGTGTAATCATAGTAGTTCAAAAGCTGCACAAGAGGCCTAGATAGTGGGATCACATACGCTCATTTAAATTCGACTAAGATATAACATGACTAAGTCCCACTAGGGTATCAATGTGAACAGAAGTGGTTTACACTAATCAGACATATAGATTCTCATTGTGAGATTCAAGCCCATGCCTTAATGTATACTGAACTACTTTAGAGATTTTTTTAAGCCATTAAACCACCATCCTAACGATAAATAAAAAAGTTAGTTAAAACAAGATAACTATACAAAAGTGAAAAAAATAATCCATTTAAGGAAACCAAAAATTGTCCACTTACTGTAATGAACCCTTACTCAATAGACCAATTAATGTAAATTTTGCTGCTTTCATAATTATGGCATTTCTATTTCAGTTGTAAAATGTTGAGAGGATGGCTAATTTTATTACAATAATCTTACCAAAAGAAAATGTGACACTGTTCACATAAATTGTATATATATATTTTTTTCCTTTGATGCTTTTCTTGAACTTCGGTTTAGCAAGATATTGAACTTTAAGGGATTAATTCTCTACACTCTTATTTGTGTCCATCAAAACCAATTACTTGTATTCCCATGCCTTGGTTACAATAAAATAAAGTAAATTAACATTATGTAAGAGAATATTCAAAAAAACAAAAAGAGAAGAAACAATATAAAAGTTTGAGGTGGTTTGACTTTAAAATGTACGTCAAGATGTGCACCTTTTAGAAGGTGACACGCTTGCTTTTGGAAGGTGTTGTGCACCGTTCAAAATCGTCACCTTCCAAAGTGTGACGTTTGGCTCTAAGAGACACAATTTAGTGTTGTTTTCACAGTAGAAACATCACTGCTATTGAATCCAGACCCTATGTTAAGAGTTTTTTTGCCAAGAGTCATTATTCAAACATCAATACATCAATATTAAAGTCATCTTCCAAGGGTCACTATATATGGACTTTTAATTTGATATCAGAGTCTTATTGCTAAAATATGTGGAGAAAGAAATGACAGCTTTTTTTCTAAACTAGGTTGAAAAATTTTTCTTCAATCTAATCTATAAAAAGTGACTGTGTTCCTTAAACATATGAAAAACACATGTTTTTTTTTTAATAGCAAGGAAAAAATTATAATAAATTTTATTAAAATATCATATGCATCTCACATATTATTAAAAAAATATAACACATGTTACTTTTACATATTAAGTTAAAAGAAATTTCTCAATCCAATTTAGAAGAAAACTCTGTCTGGATAAAGAAATACCCTTATTTATTTAGCTAGCTAAATAATCAACATAACTTAAAGAACAAGTAATAAATAGTATACGTACATTGTTTTTAGTAAATTCAAAAGCTGATTTTGTTGCTAAATAATCAACATGACTTAAGGAACAAGTAATAAATAGTATACATTGTTTTTAGTAAATTCAAAAGCTGATGTTGTTGCTTTTGAAACACTACAAGTAATCTCCTGAATAATTATCTTTTGCTGAAGGTGTTAGCTCTCATCACACGAATTAACCTCTCTAAAAATACATGTACTTGCTGCTTAACTCCTAGAGTCCAAAACTTGGAGACCATGTCAAAATCAATGTGTTATCCGCACACTACAAGAGACATGATCCTAGCACAATTTGGTCTAATGGGCTTAGGATACGTGTCATTAATTTCATGACTTATCTTAAGCTACCACTAATTATAACTTATTCCACTAAAAAGTTGTAATTGCATTATCATGTTTATTTAATTATATATATACAAGAGCTCTCTTGACTTTTAAAATTACATTTGACCCCTATATGAAGTATTAATAGTGAAATAAACTTAAATTAAATTTATTGTCAGATTACTTTACTATCTGTTTATTTCTTGAGTTCCCAATTCACTCTCTTGATTATTCTTATACTCTTAAAATCAAGTTCTTGGGTTTATGTATTTTAGTAACTCCTTACTAAAATGTTCTAGCTCAAGACTCAGAATAATCAATTTTTGTTAAATCTATCTCAATGAGATATTTCTTATCTCTTATTTCTTTAATTAATTTCTATAAGTCTATTTAGGATTACGTTTGAGAGCTTAATAAGTATTTTTAGTACGTAAAAAGTTTTTTGCCAAATAAAAGCTAGCATATTTAGTAAAAAAAAATTAACCGTGCTTATTTGACTTTTTTACTCTAAAAATTGTCAAAATATATTTTTGACAAAAACTTAAAAATGACGTTTTTACCCAAAAAAATATCGTTGGACTTAAAAGCTGTGAACGTTGCTATTCCACTCCCATTTGTTTTACCTTCCATTGATATTAATATGAGCCTCTAGTTTTAACATTTTTCTTTTAAACTCTTAATTTCCCCCCAAATATTATAATGAGATCGAGGTCCGGTGAATTGACTTCAATTTCAGCTAAAGGTGATGATGTATGGAGGCATAATAATAATAATAATAATTAAAGACCACAAGAAAGTGACTTTGATTTCATGATAAGATATAAAGTAAAAAAAAAAAAAATGAAAGAAAGAAACTTCAGAGAGGAAAAGATAAAGATCCGAAGTGATTGAACCCTAGAGGCTTACACCCATTGTATTCAATACCTAATAAATTTATATTTTTATTATTTTAAATTGATTTATGATGTTTTATTGAGGTTGGTGAAATATCTTAATACAATTATGGTTTGTAAAGCAAAAGGGCAATTTAATACTTTTAACAACTATGCACGAACAATTTTCATAATGATTTTTTTTTTCTACACAATAAATGGGGAAAAAAAAGGCTACAGGGGAGAATTTAATTACAAAATTGTTATGTATACTCTTTGTGCAATTTACAATCCTACAACTTGTAGGGGCGAAAATAAAGAAGTTTATAAAATAAAGAAAAAAAACATAAATTTTTTTTTTTCAGTAACATTAGAAATTGATAACTTCACTTAGGATTTTTAAACTATTATGCGTTTTGAGTAAACCATCAAATTTTAAAACTCTCAATTTCACTTCTAAAATTTTTAATTTGATGCAATTGACACCTCTATCAATTTTTGTCATTAAACCCTAACCAAAACTACTAAAAAGATCAAATTACCTTTTAATTTTAATTTTTTTAATTTTTAATTTGAAATTTAATAAAAGTTTCAGGACTATAGAAGTCATTTAATCACTTTTAACATCCAAAAACTGACAAAGGAAATAACTTGCATCAAATTGAAAGTTTGGGAGGTGTAATTGAGACGTTTTAAAATTTGACAAATCTTTTCAAATCGCGTAATAGTCCATGGTCATTTGTGAAGTCTTTTCATTATAAATTATATTTTTATTCTCCAAAAATTCTAAACATGAGATAAAAACCTGGTTTCAATCCTTATATATATATTTATTATTATTATTTCAATTTTATTTGGGTTCTTCTCCCCTACGTATTTAGAATCTATGAAGTTCATGGGAAAAAAAAAAAAAGAATCTATGAAGTTGAACGTGGTGACGATTTTTTCTCATTTTTCGTCAGGCCATGTGAACAGGTAATGAGGACAGTATTATTATGGCATCCAATGTTTCATTCGGTTCATGAACTGAAACCCTGTCCCCAAACACAACTTGATAATACAATGTTTCTGTTCCTCAAACTCAAAATCTGTCCTCCAAAAACTTCATCAACTGCTACCATCTACTCTGCAAACCTACTAAAATACAAAACCCATTGGCATCTTCTTCGATTCCCTATTCAAACAAGAAGAAGAGACACAAAAATTGCAGATAAAACTTATATACCCAACAAAAAATGTAAGGGTAGATGGCAATTATCCAAATTTTGACCTGTCATACTAAATTTACTTGCCCAAATAAGAATTGGACAATCCAAATTCTATTTAAAGAAAAATGTTAAAGACCCAACTTTTTTGCTCATTTTTTATCCAATTTTTGCTATTTTTATTTTTATTTAAAAAAAAACAATGAAAAAAAAAAAAGTATCTGAAACAATAATATATATATATATATATTTGTCATTCTTTTTATTGGTTTTTTTTTAAATGAAAAATGGAAATTTTCATTTTTTAAAAACACCAATAAAAAGGACAAAAAAAAAATATTATTGCTTCAGACACTTTTTTATTTTTTTATTTATTTTTTTAAATAAAAAATATAAAAATATAAAAATTAGACAAAAGTTGAATAAAAAAATTGAGTCTTT
Organism: Carpinus viminea; assembly: GCA_013348765.1. NCBI lineage: Eukaryota > Viridiplantae > Streptophyta > Magnoliopsida > Fagales > Betulaceae > Carpinus > Carpinus viminea. Next base: position 60,884,927 of record CP054667.1, read on the forward strand.
ACCATCCTCTTAATTAAATAAATAAACTTTATATAAATTCTCTAGCATCAATTAATTAATTAATTAATTTAGGTCGTTCCATCCCTTTCTGTCCCCAACACAATCCAGGCTGTCTTCAGAAGTTAAGTGACATTTAGCTTTGTGTCTCTTCAAGTAGCCGTTCTTTTGGTTATGAAAGTTGATGATGAAGGACAAGGAAGATTTTAATATACATTTTCACGTCATAGCTAGCTAGCTGCTCTACAGCTATGCCATGAAATTAAATCAATGTAATATTGAGTTTGTTTTTTATTTTGTACATAATTTATTTTCATGCAAAGCAATGTAAATAGTGAGCTCAATGGGCTAGCTATCTAATTGTGTTTCTTTACCATTAATATTTTCAAGAAATGCTTCTTTGCATTCTAGTCCTAATCTTACGTATATTTTTGTTGAATTGACATGCTTGATGTATCATAAATTTTATTTTATTTAAAAAAAAAATGTTTTAAAGCATATTCAGCAATGTAGTTAGAATTAAAAAAAAAAAGAAGCTATATTTAGTTATTTTGACTTTTTTTTTTCTCAAACAAAATAATTTAAGATTATCTATTATACTTTAACTATTATAATGAATAATTACAAATAGTTATTCATTGTAACATATTAGATTGAATATAATATTCTCTTAAAAAATAAAAGGAATGACTATAATATTATTTAATATATTTTTAATTTAATATAATATAATATTATTTTTAGTATTACTTTTTCTTTGATTTGGTATTCAATATCCTCATTCTACAGCTACCATTCTAGCAGCCATTGGTGTTCAAGCTAAAACACGACCATCCACAAATTCCCCAGTGACTGTCGTCGATGACTTGTCATTGCTGGAGATCTAAGCCCAGACCCGCATCGTTGTTGATCCTCCAAACTGGATTGTTGGAGACCCACAGGACCGCCATTTGAAACAAGACAAACCTAGAGAGCCACGTCGCAGACCCACCAGCCACAACCGAAGACCCAAGCATGTCGCGACCCGCCATTGCCAAAGCAAGCCTAGCGATCGCCATTGCAAGATAGCCCAACCATCTACATAGGTAAGCTTTTCTCTCTCTTTGTTTTTTCCCTTTTGATTACCTTTTACTTTTTCTCTCTCAGTCCATTTTCAATATTGTCTTTTTATGGGTGTTTTGAAGCGAGAAGAGGATGGGTAATTTTGTTAAATGTCAGATTATTATTGTGTTCTTGGGTAATTTTGTTTTGTTCCTTTAATTAAGTATTTGCAATAATATAATAAAAAAAAGAATGAAAATTAATATTTTAAAGCAAATAGCTAATAGAATAGATAATCCGTTGGAGTTGACATTAAAAAATTGATAGTTAAAATAAATAATTGTACATTTTGATTAGCTATAATAGTTATTATTGTTAGAAATGCTTTTAGAAAATCTCCCTAAATTTTCACTAGTATTAACACCACCCTCAAAGTTTATAAATCCTCAATTAAGGATATTAAACTTTCAATTTACTTCAATTACCTCATTTTTTTTATGATTATCTGTTAATTTTTTTCAAAATGTCCAAAATACTCTTAGTTTTTTATTTATTTGTTTATTATTTTTTATAAAAAACAAAATTGTAAAGATGTTGCAAAAAGATGTCCAAAATAAACGCTTGAATGTTTACAATTTTTTATAATATAAAAATATGGGTATTTTGGACATTTTGACAAAATTTAACGAAAAATTCTAACTGAATTGTATAATTGAAAGAAATTGAAAGTTTGATATATTTAATTGAGAGTTTTGAAACTTTGAGATGGTACTTTCAACATGGGTGGAAGTTTATGAGGGATTTGTGAATGAATGCCGGAATAAAAAAAAAAATCCATTTCTCTAATATTTCAAGATGGAAGAAAACAACAACTTTTGTTAGAATACTTATTGATCAAATACATTACCATGTTTTACGGAGTGATTTGAATTTTAAATAGTATCGTGACCGATCGGCCTCGATATTTATCAAATCACTCTTTTTTTAAAAAAAAATATAAAATCAATCAAGTGGATTCTCATTAGATGTTTAATCCATCTCCAAATCAGTCCCTTTGTATTACTTTTGTTAAATTTGTTAACCGTCACTTCATATCCATTAATATTGCGACATGTGTACGAATTGCACAATCAACTTCCCCATCCAGACAATTCTACAATAGGATTGAGATGAGACCATGAGAAACAGCCTGTCAGCTTCCGATCTTGTTGGCTGTTGCTTGTCACGGAAAAACTCTGTTAATGATCAATTCAACTCACTGAATCAAATGATTTCACCATTGGTTTCTATTTTATAGAAAAAAAGAAATTCCTTTTCTAATACCTGTTTGTTTTGCCAGAAAGCTTTGCAATAATATTGTCTCAATCTCAACCTCTCGACTGTGTATAATTCTATCACAAATTTAAAGTGTTATATATATAAATATTGTGATTATTTATTTTTAAGAGGTACCTTAATCGGTTAGAATTACGTATAATAAAACGAAGGTCTATTATCAATCTCTCCTCCACCTCTCAGAACATGTCAAAAAATATATATATATATATATATATATATATATTGTGGCTATTTCTTATTGGAAAACAGTTGGCCTGCCTGTTTGGCTCAAGTAAAGTGTAATTTCTTGGATTAAGGCTTACGTCCATTAAAGATCCTGTTTTGTTTTCGGAACTGTGTCATCTTTTAATGGCCTTTTTAGGAGGTATCGGTTCGTTTGATTAGTCGAATTATTTATTTGATAAATTCTCAATGTTTTTCCCAAAGACTCTGTCACTGTTATTTTTTATTTTCTTAAAATTCTCCAGCATTGAATTAAAAAAAAAAAAAAAATTGAAAAGAACAAGAAGAAGGAAGATAGAAATATCTGGTGCCACAGTTCCAATGTCAAGCAATTTGACCAGTTTGCCGAAATATCATTCTCTCTTTTGGTCTTGACTGAAAAATTGACATGTCCCACAATTTTATACATGAATTAAAAAAAAAAAAATCCTTCCCCTAATTCAAAGAAAACCCTATTAAAATGTGAACCGTTATTGTATTGTATTTTTTATTTTTATTTTTTCTAATTATTCAATAGACTATTGGTTTGAGTGTTTGAGGTTTTAGCGGCATGCCCAAATAATGCTTAGAGCCTGTTTGGAATTGCGTTTAAGAAATAAAATTTTTAAGTAAAAAATAGTTTTTAGGCAAAACCTTCATTTGTAAGCTTTTAACAAAAGTGTTTTTTTTGGTCATTTTTTGGTTTTTTGGACTCTTAAAAGCATTTTTAATTTTTGTTACCAAACGCGTACTTACTCTATGAGTTACTAAAATGTGTGCTATTATATGGCAATTTACATAATAGTTATTCTATTTACAAACAAATATAATTGTTCGTGTAACACTTACAATATTACTCACTAAAATGTAGACTATTACGTGACATTTATTTTTATAAAATGTAAGGTCCTTTGTAATTTTGAACAGATTATGACTACAAACTTAAAAACTTACCCTCTTTTCTATTTTTAGGGAAAATTCAGTTTACCCATTTGAAGTTTCAGGGGAATTTTTAATTTGAACCCAAAAGTTTCAAAATTGACAGTTTATAAGTTTTAAAAAGTGGCAAAATGAACCTTTCGTTAACTTTTCTATCAAATTAGACGGATTTTTTTAAAAAAGCCTAAGGACATTTATGTCATTTCTTCGTTTTTTGTCTAATTTGACAGAAAAGTTAATGGGGGTGTTTACTTTGTCACACTTTTGGCTTTCGATTCAAATTAAAAATCTCCTAAAACTTCAATGGGGTAAACTGAATTTTGTCCTATTTTTTAGTCTTAACTTTCACCCCTTTCATACGCTCTTAAATCATTGGGATAATTATTCAGACAATAAATACGAAATTTTTTATATAAAATTTATTTATTTGAATAAGTGTATCTAAATAATTAAAAATTTATTTAAATAAATAAATCTAATACAAACTCTCTAGTTGTCATCCGACCAACACATTTGTCGGAAAGCATCAATCAATCGATGAAATCAAATCAAATCAAATCAAACCAAACATGCTCTTTTTGTTTTATACACATCACCCCCAAATTTTTTTTTTTTTTTGTTTCCAACCAAAATTCAGTTCTATATATATATATATATATATATATATATATATGGGAGCCCCTACTATGCAGACCATCTGCAAAAGGGGTAGTTTGTAGCCTCTAATCCTATCTTGACACCTCATCAAGTGCAAACAGTTAAAATGAGAACAAAGCAGCAAACTAAAAATATTAAAACCCCAAAATGCCCTTGGATTCTAAATCGACATACCCATGCTTGGGTCTTGCCGGATCTCTCCTGGCCGGTCGTCGATTTCTCGTGGATCGTGCACGGTCGTCTGATCTCCGCTTGATGTCGGTTTCTCGTGGATTTGGATCGTCGACGGTCATCTAGACGTGGATTTGGATCGTAGATTTGGATCGTGGATGCTCGGCCGGTCGTCTGATCTCGGCGTTACCGAGTCCAATCGAAATGACGAGCCTCGGTCGTGGCGTGGGTCTAGCCTCAATCCCAACCGTGACTCCTCCGACGAAATACTCCATTTCTGGCTAAACCCAAAACACTGAAAAATGAAAATCCAACCTTAAAAATCGATTCTAATGCCTCACCATTTCTAATATTTTGGATTTAAAACTAAAACCTAGAAGGGAAGATTAACCCTTTTGGGGATTTTGTCATTCTAAAATCGCCGGAGCCATTAAAAAAAACAAACAAAAAAAAAGGACTCACCGGAGCAAGACCCACGATATTGGAGACCAGTGTCAGGTCTCGACCATTTGCCCTTCTTCCTTCTCTTTTTTTTCTCTTCCTTCTCTGTTTTCTCTTTTCTTTCTAACGAAAATCAGTTGTGGTTGGTTTATATTTTTCTTGTGCAATTTTTCTTCTTTATGGTGAGGACCGTGAGGTGTCATTGTCTTACTGGGTGCTGCAAAACCCATGTTTTGCAGATGGACCGTATTGTAGGTTTTCCCTATATATATATATATATATAATTGATGGTCATGATGATTAAAAATAATAAAATGTCCTATTAACTTTTTAAATTATTTTTTTCCCTTTCGCAAAAGCATGAACGACTCTAATAATAATATTTTATCTTATCTGAGACTCAGAGGAAAAAGGTAAAAAACACGTGGAAGGTGGGCAGGGTAAAGATTCAATGAATTTCAATTTACCAGGTGCAGGTGCTCAGCCGCAAAAACTAGAAAGAGCTCCCCCACTCCCCGCACGCATACATTGTACATGGCCATAGCCCTAGGGCTATAGCTGAGTGACGTCGTTCCGATCCTCCCCCATTTCTCATTTCCCATTAAAATCCTCTCTTTCTATCTTCCCAAAATCTTCCTCGGTACCCTTTTGCCTCGGATTCTCAGGTACTCTTTTGATCAAAATTTTCGAATAAACGGACTGCGATTCGATCTAGTGATTCAATCTGAAAAGCTCTTGCTTTTGTATTTTTTCCCCCAATTCGTTTGAATTTATTTTGAATCTGATTTATTGAGATTAGCCGCTTCAATTTGACTCTGATTGTGTTTTGTTTGATTATGGTTGCTGCACTCGTATTGGTATTTTTAAGCTTTACCCTATGTCTGGTTCCTGAGAAAGATTGGGAAAATAAATATGAGGTTTTGTTACTTTGTGTGTGTGTGGTTCAATTTGTGAGCTTAATTTAGCTTACCGGCTAATTGAATTGGACTGTTTTTGTAGTTACAATACTTGTGACCACCGAGAATCAAATGGGTTAAAGTTAGTGTTTTTTTCTTTCTTTGCCATTAGAAATGGAGCTAGTTTGTTATATTGTTCTGTGAAATATACTAATATGATACATGGTTTGCTAGGTGCTTTAAGCTGCAGTGCACGGGGGTGATTAACTACCATGCATATCTATTGCTGTCCCTTGGGTTCACGTAGAACTGGATTTTGGAATTGTTGTAGAGAAAGGAAGTTGTTTTTGAACGCTCTTGTGTAACCTCGGGCAACCCAAGAGGTCTTTTTGATTTAGATGATTGAGCTACACCAAAGTTCGGAGACTGATAACTAGAATTCAGTTACTATATATTCAGATTGATCCTTTGCTAGATTGCTACATTCTTCATACCATGCCAGTTATTCAGAACTTATATGATGCCTGCAAGGCGTCCTTCTCTACTGATGGTCCGATACCAGAAGAAGCTCTTGGAAGAGTTCGTTCTATTTTAGGTAAGAAGAAGGATAAAGGAAGCTTAATTCGTATTTGTCTCGTTTTGCTCATGAACATGGCTTACTTGCACTTGGTCCAAGACATTTTAGTTTAAAATGCTTCCTTTGTGTTAACACCATCTTATAATGCTGTTCCAGATGAATTGAAGCCTTCTAATGTGGGTCTCGAACAGGAGGCACAATCGGCACGACAATGGAAAGTTCCAGTAAATGGTACTAATGGCAAAAAAGGGCGGAATGGCAATCATCAGTACCCACCTCCAATTAAATATTTGCACTTGCATGAATGTGACAAATTCTCTGTAAGTAATTTAAATCTCTGTAGGGTATTGGTTATCAATTGGTTTTCATTTTGGAACCTTTGGTTCTGGTTGAGTGGATTGAATATTTGTGTAACTTCAAATCTGGATTCATAACATGTACTTGGGAAATATTTGGATTTTGTCGCAGATAGGAATTTTCTGCATGCCACCTGGCTCTATCATACCACTTCATAATCATCCTGGAATGACTGTGTTGAGCAGGCTTCTTTATGGTTCATTACATGTTAGATCATATGATTGGCTTGATGTACCCGGGTCTGCCGATCTATCTCAAGGTGCCAATCTGCATTGACCTTAGCATATTTCAAGATTACAATGTGGCTTTGGACTGATATTTCGAAGTATGCATATCTTTAATGTAACTTGGTCTTAAGATAAAAATTTTTTGGGAGGTCAAGAATAGTATAGTCTTGGTTTGAAGCAACTAGTAGAGCTGGTAATGGAATCTAGACAATTTCTATATGTTTTTGAAATTAATATCAGTAGGGTATCACCAATTTGTTAATAGTGTCAAATGATACCAATTAAGTATGACTTGATGTCTTTTGATAAACCGTTGATTTTATTATTATTATTTTTTAAAATATAAACAAAAGTACAAGAATAGGTAACTCTTAAAAAAGTATTATATATTAGAATCCTTATTCATTTCTAGTTGGTTTCTTCGTGAACTAGTTAGCCTTCAATATATCATCAATTAGAATCTCTCTAAATTCTGCTCCATGGTATTCATGCTGTTCAGAACAACTAGCTTGATTGGATCCCTTCTAAGTATGTACAATCATGTCATTTCCTTCTGCAGGGGCTGATAAGCCTCATTTCTCTCATGATTTTTTTTTTCTCCTCTTATGAGTTTTAACACTTCTGTCCTCCTTTCTTATTACTTTTTCTTGCATGTTACCTATATGAGGTGCTTTCACCTATGCTCAATATGGAGGGCAAATCCTGCTAAGCTATATCTTGTGTTGTGAGAGTGAGGAGGTTTCTGAAGCAAGTATAGCCACTTTAGGTAGCTTTGTTAGAATAATTTCAGCAGCTATGACTGTCTTATGACCTGCTGTTTGCAGCAATTTCAAGCTTTATAGTGGCAGTGTTTGTTGATTTAGTGAAAATCAGTCAATTATTATTGGGTAGCATTACGTTGGAAAGAGAGTTTTCTAAAGTACAAGACATGGCTGCCCTCTTAATAAAACATATAGTGACAAGGGAAGTTCTCTTGGGTTGTTCTTGTATATCATATCAGAAGTTTCAAATATTCTTTACGCTTGTGTCCACTATATGTCTTATTTTATAGGCCATCAAAGTAACATGTAATATACTAGTTATATATATATTTTTAACAAGTAAAAAATATGTTTTATTAAAAGCGTAAGGTGCCCTCAAGTACACTGGAGGTATACAAGAGAGAACACCTTACTAGAAAAAGGAAGAACGGACAAGGAAGTCCACATAAGTAATTGACAAAGGGGCAAGGAATGCTGCAGTCCAAATATATAAAGTGTTCAACAGCGAGGTTATAATGTCTTCCATAGAGCTCTCTAGGTCCTCAAAATTCCTATTATTTCTCTCTGTCAATATAGTCCAAAACAAACATATAGGCACCATTTTCCACACCACTGCACTCTTCATCCTTCTTGAGGACCACCAACACGTGCGCAGGTCAAATACCTGTCTAGGCATGTAATGATATGTAATGATATGACTTGGTTTTGTCCAAGCCAAATGCTTGGCAAAAGTCAGGGATTTAGTCCTTTATAGCTCTTAACATCTCTGATATGTATTCCCTAATATATTAGGCAAAGAATTATCAATTACTGATATGTACTGGTATCTAAAGGCACCCTAGACTCATAAATAATATTAGTCCCATGTGGTGTAGAATCCTATAGGGATGATTGAAAATGCTTTTGATAGGTCCGACCTTTAATTTAGGAGGAATGATTTGTTTCTGCCAACTTGTCATTATTCCTCATGACTGCCCAACTTTCTAAACAACACTAGAACGCTGCCTACAGCGGCACCGCTGCAACCACCTCTTTCTATCCTACATAATTTTCATACCATCTACTCTTTTTAGCATTCTCAACATGACAACTCTCTTTATTGGAGATGTCAACCAGATTAACTTGCTGACTTATGGTTGTTCCATGCTGCCTGATTTGTTTGGTATAGGATTATTTCCTGAAATTCGTATTGTTCCTGAAAAGGGATTGTTTAAGTGTTAGGACATTTAGAAATTCTTGCGAAATGTTTGTTTGTGCCACATGGGCAATGCTGTGAGCAATTTCTTATGTAGTGATTGTTACTAAATCAGTTCAATGACAAGTTTGAAGAAAATAAATTGGTTCATCGAAATATTACTATTGCTGGTATTGCAATGATTAACTTACTATCCTTAATAAATGATGAGCAAAACTTCAAGTTTGGAAACACTCTTGGATATATCTGTTTTTATTTTATTTTTTATTTTTTAATAAATAATGTATATTTATTTAAAGCTAGGAGGGGGCAACCTTAGAATACAATGAGTATAGAAAAGACCCCTAACTCATAGAAAAAGAACATATGGTAAAAACTCGTAAATGTAGAAACAAGCGAAATAGTCCATGTCCATGCCACCCGCTATATATAGAGGGTGTGTAGCATTAAATTCTTCATATCTAGCAATCCATTCTCACATACATTTAATTTGGAAATGCTCTTACCTCTTGTCTATATCTGACATAGACATTTAATTTTTTTATTACTGTATTGGCTTGGGATTAGCGGAGGTCACTAATTTGGATCTCTTTTTCTCCCATTTACTTATAAAATAAAAAAATAAAAAAATCTAATTAGTCAGTTTGATGATCTCTCAAACACTTGTTTACTTAGTTCTCAACATTTACCAGCATGTTTATTCTTGATGAATGTCTTAATCAAGCATGCCTATATGTCTCTTTTTCTTATCCCCATTTTCTTGATTCTTGTTAGGTTAAATGGGGATTACCTATTTTTTCCTTCTTTCTTTTTTCTTATTAGGATAAGATGATAAAATTTAAAAAACAGAAAAAAAAAAAAGAAAGTAAGATACTGACTGTGGATTAGTGGGAATATACAGCCAGACCTGCAAAACTTGTTAGAGATTGTCAGATGAGTGCACCCTGTGCCACAACCACCCTTTATCCAAATAGTGGTGGCAATATTCACTGTTTCAAGGCCTTGACTCCCTGTGCTCTCTTTGACATTCTTGCACCCCCATACAACTCAGAAAATGGTCGACATTGCTCGTATTTCCGGAAATCCCCAAGGAGAGATCTACCAGGTATATGCTCCCTCTCCCTCTTTTTCTTTGTGCATGTGTGTTAAGAGAGAAAAATGCTTTTGTTTTCTTCTGATTTCCGGAACTAATAATTTCTGCTCCTCTTTGGGCTAAAGATATTGATAAATTATGTGGGATGCAAGCATCTGAAGTGGCTTGGTTGGAAGAAATTCAACCTCCTGAAAACTTAGTTGTCTGCAGGGGGCAGTACAGGGGCCCCATTATTAGAGATTGAGGGGGTTTTTGGACAAAAGGGATGAGGAGGCTGTGAGGTGATTGCTGGAGTGATGGGGTGCCAACCGCCGCCGCAGTAATGCTGGAGCCTGGAATGTTGGCAATAAATACTGCCATTCATATTGTGAGGCATTTGATTGTACATATCTCTTGCAATAGGTTGGCGGTGAATGCCCACCAAAATTCCTGTACTCAACATACCCATGATTGTTTCTTTATTGTAATAAGCAGATTTCAGATAATATTTTACTTCCACTTGGATCTTGACCTCCTTTACAAGTTATCAGATTTTTTTTTTTTATAAATATTTTTATTTAAATGATGTGAGATAATGCCACTTATTTTGAGGTGCCTCTCAAGTTGACACATGATTCAAATGGGGAGTCTAGATTGTTTAAATTTTGGTCCTTTCAAGTCTCAAGATCAGATGGTCAGAGAGCACCAAATGGAAACCAGAAAACAAGTGCTTTTAATGTGGGTGTCCCTCAGAGAGCATAAACCGCCTATGTGTGCGGCGACTATTCTGCCTATGCTTATACATATTCACATCTAGATTCTGTTTTATTGTTTTCCTATAAATATTTTGTTTTATTGTTATTATTTTTTTCTTGTAATCTTGTAGTAGAGTAATACTATAAATTTATCTTATTTTTATTTTAAGTCATCTAAGAATGATGTGGCTATTAAAATCACTATTGAGCTTGTAATTGATTATTATTAGATTTTGATCAAATAGTAATTTTAATAACTACAACATTTTTGGGTGAACTTAAAATAGATACAAGAGAGACTTTTAGAATCACTCATTGTAGTAAAACAAATATTTTATTTGGAAATTTAGGTCAGTGGCAGAGCCAAGCATTTGTATTTGGGGGCTGATATCGAATTTAAATTGAAGTTATCAGGCATTTTTGTTTCAGGAATGATAAATAAATTCCAATTTAATAATAATAAGAAAAATAAAGCAGGGGGTGGCAAACATCTTCTTAAACGTGTCAACACTTAGCAAAATTCTAAAGTCAATCTTGTAAACCTGTGGAAATTACAAAATTGACATTAATTAACCAAAAGATATTTACCTTAAAATACGATTTGACTGTATCAAGAGAGAAAAATGTATCAGAAGAAAAATGAAAAATTATTCCTGGTAGTTTATCTAATTTGCACATGTGGTATTAAAATGAACTTAAAAGTTCTTAAGGTATGCCAAAAAATAATTTAATCTCTATAATTAAATTCCATTCAATGACTTATCAAATTATAATAGCGTGAAATATTAAAGCCAATAAAATTGTAATACTTGTTTTATTCAGGTTAATGTCACAATAATGAAATCTGTTAAATTAATGAACGGAATTTGAATGTACAGACTAGGTTTTTTTTTTGACATACCTCATGAACTTTTGAATCTATTTTAATACCACGTGGAGTTGATTGTAAATCAGATAAACTATAACGACTAATTTTGTATTTTTCTCAATTGTATATATATATATATTTTTTTATATTTGACTGTATTATCTGTATTTACATCATGGATCTCATTGTTTTGATAACCCTTGAAAAACTTGAACAAAAAATCAAGTCATTAAATTATTCACTCTTATAGATGCAATATGAATACAAGTGTGATGTGACATAAAATTAGTGCCATTAAATTATTCTCTGCACACCATCATCCCTTTGACAAACACATCTCATCTCTTCACAACGACAAGACAAGAACACAAAATTTTAAATTATTCTCTGCACACCATCATCTTCGTGAGAACTCATAAAAAGTACCCAAAAAATATCCATCAATATTCATAAAGAAGGAAGTTTTGAAGCTGCTTGCCATGTCACCCACTCTCCAGTAGCTTTATTAATGGATCATTGTTCACACACTTAGCCACAGGGAAAAACATGCGGAATGTTCATTTGAGAAAGAAAGAAAAATTATTATTTTTTGGATAAATGGGAATGAATTAAACGAAAATACCAACATCCAAAATTGGGAAATTTGGGCATTTTTAAGTCAAAATTTTGCGCAAACTTGTAATTCTCCATCGATTTAATTAAAATAGTAATTTTAGGAGGTTAGTGTACAAAGGGTGGCAATTCATCTCAAGACAAGACCCATGAATAAGTCATAATGTAATGAAAGTAAGATTTTTTTTTTTTTTAAAGTAATGTTGTATATATCAAAAGCATAAAGAGGCGCAATCTTAATACACATGGGATATACAAGAGAGCGACTAAGAAGAAGAAAAAGAAGAGAACATAAAAAGAAAATCAAGAAAATTGATCACTAAAGGCGCTAGCCAGCCAATAGTTCAAGTGAAAAGGGTGTACAAGAAAAAGTGAATAAGGTTCTCAATGTTCCTAGACGTGTCCTCGAAACATCTAGTTTTTATCTCATTCTAAATGCACCACATGAGGTAAAGAGGAACCATCTTCTACACGACGGCACTTCGGGATTTGCCACCCGCCCACCAAGTAGCATACAACTCCTTGGTGCTACCAGGCATAACCCAACACAAACCGAACCGGATGAAAGTAGCATTCCACAAGGTATGTGCAACCCCACAATGAAGAAAGAGATGATCAATTGACTCCCCTTCCGATTCACACATGCAACATCGGTTTATCACAACAATACCTCTCTTATGAACATTATCCAAGGTTAGAGTCTTTCCCAGCGCAACCATCCAAGCCAAAAAAGCCACTCTCGAATGAACCTTAGTGCACCAAATACTTTTCAAAGAAAAGGGATGGAATCTTTAGAGGCAAGGACCCTATAAAAAGATCTTACCTCGAATTTACCTTTATGTGAAGGGATCTGAAACATCCTATCCTCCCCTTCCCCACGCATCGAATGCGAGTACAAGAGCGTGTAAAAAGAGGCCAAGATCTCCACTTTCCAGTCATGAACCCTACGGATGAAGGTAACATTCCATTGAACAAAAGCATTTAAACACCCCCTATTATCCACAATAGATGCATCCTTAATGGGGGCAATATATATATATTTTGACATGTCCATACAAAGGTAGGGGGATGGAGGATTCGAACTTGTGACTTACGCTTCATAAGGTGTGGTTTACAGCCAATTGAGCTACCTCTTGAGAACTAATGGGGGCAATATTGAATAGACAAGGAAACACATCCTTGAAAGTAAGAATTAAATAGTATGCTATAGGAAGTGGGATGCTTATTACCACGACAGGACAGTTGAGAACAATGGGCTAGCTTTAATAGTGTATTAATAGCATGTTAAATATGTATTAATAACATCTTAATAGCTCTGTTTGTTTTTTTATCTTATGGCCATTTACATTCTTAAGTTTTTTTTAACAGCATCCAAATCAAATCTTTATTGAATAATTTACGATAATGCAAGGCACGGTAATGAATTTGAGTTGCAGTTTGAATTTTTTTTCCTCATTTTTTTTTGTGCGGATATGTTAAAAAAAAAAAATTGCTTGCTACTTGTATAATAATAAACTATGAAACTATTATGAAATGAATTTCAAAATAAGAAATGAAATGACCATGCAAATAATAAATGGATTAAAAAGATGTGATTGCTACTTTTTTGGTTGTACACAGAACTAAATTCTAGATTCCAAAGAAGCAGAAAAAAAGAAGAATAGAAAATAAATCAGCATACATCTACGGGTAGAGATGATCTAGGAGAACTAACAAAAAATGGAATACAAAGATAACGGGAATAAAATCACTCAAAATCCAAAGCCTTAATAGACCCAAATTTCACTGACACAAAAGAGAGAAAAAAAAAAATTAAATCAACAAAGAAAACTATCTTTTTCTCTGAGTGCCATAAGACACAACAAAATAAGAAAACCCTAATGAGATGTGCGGCTTCTAATTTTTCTCCCATCCTTGCCTTGTTGCAAACGCTCCCTTTTATAGAGGCTCAAATTAAGTCAGCTAGCAAGTCCTAATGCTGCTTGGAGTATACTTTTACGCCAACTAAAAAGTGAAGTCCAAAACCAAGTTGTAAAAGGAATACACTAACCGCTAAGAAACAAATTCTGAAGCCAAGTAGGAAAACAAACTCTTGAGCCCACATGACATCAATTCATGTCAAAAGGGTGACCTAAATGAGAGGGCTAGATGTAAGTATGGATTTATAGATCATCTAGTTACGTACAAATGGCTGCGGTAAAATATTCAGATGGACATCGTTGAACGTTCGATCGCACCATGAAAAATTCAAAAGTTCAAGACCAAGAGTTTTCAAATCCAATTTTGAACGTTCGCCAAGGCAAAAAATTAAGAAAGTCCAAAATTCTACCTTCTAACACTTAGAATCAATCTCTACACTTACTTCTACTAATAAAAGCATACTTAATTTGGATTAAAGGTTGGGGCATTACACTCGAAGGCAACCAAACCCAAAAATATTAATTAACTACAGAAAAATGAGAAAATTACAAGAAGTTCATACTCATAAAACCTTTGTATTAACACTCTCTTGTACTAGACAAGCAACCTACTTGCTCGTTATTGTAGCAGTGCTCCTAGAACCGTTGGAGGATTCTTCTACTTAATCTCCTTAACTAAAACTTCGATTAGACTAAAGGTTTGTGATATGTCATTTGAACAAAAACTATAAGATTGATACTATTGCATGTAAGCATATAGGATGAATTTTCTCTCTTTGCACATTAAAGAGAACCTCTTTAAAACAATTTAGAAATACCTTCCCTAAATCTTTGAAAGCCATGGGTTATGAGGCTTAGGGTCTGTTTAATATTGTATTTGAGAGGCCTAAAATGCTTTTAATACTCAAAAAACATGTTTGAAGAAAAAAGTATTCGTTTCGTAAAAAAAATTAAAAGTGCTTTTAAGAGTCCAAAAAGTTTAAAAATGGTTAAAAAACACTTTTAGCAAAAGCTTAAAAATAAAGTTTTTATCCAAAAGCTTTTTTTGACTTAAAAGTTACATTTCTCAAACACAATCTCAAACAGACTCTTAAATAGATTAGGAGAAAAATGACTTTTAAGTTTGGTTGAGTAGGGTTTTGCAATTTTTTTCATGGGCGGTGTCAGGGTGGTTTCCTAAGAGGCTTGCTGACACGCTTCTCTGCCTTTAGCTCGTTCTGATGTCTTGCTGACAAGCTATTCAGACTTCTCTGTCCTAATATTTCAGACTTTTATCAACATGCAGCTTGTTTTGACCCAATATACATAAGAATCAAAAATATTTGTGTAATACAAAGTTGAATCAGCTTTGCAACACCATCAAGCTTTTCTTCATCTAATGTTGAAATCAAAAGATAAGACCATTTTACTCCGACTAGGTCCTTCTTGGACAGCATAACAAAAACTTGAATTTTTTTTGTCTTCTAAACAGATCTCATCGGGATCGCTTGCTGATGCCTTTGCTAAGGCTTAAAAGGAATTACACATATTGTTTTGATTAATTACCGAATATGCCAACACTAAAAACCTAACAATACTGTTTGAAAAGGAGTAGGATTTTTAATTTTATATTTTTTTGTTTTTGGGGTTAGGTGCTTTTGTTTAAATCACAAAAGAAAATCTTCTTGCTAACAAACCCTAGGAATGTGTGACTTCGATAAAGGAATCTAGGTTTTGAAATTTATTTTGATAGGTTTGAGTTTAAGAGAGAAATTGCTTTTGAAATAAAATTTAAATTCTATCAATCATAGCTGGTACACGATTTTGGTGATGATTTGAAGTATATTTTGAAAACTAATCTTTAATGAAAGAATTCAAGGTGGAGTGATTTGAGTGAGTGAATTTCAAAATGAGGTGTGATACAGTCACAATTTAAACCAAACTAAGACCCAACTTTTAGACCAAAATTTCTCTCTCTTCTAGTTTAAGGCTCTCTCTCTCTTCTTTACATGCAGTTATTATTATTATTATTTTTTTATAAAAAAAAAATGTCACTTAAGAGAAAAGTTGGGTTTAAGTTGTGACTTTATCATTCTACTAACTGATGTACTAGCTAGAGTCCCCAAAAGATAGTTTAATCGGCTAAGACCACATTTAATAAAGCAGAAGTCACTAGTTCAAATCTCCCTCTCATTCCTGAACTCATAAATGAGTTATATCATATATGCATGATGGGTAGGGAAAGAGAAATAGTTGGTGTTAATAATTTGTCTATATATATTTTTTTTCATATTCTCCTACAAATTTAATAGATCAATCATTAGATTTGTGGGGTCTACCATTGACTTATGTAAAATCCAAAATCTAATAGTTAATTTGTAAGATGATATGAAAAAAATATGGGCAAAATATTAATACCAATCATTTCTCATAAAGAAATAAGAGACTTTTAAGAAAAGAAAAATAATAATAATCATTCTTTGTTTCATATTTCACTCATTTAATAAATAGGTGAATCTACAATTAAATTCGTGTAGAACCCACATGAGTCCACAAATGCAAAGGTATTTTCATGTGCAAAAAGAGATGGTCCACAAATTCAAGGGGATTTTATTTTCCAATGTAGCTCCAAACGAGCTATATAAGCCACAATTGACTTCAAAAATTTAATTAGAAAAAAAAAAAAACTTTTAAGCCTTGTTTATTGTTTAATAGGTTTTTAATCCATCTCCTAATATAATTTAGGCACAACCAAACGAGTTAGCACATTTAAAGCCCATCTCTTAATTAGGGGTTTGCTTAAGGAGGTTAATTAACCTAGTCCTATGATAAGAAATGTAATACTACCAACACTGAATCCATAAGAAATAGTGGGAATTAAGCAAGGACCCAAAAACGACATTTTGTATACATATATATATATATATATATATATATATATATATATATATATATATATATTTGATGAGTTCAGCCTATTAACATCATTCAAGCCTAAACAGTTCAAATCCAATGAAATTAATACTAAGGTCCAAATCAATAGAAAATAAAAAAGAGTTCGGATGATCTTATATATATATACTACAATCATAAGAAACAAACAAAGTAACACGTGGGCCAGATTGATGTTAATTAAACTATCTTAATGCAGTAATCAGACACGATTCTCCTTTATGCTTAAAATTAAAAATAAAATAAAATAAATTCCCACTAGCCACTAGGAAATGTTGAAGACCATGGTATTGTGTTGATGGTAAGTTGGACGTTTTCATGATCCCCATTGAATAATGTGTAAAAACAAGTAATTCTTTGAAAGATTCTTTGGAGATATGAAAGAATAATGAAAAATGTCAACTCCCCATGCACACGAGAAGACAAAAATTCAAGTATTTTCTAGGTACGTAGGGCTGGGAGTCCCTCATTTTCTATGCCCAATTTTCTTCTCTTCCACGTTGTTCTATCTGCTAATTTCTTTGTTTAATCCTTCGAATATGTCTAATCTTTTACCTCTTACCTCTTTCAATGGCAACAAAATATGCATATGTCACGCACATATAATTAGCTAGTTTTGAGTGTCCTTTAGCCACACCCTATTCCTTAAAAATGATTCCTCTTCTTTCCCAAACACTACGAGGAGCAGCTTTACCTTGTTTGTCATGTGAGCAGAAGCCAAATTCTGTCTGGGCAACCTTGGAAAGAAAATCCTTTTGATTGTACGGAAAACATAAATATGGGGGGAGCAATTTTCAGAATATGACGATAAGGGAGACAGGTGTCTCTTACCTTGCTTCCAGCATTCTCCCCCCCACCTTCCCTATTTCCAAGTTCTATCCATCTGTATTAATTGTCTTCTTTGTTTTTTCTTACAGAAATTTTTAATGAAATAAGCATTCTAATTAATTATCCCCATAAGATCTGAGGTTTGAATTTTCTTGAGTGCAAACAATTGGTGAAGTCGGAGTTTTATCCAATCCTTATAGAGGGGATGGTTTGCACGAATTTGGGTTTGTCTGATAGGAGTATGTACAAGGCGTTAGCAGAGCTTAGGGGATTTTCGGTCTCGGTTTTATGACAACGGTATAGCAATCTTATAATTAAGTAGTGTTACACTTGTCATGAGATGGAAATGAATCTCAAACTTTTTTCTTTTTTCTTTTAGAAAGAGAAATGATAATCTCAACTAAACCTACTAGAAAGAAGGAGCTAGGTTGGATAAAGCTGCCAATAATGTTGACAGTGAACTATACCTCCTCTAATGGCACTTAGTCAAATAGGTTGGTAACAAGTCTCCGTTCCCTCAAAATCAGCAGACCAAATGCTTTGCTTCCTTTTTTGCCGATTGCAGTGAGAGAATTCTTCTGCATTAATCATCATCAGTGGCTCCAATATTAGTCTTGATTAGATAAAGCACAAGAAATTCCATTTCTATTAATTTGGAACATATAATTGGAATATTATTGTAACATCTTAAAACTTTATAGTAGATTCTTTGTTGCTTCTTGTTTCCCCAGACAGTCTAGAGGGTTTGAAGTCAAGGAAAAGGTAATTTAATTTGTCAATGTGCCATGTATGAAATCAATATTCCTCCTGCAATAGAAAAGGGTTCGAAAATGATCCACACTAAAATTGACTAGTTTCTAGATCCCACTCACCCCACATAATTCTGTCATGTTTATTAAATCAAAGGACCATATTATAAATATGTGTTGAATAGGGCTAATGATCAATAGGGAATCATGGCATAATATGGGAAATGAAATAAAATAAAGGTGTGGAAAGTAACAAAATAACACCATAGAGACAAGAAAACAGGTGATCATATTGGGAAGAAAGTCTTAGTTTAGGTGGGAAGAAATTGACAGGTTGATGAAGGAAATGGCCCACACATAATTTTCTTTACGGCCATGGTCGACCGAGACTATAAACTTAATGAAGAAAACCAAAAAACTGTTATTCATAATATCAATGGAAGCAGTCCCTAACAGAGGTCAACAATTAAGATAATCACGAGAGAGAGAGAGAGAGAGAGAGAGAGAGAGATTTTACAGGGACAACTGTCAAAGGAGGGGGTAAGAAGAAAAGGGTGGGAGAAATCACATGATTTCCAACAGCCAAAGGGACCAGTCGCATCTGTATCCATAATGTGAGTATTATTGCAATTTAAAGACCACAAGGTGGTGTGTCCGAATATCGTTGATTTCTTTAAAAAAAAAAAAAAAAACCTATTCTGTCTTAGAATATATCATAATTCCTCTCCTGGATGAAACCAAAAAACATCCCTAAACCAACTAGGAAGTAAACACCTTCTTCTTCTTCTTCTTCTTCTTCTTCTTTTCTTCTTCTTCTTCTTCTTCTTCTTCTTCTTCTTCTTCTTCTTCTTCTCTCTCTCTCTCTCTCACTCTCTCTGCCGTATGATCGATCATCATCTGTCCAACTTCCTTAGAAAAGCTTGCAGCATAGGAGGTATGATACAAGTATCAGCTCAGAAATTCGTTTGATCGTATCGTTTATCGGGGACATGAAAGGGGGAAAGCTGAGGCAGCACCTTCAACATCATCATCATCAATGGTTTGTATTTAGCAAAAAGAATTAAGAAAATATCTTTCTGCTAGTTTATGCTAAAGATGAACTCAAGATCTTATGCTTTATATATTGTGTTTTTTTCTTTTTGTTTTTTGGGACAAATGAATTTGTATTAACAATTTAACACCAAACAAGAAATACACCACACTCTAGAGCAACTAAGCTAGAACAGCAGCATCTAATCCAAATTAAGCTTCCTAAACCAGCTAACAACAATACAACCAAATCTCTATCATCAATACAAGATGGGTTATATCTTAATTTCTACAAATTTCTATATTCACAAATATCTCCTCAGCTTTTGGTTGATTTTCATGTCTAACATCATTCATCTTAATTTTGTGAGTTTTTCCCTGATTGCTTATGATTTTAAATGGATCTGTCAAGAGTTTTCAATCGGAAAGTAATGAAACATGATTAGTCTGCCAACTCCTAATACTTGGTTGGAGTTCTTGAAAGAACCATTAATTAGTACTTATGTTTCTAAATTCTTTCCTTTTTCTCATGACCAAAAATCTTTAATCTTAGAGAAAGCTTGAAAATCGAGTTATCTAATTAACATTAAACAGCTACAAACACTACTATTGCTTTGCCTCTCCATTAAATGATCATTTTCTGAAGAAAGATTCAATGGAAAAACTAGCAACCTTGTTTTTTAAATGGACAAATATTTACTTCGCCATCTGATCACATGGACCCATTTGATCGCACGTGCTCTAAATAATGAAAAATACCATGCACTGATGAACATATAATATTGTTTTCTCTCTCTCTCTTTTAATTAATTTATTTTAATTAGATCGGAGTAGAATTCTGTCTTTCCATTCACCATGTTACTGAAAATATTAATATGTTTGAAAAATGTTAATTTTCAATTGCCATTTAATTAACCTTAGAAGTTGCATCTTCATAAACTTGATACTTATTAAACTGTAATTCTATAAGGGCATCTGACCTAGGTGGCAGAATAACTAGTGATTCATGTAAAATCTTTTAGTTCCCCAATTTTTTCAATTTCTTTGCTCTACATATATATATATATATATATATATATATATATATATATATTTCACTTTTTTCCTTTTTCATTATCTCCTGATCAAACAAAGAGTTCTTGGGGTGAATTTGTCAGAGTACTACGTCAACTGAATCGTCAACTCTTTAGTCTGTACATGTGCATGTGAGTGAGTGTGTATATATATATATATATATATATTTCTGTATTGGCACCATAGCTAGCTACTTGGATGATCTGGATATAGAAAAGAGAGTAGTTTTAGTCTGTGCATTGAAAATACTTAAATTGGTACCATTCTCTCAATTTAAGTTCTTTAAATCCAAAACTACTTCCATTTATAATGGTTGATGAGACAAGTTATGTCTTTGGATTCAAATATTAAATGTCTCCTGCAATAAGTTTTCACAGTTAGCTATCAACTAAAATAATGTCCTCTAAGATCCAAGACTTGGTGTAATTAATTAATTAAACAACTTTAAATCATTGCATTTATAAGAGAGTACTAGCTATTGAAACGATCAGGCACCGATACTGTAAAAAAAATTAAAGCATGTGTTCGTAGTTTTTTCAATGCTCTAGATTTAACCTCAATTCATTATTAAGTGGTTATGGTGGATGTGTTAATATTTCATGAACATAAAGAGATTTTAAAGTTCAAAACATAAGTTCTTCGAGATCTAAAAAAGAAAAAGGAATAAGGCAAATAGAAATTCATTTATGAGAACAAGAATATCTTGGGTATGGTGTCCACTACTCTTCAAGAACAGATTTTAATAAATAGACAGCAAACAGCACTCTTCCAAGATTTATTTATATATATAGATGCATAAATAAGTATATGTATATGCATATTAATTTGTACTTACAAGTATATGTTTCTCTTTCCTTTTCGATGAAAAACAATATTTTTTCATCATTTCAACTCTTTTTTTTTTTTTTTTTTTTCTTTTGGTTTGATCAGCAATATTACAACTGAAGAAGGAAGAACTCAATTTTGGGAGGTGATATAAAGAAGATCAAAAGTAGCTAGAGCTATGACAGGAGTAGAGGTGTATTGTGAAGAAAAGAGTGACAGGAGTGATCAGGAACAGGCTGAAAATGCGTCTGTAGTTTCTTCACAAAGGTGCTCATCTTTTGACTTAAATGAAGAAGCCAGCAGTCAAGAGGATGATAATATCGCAGATGTAGCTGAACTCAGCGTTGAGGATGATGACAAAAGAACAGATGGGAATTCAGCCAACAACGAAGGCTCTGGTGATGGTGAAGGAAATGAAAGGACGGCAAGAGTTAGGCAATACGTTAGATCCAAAATGCCTCGGCTTCGCTGGACTCCTGACCTCCATCTCTCTTTTGTTCATGCCGTTGAAAGGCTTGGTGGACAAGAGAGTGAGTTTCAATCGTAAAACGCTATTTAATAAAATGTTATACAATTGTCATATATATAATTGAGATAATAGTAGTGAAAATCAGTACTTATATATATATATATAATCTCCAAAATAATATTCGTAATACGTTCTTTTCTCCCCTCTACGAGAAGTTGATAGAGGACATGAGTTATATTTTCCCCTATCTATTTACTTAATACTCAACTGGATTGGTGCAGGAGCAACTCCCAAATTAGTACTTCAGCTAATGAACGTTAGAGGACTTAGTATTGCCCATGTAAAGAGTCACTTGCAGGTACTGCAAATGGGATAGTTATATATGATTATATCCCTTAATTGTTTTTGCTACTTCTCGTTTACTAATTTGGGATTTATTTTTTCAGATGTACAGAAGTAAGAAGCTTGATGAGACCGGGCAAGGTGAAGTTTCTTGATATTTAGCTTATGATATGTTATAACATAGTTGTGATTATCTAGAGGAAACAAAGAGGTCTACAACTTTTAAGTTTGAAGAGAAAATAATGGAAACAGAAAGATTTGTAGAGAATGTGTGGGAGTGAATTAGGGTTCGAACTCATGACTTTTGATTTTAATATCTTGTTAAATCATCACTTAACCCAAAAGTTGAAATTGATATAGTTAAGAATGGGTGAATTTAATCATTTAATTAATATTCTAACACTATATACATAAACTTGTAAATTAGAAGTGCATGACAAATCCAGAACAAGAAACAAATAATACGAATTAATTATCAAAACTAAAAAAATCTTACAGCTTCTTGTTACCGGCCCATAACCAAGGCAATATTGCAATTTTTTATCAGAAGTTGTGATGTTTCCTAGTGCTAAAACTTGTCAGGTAGTTTAAAAGAACCAAATAACCTTCAAATTCAAAACGGGTTTTTGTGCTTAATATGTTCTTGTCGCTATGGAGGAACCATCAACCATGCCGGCCACTTTTTCTATATATATGTTGTCTCCTTTAATGGACAATAAAAGGAAATTTACGAAAATTAAGCACATATATATAGTTCTATATATATATAACGCATGAAAATTGTGTCTTTTTGTTTTTTTTAATAATGTTTTTATGTTTTTTGTTCAGTACTAGGTCAAACATACAGACCATTGCAAGCTGGAAGAAATCATATTCAAAGCATGTCGCACCAGACAATTACGAGTATTCATCAACAATTCAGAATGGAGAATGGTGGAATAGTTCTAGCAAGACATTCTCATGATCACGATGAGTATAATGTTGCTCGTGGTATTTTACACTCTTCACTCTCCCAACTACCGTCGTTAGATGTCAAAGCTGGCTTTCCAAGGTAAATAACATTGATTTCTAATAAAGTTCCCACCTTCCTGCGTATAATCACCTAATCTCCTTACTGTTGTGTTATGGCTATTAAGGCAGAAGTTGGCCATATTTACTCTTCCAAGTTAATAAGAAGAGTTTTCGCGCATCGGCCACACCAAGTCCTCTTTCAGTTAGCAATTGTTTAGATAGAATACTTTTGTGGATCCCACTTCTGAATCCGGCCCGTTAAATTCTTATTGCATAAAAAACAAAAGAAAAAAAAAACCCTAGTACGACTTCGTATTTATGTTTCTCTCTCTCATATTAACAGGCAGCAACAGTACTGGCCAACTAATCAGCATGCAATAACAAGGCCAAGTTACCTAATCAGCAAAGATCTTGGTAGAGACAAAGGATTGATCAGCTCAACAACCTTCCAAAATCAAAGCAAGTTATCAGCTTCAAACCAAACACATCCGTTGGATACAGGCATGCGAATAGGGCCCATTAGACCTAGCCGATTTCTTGAGGAAAAGAGATGGCCTCCATTCGAAATGATTAGTGGTCCATGGAAAGTAAAAATGGCTCCTACGACTAATATTACGTGGGTTAATGACGGGACCAAGTCCACTGATCAATGGAACCTTCTAAACAAGACAAAGGTTAGACAAACGCAATATTCAACCCCAGATGATGTTGTCAGCAGATCCAATTGCTTCAAACCAGAGTTTCAACCCCCATTTCGGCTTCAGGTAACTTTCTAATTGGAGAAATATGGTTTGGCTAAGGGTGTTCAGGTGGACAGTTAATAACCGCCCTCTAACCGCTATTCACCCGTTCGCATGGATTAGGAATAGATTTTCAGCCTTTAACTTCAGACGAGAGCGGATACCATATTTGCTAGCTATCTGAACGCATATGTGTGGATAGCAGAATATGAGTAGTTTTACTTTATGAAACAACGTCGTTTTGACATTTAATCCCAACTACAAACATTATTTCAGCTCCTTTTTTGTTTTTTGTTTTTTTTTTCACCATAAAAGCTATTTATTTTTCTTCTTCTAATTAAGCTTTTATTTTACTTATTTCTCTTTAAAATGCAGTTGAATGAAAGAAAATATTGAAGGACAAAGAACGGTTTCCTGATCTTCAGCTAAGACTTAGCCAGAGAGTACTTGGGGAAGACGATGATGATGAGGGTATTCATGGAGAAGGAACACATGAAATTAGCACTAAGCTTTCTCTTTCTTAGCTCATAAATGTCAAGGAAACTCGCACAATCTAGTTACACACTCATACAGATCATTACGTACAGACACAAAAAATTTGGTGCAACACAACAAGGCCAAATTGAGAGTGAGTGCTTAGGATTCGACTATGTAAAGAAAGGAAAGAAAAAAAAAATGGCCACAGGAGCGAGATGATTCTAAGTGCTTGTCTTTAAGCTAGCCATTAGAAGCATATAAATTAATGCTTTCGGTAATTCCTTGACGTACTACTATATATATCATCAGATCTCCGTAAAGGAAAGTACTGATTGATTCTTTGTCTACACATGTACGTTCTTTCACAGATAAGTTTGGTGTGAGAGGAGCTGCAACTTGTAAGCTGTGTTATTGCTCAACTCCATTTTAAAAAGCTCCCATTTCTTCCAATTTTTATCTGGATATATATAAGACATATGTCATTACGCTAAATTTCTCTCAAATACAAATAAAGCATACAAATGAAACCCTTCCCAATCCTTAAGCATATCTTCCAGTAAAGTTGTTTCCATGAAAAATGGAGCACGCATAGAAAAGATGTAATACCCGAAAATGGAGCACTGCTATAAGGGAGCAGTTTTCGGTGCAGGCAGCAGTATGCAGAGATTCAAAGGGTCACATTGTAAAGGCCATTTCCCAAATAAACCCTCCTCGTGATCCCAATTTTGGTGAAACACTTGCAGCTCAGCTTACTGCCTCGATCTCTAGCAGCCTCTTTGAATCTCAAGAAGTTCTCTTGAAGGCAACTCCTCGGTGGTTATAACTGTTCTGCAAAATCCTTCCATCTCCTTAGACTAGCACAAAGAATCAGTGATTGCCAACACTTTGTTTCTCCTTCCAGCCTCCCCCTTTTGGGAGGCAAAAAAAATTCACAAGAGTGCTAACTTTTGTGCTCACCATGTAGCTTATTGAGCCGCAACAAGAGTGTTCTCGGGCTGCATTCCTCCCCCCCCCCCAATATGTATCCACCACCCTCTCTTGCTATCTCCTGTTGTAAGGCCTTGGCTCCCTGGTTGTCAATACAATTTTTGTTACAAAAAAAAAAACCCGAAAATAATAAATAATAATAATAAAATCCGACTCCCTCAAGTTTTATCGTAAACAATTTTTTCCAAAAATTTCAAAAAAAAAAAAAAAATCTTAACTCTAGTCGAACATTTGAAGTTCCACTAGAACATTCGAAATAAACCCTAGACTCAAGCATTCGATACTTTTTTGGAATGTTTGAGTAAAACACCCTATAACTATTGGTATAATAGTACACTAGGGTTTAGGGACATGATTTAGTAAAACCCTATAATGTTTGAACATTTGAAGGTAGTACACCAAACATTTGATATTGTCTTAAAAGAAAATTTTATTTATTAGCCACATCATTAAGTCTTATCCATTCCACCCACTGATAAAATATAAAAAATTATATATTAAATATATAAAAAGTGGAACAAAGAGAGAGAGAGGTGAGAGAGAGCGAAAGTATGTAATTGACTATATTGTATTAAGACTGAATAATTGAAGAGTATGACAGAGGCTTCTATTTATAGAGAGGCTATGAGTGATAGGCAAGTAACATAGTAGACTAAGGAAAGGTAAACCTAGTAGGCTAAGGAAACCCTATAATCAATAAGGAAGTAAATAACCATAGAATAATAAATAACCCTAACATAATATTTTTAACATTAATATATAATCTCATGAAATATGGAGGAGGAAATCATAGGATTATTGCCTTGTCTGGATATGCTTGATTTGATTAAATTTTGTTTTCTAACACTCCCCTGCAAACTACTGTAGGAACTTCCTTTAGTTTGATAAACAAAAAGTAATTGGTAGTTTGTCAATTGAATCTTGCCATAAACCATCGGGGGCGGACGGATCTCGCCCTAAAAATACTAAGGGGTGGTCAGGTCTTGCCGTAAAAAAACCATTGGGCAAACGGATCTCGTTTCAAATTACCAAGGGACGGTCAGATCACGCCACAAATACCAAGGGCCGGTCAAATCACGCTGCAAAACCACTAATGGATGTCAGATTTTCACCATAAACTACCAAAAACCTAGGGTAGAGACATGAAAAAGGCCTGAATTTTAGGTATTACCACAAGGCTAAGACATTGGGCCAACAATGGGCCATATTAAAACTGATAAACTATGGGTTGAAGTGAACCTTGGGTTTTAGATATTAACTCAAGGTCAAAAAGATGGTGGGTTTTTTTAATGCATAATTTGCAATAAACTCTCTCAATGGAGGAAAGGACGCTAGCACAAGGTAATCCGGGAATGTCCGATTGAGGAAAGGACATCGGCACAAGATAGTCCAAGAACGTCCGATGGAGGTGCGACAAAGTTGCTTGGTGTTGATAGGGACGAGTCAAAGAGGATGGTGGTTGCTGGGCTAGGCCGTGGCAGCTGGGGAAAAAACTCCAGAGGACCCTTTGGATCAAACACTGGCGTAAGTCAGTTGCTCTAGTACCATGATAAAATATAAAAATTTATATATTAAAGATATAAAAGTGGAACAAGGAGAGGGAGAAAAGAGAGAGAAAGCAAAAGTATGTAATGGACTACAATGTATTAAGATTGAATAATTGAAGAGTATTACAAAGGTTTCTACTTATAGAGAGGCTATGAGTGATAGGCAAGTAATATAGTATACTAAGAAAAGGTAAATCTAGTAGGCTAAGGAAACCCTAGAATCAATAAGGAACTAAATAACCCTAAAGTAATAAATAACTCTAACATAATATTCTTAACATTAACATACAATCCCATGAAACACATGGAGGAGGAAATCATAGGATTGTTGCCTTGTCTGGATATGCTTGATCTGATTAGATTTTGTCTTCTAGCACCCAATCCTATAAATACACCCATCATACCCTTCAAACCTCATTCATTACCCATGCACCTTAGCACTACAATTCTTAATAGAGAAGGAGATTCTAGAGAGAAGAATGTGAGTTTGTTCTTGTTCTATCTTAATTAAGGTAAACCTTGAACCTTACTCATTTTTTAGGTCGTTCATGTTTTAAACGTACATGTGATTTACCATGATTTTTACAAGTTCTAAGTATGACATAACGAATTTATAATTTATCTCTCTTAAAAGCCAAAGATCTTCCAAAAGTTATGAACTTACCCTTGTTTTTCAATGTTTATCACGTTGTTATATATAGTTTAACATGTTTTTATTAAGTTATATTAGAAATTTTGGTTGAGGTTTGATACGTGATAGGTAGAAGTTTAGAGTTTTGCATGTATTCTAGTATCTATCGAACCTTCAATGGCATCTGGTCAAACGTTCGATTATTTTTTACCAAACATTTGATATCGAGGCAAACATTCGATAGTGCTCAAAATGGATATATAATTAGGGTTTTTGATAATGGTTTAGTGTGTCTACTCTTGATTAGGGTTTTTACATGCATAAATTAGACTCTCGAGGTACTGTTTATAATGTTAGAGTATGTTTCATAGTAGCTGAAATTTGGGATATTCGAGATTATGGATGAATAGACGAGGTAAGTAAAGTTTTACAAAACTACTTTAATAAACATGTCATAAGTCAAAGGATTGAGCATGCCTTGCTTTTAAATAACATGTTTTGAGCCTATTACTTTTATTACAAGTTTCTTGGGGCAATGCTAAATCTACCAAGAAGAGATCAAAGGCTTGGATAGACTACATAGAGGATAGATATGGTTATATATATGAGAGAGATAGAGAGAGCATGATTTCTCCTGCATCAAAGTATCAGTGATTGTTATTGAAATTATGTCTCATCCTTCCTTTAAAATGGACTACATTTTTTATGGAATAATAACGAAGATAGTACACATTATATTTGTGAAAATTCATGTTTACCATTCCAAATTGTAAATTGTCACTTAAGGCTCATTGCATAACCAACGGATAATATTTCCTTATTAAGTCATGGACTTGCCCAGTTATTTTCCTTCCACTTGCCAAATGCTTTGGTATTTTGCAATTTAGCAGGTTGCTAAGGTATAGAATGAAAAATTCGCTAAGATAAATATGACAGTCGAATGACTCGCATTATCAGGTTTGTGTAATTATTCATTATTGTCCATAGAATATTGTTTGAAACTTTGAATGTCACCAAACTCCAGTTCAACAATGAATTTCCATTGCTTCATTTCACATGGAAGGGGAAGCTTTAATTTGGTTGCAAGATGCTTAAGTGTAAAACCCTGAAAATAAATAAATAAATAAATAAATATTTTAAACGGTAATAATAATTCACAAAACCCAAAACCTTTAGTTTTATTCACGTAAAAATAATCTCCAACAAAGTATTTACAATACCCATGTGAACAATAAAAAGTATTTAATGAAACAAATGTTATAAAATAAGTTAGTGTTTCAAACGATCAACGACAATTGTCATCGATTATTTGGTGTCCAACCTCGGATGATCGATCTTTCCTATTGAACGATCAATGACAGTCTGGAAGCATATAACTTTCAGACACCTCAGCCCTAATGTGTGTGCTTGAGATCCCCATATAACCATTCTTACAACCAAATAAGCCATTTTCATCATCTTTTCACACCAGAAACCCTAGAGAGAGAGAGAGAAGATAACTCTTGTGACTTCATCTTCAAGAGGAGGTAATCCCAAGGCTCGATCTCGTTCTCTTAATGTTATCAGCCTCCTATGTTATTGTTAAACTACTATTTTAATGATTTAGTATGCATCTTATGGATTTAAAACATTTCAGTTTACTATCTTAGGATTTTATATTGAATCATACATAATAATTGCTTAGACAATTGATGTTATTAGCCTTACATTTTCGTTAAAACACTGCTTGTAATAACTATACTTTGGATTGTCAGACAATATACGGTGGATCTTCATATAGGGATGGCTGGCATTGGTACACTATATACACGCTAAGAGTAGTCTTGGTTCGAATGGTTAATTTCTAGTGTGACCGGCATAACCATATTTAATTGGTAGCCATACAGGCGGACATCATGATTAGTGGTGTGGATTACTTGGGGACGAATGCAAACAAGCCACTTTTGATGGATAGTATGCCGCAACATTTGGCTCACAAGTCTTTCGAGATAGTGTCAACATTGCTGAGAATGATTTAAAATCGCGGATAGACCATATGAAGAAAGTTATGATTAATTATGTATGTAATTTCTAATTGACATGTTTTATGCATTAAATGTGAGTTGCTCCTCAAATTACCCTTACACTATTTCAACATTAAACATATTTTCCTTTAACATAATAGCATAGACAACACCTGTAATTTTGATGAAAACTCATGGCAATCCCGAATTTTCCAAAAGTTTATGAGATATGTTTCTGGTATAAAGATAGGTTAGGGTTTTAGAAGGAAAATAGCAGAGGAAGCATTTACAGTTTGAACTGTGAAGAAGAGGAAATGTGGAGAACGCAAAGAATTGAAGTGTGTTTTATGTTGAAATAAACTGCGTTTTGGGGTTTGTGTTTTGGGTGGTGTAGCATGCGTTTTGTAATGGGCCGAATGTAATATCATTCTATTTTAGTTTGTTAGTTGTTTAGTGGGTTGGCTAGATTAACTTATTGGGCTGTTATATAAAGTCCAGCTCATGAAAATAGCAAATATCAAATGTCATTAGAGTGTTCAATGAGAAATATGGGCATAGTCACCTATGATGCTTGTAGTAAACTTGAGGCCCAGTTAGACTCGATCATCAAGGATGGTGGTCCTTATTGGTGTATGTGGTTCTTATTGCTGATGAGGATAACCAGAAGTGGACTGGTTCAAAAACTGGTACATTCTTTTGCTAAAAACTTGGGATTCCATTCAGGTTAATGATAATGTTGTGGATTGGTTGACTTTGGTTTGGTTTCCTTTTTCAAATCCTAAATAAGCTTTTAACACCTTTTTTTTTTTTTTTAATATTATCACTTGGTAAGCAATGATGGATGCTTTGTCCACCGGTAAGGAAGTTGTTGAGATGGGGGTTTCAAAGTGATGTGAAATGCTTTTTTTGTAAACATATAATTGAGGATAAAGATCATTTATTTTTTGCAACATGTTATAAGTCTTCGCAGTGTGCTAAACCCACTTATTTGTTGGGAAGATTAAAACCATGAAAGCTTATTTGTGTCGCCTAATTTTTTGCTTGTACAACTTATAATATTTGGAGGATTCGTAATACTTTGAGACATGATAATAATCTGTGCATTGAAGAGAAGCTTATTCAACGTATTAGATGGGAGGTGAGAATCCAATTTACTACAAAAGGTAGACTTAAAAAGACTAGAGGAAATAATATTCATTGTAGTGTTTGGGGTATAGATGGGACAATGGTTTAATTCTTTGTGGATGTTTTGCTTGTTTAGGAGTTTTTCAGCTTTAGCTTTTCTTTAAAAAGTGCTTGGTTTTTTTTTTTTCCTGCTTATAAAGTGTTTAGTTGTTTGTTAATGAAAGTTACTCATTAATAATAAAAGAAAAAAAAAAAAAAAGAAAAGAAGCGAGTATCTTAGAAATCCTGTTTCACAAGCTACTGATTGTCTCATATGACAAATAATCAGAGTTCCAAAGCCTTAAATACAAGAATCCCAGGATTTATTTTAGTTATGAAGCATAAACTTATCTGACTTCATGACTTGGATCCAAAAATAAAACAGAGAATTACAACTCTGCAGTCTGCAGTATACAACAATTTTTGTCCAGCATTATCTTACCAAAGCATAAGCAATATAAGACAGATAACCAAATCACAAAGATCAAACATGAAAGCCATAATTGATGGATCTGCTGATTTTCATTGCCTTTAATTGTAAGAACAACATTTCAATGCATTTCCATACATGTATCATGCCCATACCAATTGATGATATGTTGATAACATATTCCACAAATAAAGTTTCTAAGTAAAACTACGAAAGATGAACAAACCAAGTTAAATTCATTGCTGAAGGGCAAAGACAATAAGAATGAGAGGAGGTTAACAAGAGCAGTAACTCTTGAGTAACCATAATAAAGGAAAAGTACAAAGAAAAATGGCTAATGATTAGCAGTTGAACTACTCGACTAGCCATTTAAGCATTTAGAATCTGTTTAAACATCTAAAAACACATAGAACCCAGAGATGATGTGAAATTCTGCTACGACAGAGTATCCAAGTAACCATGGAAACTATCTCATATCTCCAGAGATGATGTGAAATTCTGCCATGACAGAGTACCCAAGTAACCAAGGATCCTATATCTCCAGAGATGACGTGAAATTCTGCCATGAGAGAGTATCAAAGTAACCAAGTAACCGAGGAAGCCACATCTCCATTTATTAGCCAAACAAAAAGTCCACTAACTCCTATAGAATACAACACCACAGAAAAATGAAGACAGTAGAAAAGATTATGGGGCATTACAAGTAATTATATTTATGACCTGGTTTGACTATTCACCAAATAAAAAATAACTGGTGAAAACTTACACAAGAATTAAGCAAGCCAAACTCCTCTTACCAAACATAGCAGGAGAAGCCATGGTGTAGGAAAACCTCCAGGTGAAATGATAGGATGGAAGATATATACTCTCTTAACTATTCAAAACTTAACTTCCCAAAAAAGCCAATGAGCCTATGGACTTTTTAAGCACCTCTGAATCTAAGTTTTGGATTGCTGAGAAACATGAGTAATTAATTCCTGTCAAGAAGAAGAGAAAAAATTAGCATTCCTTTTCTCGTAGCAGTATATCTTACCATGAAGTTGAAGAGTGATGCCATTACCTCAGAAAAACGAACATGATCATGACGCAAATGAGAAGTTTTTACAATTGTTTCCCACTTGGTATTAGTGGAGGATGTCTTAGGAGTATGCTTCTTAAGATGCTTATGAGTGCCAAGATTCGAATGTGAAAACAGGTTTCGCGAGGAAATGGAAGGCAGTGTACGCCAAAGCCAAGACTCAGAAGGAGACTTTGGTAAAGCAGGCGGAAGAGGGGAATTTACAGAACTAGAATCAGCATTTCCTGGATCATCTGCTCTATGGATCTGATCACTGTCGATATTTAGATTTCCTTCAGTAATTGGTTTTGAGCATTCCAAGGATCTAGATATTTTATCAAGTCCTTGATCCTGTCCAGAGCCATCCATCATGACATCTTGGCCTTTCAGATGCGATATCTCGGACATAGAAGATAAATCGGCATCAACGGACACAAAGGATTCTAATATGTCCCCTTCCGTTGAAATATTTAGGCATTTTATGTCTTGGAAAACAGATTCAGCATTAGTAGTTTCTTCAAACATTTTTCCCTCCAATGAGGTTTCTAAGTCCTCACCAGAAGAGTATATCCATCCCTTGGTTTCCAAGGATCTCGAATTTGATAATGATATTTCTGCAGTATTTACAGTATCTACATACAATGTCTTCTCAACTGCAGGGCTCATTGAGCCTGACCCTTGTTTATTTTTGTTGGTGCCATCAATATACAGATTGAACTTGTTGGCTTTGATATTCTCAACTTCTTTGGGAACACCAAGAAACCTGGCTCCACGAAAGGGAGACTGGGATGCTTTATTCCTGTAGGGAGATACTCCAGCACCCCCTAAACCCCTGTAGGGAGAAAATCTACCTATTGTTTGCAGTTCTCCAGAACGAGTAAACCGACTGGATTCACCAGTCTGCTTTTTATCAACCTTCTGCAGTTCTCCGGAACGAGTAAACCGACTGGATTCACCAGTCTGCTTGTTATCAACCTTATGTAGTTCTCCAGAATGAGTAAACCGGCTGGATTCACCAGTCTGCTTTTTATCGACCTTCTGCAGTTCAGCTGGTCGAACTCCGTAGTCCAGTTTAGAATCATGAACAGCACCCCAAGCATGCTGAAGAGAGACAAGACCGCAAACAATCAATACGATTTTTATTAGTTATTGCAAGAAAATCCAATACAAAGAAAAGGAAAATGGAAATGTTCACCTTTTGGGTAGTTTGAGTGAGAGATCGACTATAAGCAGTTTTTCCTGGTCTTACAGTATCATGGGTAGAAGACGCAGAACCCTGTGTCCTAACTCTAATCCCTGGCACTGGACTTAAGAGGCACAAAGAATTCTTAAGGCGTAATGATGGGAATAACCCACAACCTTTAGCTGAATTATTGCCAGAATTGTCATGGTCATCTTCTTCATCTTCACTTTCTTCTTCGTCTTTATTTTGGCCATACAGTGGTATAATGTCAAGCTTGTTTTGATTTAGTAAGGTCCTCCTATCCTCACTAACCACTCTTTTAACTTCTCTAGGTTGCTCAGGTAGCATATCTTGCTTCCTTGAAGCATATCGATGTGGCTCTAAAGCCATTGCCTTGGCTGCGGGTAAGAAGCGGCTCATCATAAAATCTCGAGTTTCTGGATCTGTAGAGAAGGTTCCAGAGGGCTTCACATCAGGACCGTCGGACCCGCTCAGACCACTTGCACTATAATTCATGGAGAATGAATCTGTAGGAGACAGTGTCTCAAGTGCATCAGAGTAAACATCACTGCCATCTTCCAAATCCGAGCACCCTTTCTCATTTATCCCCTCTTTGGAGGACTCCAATTTGATCAAATTGTCATTTGAAGGATATGCTTCAATTTTGAAGCTAAACCTCTTTGTATCTTTACATTCCTTTTCTGAAGGTTGTTTCAGAATATCCAAAGATCTTCCAGGAGGAAGCCTTGGAGTAGTAGAGGCCTCATCAGGAGGCTGGGGCTGAGGTCCATGGACATTCTTGGCTCTTCCCGGGATCTGCTCCCAGTGAAACGGAACCGCAACAGGTTCTGTCACTTGGTCCAAATCCAATTCTGATCTATTAAAAAGAAGTGCAAGTTGTCGGGTGGGCGGATAATTCTCAATTAGTTTCCTATTTCTTCTATCTTCAGATGGTATTGGCGAAGAAAATCGCCTCACAGACATAAGAGGTGCACTAAAATTCAATTTTCTTTCCCCCATCTGCAATTACAACCAAGCAAATTCAATGCAGTCCCTCTCAATTCACAGTTCACCAATTGACAAAATTTCATAGACAGTGAAGAGATAACGTGGCAAAGATCATCATAAATCCCTCCAAATGCCACTTTTCCACAAAATCTGAAATTACAACAAATATATTATCACTTAAATATCCATTAGCAGATCATTAAATAACAGCACTGAACACCAAGAGCACTTACCCCTCTCAGCCGTGACTGGGAATTAAACAAAAGGTTAAAAATAGAAGGAAAAAAAATCTGCTGAAAGATAGCACAACAGCGAAAGATGAATTTTTGAATATTATATTTCTCATAATTTGGGAAATAAGAGAAGAAATTAGAACCCA
Organism: Carpinus viminea; assembly: GCA_013348765.1. Lineage (NCBI taxonomy): Eukaryota > Viridiplantae > Streptophyta > Magnoliopsida > Fagales > Betulaceae > Carpinus > Carpinus viminea. The sequence continues at coordinate 60,919,815 of CP054667.1, forward strand.
ATTAAACTAAGCCCATCAAAAATCAAAGCTAATAGAAATAGAGAACTATAAACATCATGTTCATCTCTTTTCTTTACTTCATCTCAGCATTAAAAAAAGAAGAAGAACAAACTGATTCTCAAACAAAACCATCAAATTGACAACAAAGCAGACGCTGACAGTTAATTCTAAACAACTAAACAGAACAAAAATCGATTAGATGACCTTAGTCTTCACCTACCTTACCAAAGTGATATTAGCAAACAAAAAAAACTGCTGAACAACGAATACTAACCTTTGAATTTCTTCATTAAGTACAATATTAATCAAACAAAAAACCGTAAATTCAGCGAAACACTGACTCTCTTGCCCAATAGTTAGCTCATTTCAACTGTTACACACTAAAAACAAAAACTGGGAACAACAATATCTTAATGTTCCAAGAGAAACCCAGAATTTCCCAGCAAACAAATCAACTAACTTGAAAAAACTCAACCACTATCAAATCGGCAGTCACTGACTAGATATTAAAAATAATAATTAAAAAATAAATAAAAAAAGATTACCAGAGAAAATAGGACATGCTGTGAAGGGTTGCTCTTCTTTGCTACTTGGGCACCTAAAATGATGCCGTGGAATTCGGGGATTGAGTGAAAACGAAGAAAAGCGAAGACAGAGAGAGAGAAAGATAGAGCAGAGAGACGAAGCTTAGTGTTCTTTTTTGCTTTCTTCGAACATGCTCCCACGGACAGAGAGAGCGAGAGTACAGTAACTGAGCCAAACTGACTTGAGGGGATATCCTTGGTCCCATAAGCCTTACGCTCTCTCCGTTGTCGCGTTTTAGTCACGCGCGATACTTTACAATAAAAATTGTTGAAATTAAATACAGTAATTTTACTAACAACAAAACATTTAAAGAATCAAAATACAGTAATTTTACTATAAAAATCTTAAATAAAAATTAATTGAATCATAAAATGCACATAAAATGAATTTACCTTATTTAGAATTAGCTTTATGTGGTATTAAAATGAATTTAAAAGTATATGAAGTATGTAAAAAATAATAATTTATTCCGTTCAGTCAAATTTCATTTACTGACTTAATAAATTTTGTTAGTGTAACATTGATTTAAATAAAACGCGTATCATAATGTTATTCACTCCAACGTGTTATTATATTGAAATCTGCTACTTCAATAGAGAAAATTTGACTGTAAAGTATAAAAAGTAAATTATTATTTTAATATACCTCAATAACATTTGAATTCATTTTAATTTTACAATAAATAAATTATAAATGAAGTAAATCATTTTACATTTTCCCATAAATTTATCATAATAAGTAAGTCTTTAAAGACCCCATATATTTTAGGACAAAGAGAAATATTAGATTTATGTAAAATGAGGAGCTAGCTAGGGAGGTGTCCGTGACAGCCTCTTGCTGCAATTGGCTAAAAAAGAAGAGTAGAGGTGTGGTCAGAGGTCACGGACATACAGTTGAGGAAGAGAGGCGGTTGTTAAATGTAACGGTCTAAGTTAGCCGAGTCGGGCGGATCGGACCGACATATTTTAAGTGACACACGTCGTTGCTTTATCCACGCGACATTAATCAATGATTGTCAATGATTTTTAATACCAAACATTGGGATTCGGGATTCCCCTTTCAACGCAGGTTTCACTTAAAAAAGCCAAAGTGGCCGGGCGGAGGGAATAAATAATTTAATGGTAGTAGTAACAGTCGAGTCAAACTTATATTTCTATTTTAATATGAGGATATGGTTTAATAGAATTTTAAAAATTATATAACTATTTATTTATGATTTTTAAGTTTTTATGGAGTATGCAATAGCGTATTATCTTTTCCCCATTTGATCCCTCACTATCACACCTATGCCTATCTTCCTATTTATCTTATCTAACCATAGCATTCCAATTTGCCTTCGCATGCCCCCATCAGGGAGCTTTCCAACTATGGTTCACCACTCAAATCTCCATCACGCTTCTCATACGATCTTTTTGGGCATTTTTGTAATCATTAAGGGATTTTCATTGCTTTTTGTATAATCCCCCCTAATGGATCAAGAAATTTCTCCTAAACCACATGTTTTTCACTACCGCTGACATAACTTCAAAGTCATTCTTATCCAATCCGCTATGAAGAGTATGTATTCACACTATGCATAGACTTAGCACTCTCCACGCGACTCTTTGAAGCTTCCAATCATGCAACTCTTGTTGCCAAGCAACTCCATTGTACATGCAAATCTCAGCTTCCTCATCATCTCCTCCAGAAAAATTTCACTCAGCTCGATCATAAGCATTGCTCTTTAAAGCCATGTACCCTACCTTTTCTTTAAAAATGGATAGTCATCGTCATATGGCGAGTCTCATGTGATGTGAACAAAGTAGTTAAATTTTCTTACATTTTAACTACTCATACTTGTGGAAAAACTTAACAATGTCTTAATTTTGTTTTTGTTAATCTTTTTTATTGAATTTTTCAGCAAATGTAAAATATAGAAAAAAATATGTATCAAATCTTTTCTCATTTATTTCCTCCAAAAACAAAGTCTTAACAATGGAGCCTCCAACAATAAAGAGATTGATGGAAAATGATCCTCTTAATTTTCTTCAGTTAATGTATTTAAAAAGGTAAAATTGTCTAAATTTTGTTGAGGTTAAAATTTTTGGACAATACTACAATTCTAAATGCACAAATTGAAGAAAGTGGAGAGAATTTGAAATAGAAATGATCTTTTTCCGATATCGATCTCTTTGGGATATGACAAGACATTAATGGAAAAGAGTAGTGAGATGGGCTCGTCTTTTATGACCAATGACGAGGAACACAAAGTCTTGAAAATGTGAAAGGGAAAAGGAAAAGTGAACAGATTGAAAGGAGGCCAAATTCTGTTTTTGGTTTTAGTACAACTTCAAAAAAGCCTAATGAACTTCTACTTATTTTGGCACTACACACCAAAATTAAAAAACTTTCGATTAAGGATATTAAACTTTCAATTTTGTTTTTCAGTTACTCATTTCCATTAATTTTTTCAATATCCCAGTTTTTTTTTTAATAAAAAAGTTGCAAGGATGCTGTAAATATGTTTTTTATAAAAATAAAAATAACGATTGGGTAATTGTCTTTAACGGAAATTTCTAACAAAATTGGGTAATTGAAGGAAATTGAAAGTTTGATACTCTTAATTAAAATTTTAATTTGAACTTCGAAAGTTGTTGAAACAAGTGGCTCATATTCTATTAAAGGCCCATTGGGTGTAATTAGTTTATGTGGGCCTGGGGAACAAATAAGTTGTGGGGGTATTTTGGGTTTTCAAAATACTTATAATTAAGTTTGCCTATAAATATGTTATGTTGTAACCCTCATTGAATAGAAATATATAGCCGCTCTCTCTGTGGGCGTAGGCAAATTGCGAACCACGTTAAATCATGTGTCTCTCTCTCTTGATCTCTCTCTTTTAGATCTCATATATTGTTCATCATTATTGTGTGTGATTACAACAATTGGTATCGAGCCTAATCATACGATGGCTGGGATTGGCACATCTTCGCAAAGTTACGTGATGAAGTTCGATGGATCCGGAATTTGGGTTATGGCGACGTGTCAAGGATTTGTTGGTCAACAAGGGATGGTGAAGGCGTTATATGGGTCAAAACCGGAAGGATGGCGGACATAGATTGGAAGGAACTTGAGGCCAAGGCGGTGGCTACTATTCGGCTTTATGCAGGAGATGACGTGATGTATCATGTTATGGACGAAGAATCTCGGCGTGCGGTTTGGTTGAAGCTGGAAAGTCGGTATATGTCAAAGTCGTTGACGAACAAGCTCTATCTAAAGCAGCGGTTATGCGGCTTGAAGATGGCGGAGGCTCGATCTGAGCCAACAATCAACGTATTTAATCGGATAATCGGTGATTTGAAGAGGGTTGATGTGAAGTTCAAGACGAAGACAAAGGCGTTGATCTTTTGAATTCACTCCCAAGTTCTTCTACATATGAGAATTTGGTTACAACTCGACATGGGGAAAGAGTCCTTGGAGTTAGAGGATATTACTGAGGCCCTATTGGCTTTTCATCAAAGGAAGAAAAATATTGATGAAAATTCCCAAGGAGAAGGGCTAGTTGTAAAGGGTAACCATGACCGTGGAAGAAGCAATAACGAGGGGTGAATCGAAGGCAAGAATTCTCGGTCAAAGTCCGGAGGAGGAAGGACATCAATTGTTTTAAGTGCGGAAAGAAAGGGCACATGAAGCGGGACTGTCGGACTTGAAGAAGAAAAAGGATAGCGAGAATGAAGGTCCTCAAAATCTGCGAACGTAGTGGAAGTCAATTTAGACGATCTTGATGGTGATATGCTTTCTGTTGCATCTAATTCGAGTAGCCTGTGGATTCTTGGATTCGGACTCGGCATGTTCTTTTCACGTGGCGTACAGAGATTGGTTTGACACCTCTGGTCGATTAATTACGGTATAGTTACTATGGGTAATGGTGCACATTGCAAAATTCTGGCATAGGTAATATTAAATTAAAATGTTTGATGGTGTGGTTAGAGCGTTATGTGATGTTAGACATGTACCGAAGTGGAAAAGAATTTAATTTCATTAGGCACCTTAGACTTAAGCAGTTATGGTTATAAGTCTATAGGTGGAGTAATGAAGGTAACTAAGTGCGATGGTAGTGATGAAGGGACAGATAAATTCAAAGAATATCTATAAAGCTATTAGGAAATACGATTGTAGGTGGAATTGCCTCTGAAGTCCGAATCTGATTGTCTTGTTTTGTGGCATATGCGGTTAGGTCATATGAGTGAGCAGGGCATGTTAGAGCTTCATAAGAAAAATCTATTGAAGGGTGTCAAAACATGTAAACTTGATTTTGTAAGTTACATGTTCTAGGAAGCGAGAATAGGGTACAATTCAAGACACCACACACAAGACAAAGGTATTATGGACTATGTTCATTACGATGTATAGGGACCCGGTGAAACAGCGTCACGAGGAGGACATATGTATTTTGTCATCTTTATTGATGATTTTTCCGAAAGGTTTGGGTGTACTTCATGCGGCACAAATCGAAGCGTTTGCCAAGTTCAAGTTGTGGAAAGTCAAGTGGAGAACCAGAGGAAGAAGGTTAAGTGCCTCGGGACAGATAATGGCATTGAGTACACAAACGATGAGTTCAAAGATTTTGTGAGCAGCATGGTATAAAGAGACACTTCACGATTCAAGACACCTCAACAAAATGGTGTGGCGGAAAGGATGAATAGGTTGATTGCGAGAGCAAGATGTCTCGGGTTGAATCTTTGGACTTGTAAAGATTTTTTGGGTAGACGCAGTTAGTATGGCATGCTACTTGATAAAAGGTCACCAAGGCAGCACTAGATGGGAAAGTTGCGGAGGAGGTGTGGGACGGTAATGAGGTAGATTACTCTGGTTTGAGAGTATTTGGTTGTCCGACCTATGTGCACATACCTAGTGAAGAAACGGTCAAAACTTGATCCAAAGTCTAGACAGGTATCTTTCTCGGATATGGGAAAGGGGTTAAAGGTTACAAGTTTTGGGATCCGACGGCAAACAAGCGGTGATCGGTAGAGAGCGTGGTATTTGAAAATTCCATGTTGAAAGTACTCGAGGTAAAAAGCGAGTGCGAGCGAAGCAATGATAGCGGGTGGTGCGGTGGAGTTAGAGACTCTGTGCGGAGAACACTTCTCGAGTACGAGACTTCTACTTGGAGTTGAGCAACATCACAGTATAATACGAACCAGACCTAGCACTATCGGACCACCAATCAGTGCGGTTTTGAAGACATGATTTCTTATGCACTTGTTATTAAGCGGAGATCCTACCACTTTTCAAGAGGCTGTCAATAGCCAAGAGAAGAGTAAATGGATGGGTGCTATGGCGAAGAAATGGAGTCTTTGCATAAAAACCAGACATGGATTTGGTGGAGCTCCCGAGAGGAAGAGGAAGATAGGGTGCAAATGGGTGTTCAAGAAAAAAAGCGATGTCGAAAAAGGGAGAAAAGTTCAAGGCTCGCCTAGTAGCAAAAGGTTATTCACAATGAAATGGGTTGATTATGAAGAAATATTTTCCCCGGTGGTGAGACATACTTCCATCAGGCGGTATTGGCGTTGGTAGCCCATTATGACATGGCTTTGGAGCAAATGGATGTGAAGACTTTTCTTCATGGTGATTTGGAGGAGCAGATTTACATGGAGCAGCAAAAGGGTTCGATCAACATGACAGAGCACTTGGTCTAAATTGAAGAAGTCACTTTATGAAAAAGCATCTCCAAGGCGATGGTATAAGCGATTTGACTCATACATGATCAAGATTGGCTCAGGAGATGTGAGTATGACTGTTGTGTGTATTGAGGAGCCTTGATGATGGCTCATTTATTTTCTGTTACTATGTGGATGATATGCTTATTGCAGCAAAGAGTATAGTGGAGGTCAACAAAGCGAAGGTTTTGTTGAGTAGAGAATTTGACATGAAAGATTTGGCGCTAAGAAGATTCTTGGGATGGAGATTCGAGGGACGAGATGCCAAGAGATTGTGGCTATCTCAAGCGGTTATGTAAAGAAGGTGTTGGAGAGGTTTAGCATGGAGAATGCAAAAGCGGTAAGTACACCTTTGGCGAATCACTTCCGCTTGTCTACCTCACGGTGTCCAAAGAGCAGTTGAAGAAATTGAAGACATGTCAAAGGTCCCATATGCAGTCGGTGGGGTGTCGATGTATGCTATGGTATGTACCGGGCAGTTGGCTCATGCGATGGCGTGGTGAGTAAATACATGGCAAATCCGGGAAACGACATTGGAATGTAGTTAAGTGGATTTTCGGATACTTGAAAGGTACTACTGAACTACGGCATCACTTTTGTCGGACAAAGAGTGATTTGTCGGTTGTGGGATATGTGGATCAGATTATGCGGGACTTGGATGATGGAAGATCGACCACGGGTTATGTGTTTACTCTTGCGGAGGACCCATATGTTGGAAGTCTATGATCCATCCAGTTGCAATGTCCTGACGAGGAGTACATGGCGTGAAGCGCAAAGGAAGCTTTTGGCTTACGAGGGTTAGTCAAAGAGTGGGTATTCACAAGTTGGAGTTAGTTGTATTGTGACAATCAAGTGCCATTTACTTGGCAAAGAACCGGTGTATCATGCGAGAACCAAGCACATTGATGTGAGGTTTCACAAGATCGAGAATTGGTTACTCTGGTGGTGTTACTTGAGAAGATTCACATACGAGAATCGCGGATATGTTGGCCTATTACATGAGACAAGTTCAAGCATTGCTTGGACTTGATAAATGTATCCAAGTGCTAGAAAGGAGAGGAGAGGAGGCGGCAACCCCAAACTTATCAGTTCCAGGTGGAGGCCCAATACTTGATTATCTTCAAAGAGGTGAATACTCGCCAAGGTGGAGATTGTTGAAACAAGTGGCTCATATTCTATTAAAGGCCCATTGGGTGTAATTAGTTTATGTGGGCACTGGGAACAAATAAGTTGTGGGGGGTATTTTGGGGTTTTCAAAATACTTATAATTAGGGTTTGCCTATAAATATGTTATGTTGTAACCTAAATCATTGAATAGAAATATATAGCGCACTCTCTCACATGGGCGTAGGCAAAATTACGAACCACGTTAAATCATGTGTCTCTCTCTCTTGATCTCTCTTTTAGATCTCATATATTTCATCATTATCGTTATTGTGCACATTGGAAGTTTAGAAAATTCTTGTGAAGTTTCTCATTTTTTTTTTTTTACATAAAATCCACACTCAGCACAAATTACAAGCACTCAAAGCATAGCTATATTAATTTTTGAAATTTAGGATCCAAAAACAAAAACAAATTAGTTTCCAAACAAACAATGCTAAAAGGTTTGTATAAATTTGAAAAAAGAAAAAAGGTGTAATGTAATGCTATAGTCAAATTTTGACAAACTTGCTTTTACGAATGAATATTTACTTTAATTTTTGTGAAGCGGAGTATAATAATAATAATAATAATAAACCTTTATTTTCCAATAATTATTTTGTTTTTTTATGTTCCCCTTAAATTACGGAAAGCACCATAGGTTGGCCTCTTGTTATTTTGGTGATCCGCCTTTCTTGACTATTGAAGAAGAATTAAAATTGAGAAAAGGACAACTCAGCGAGTCATTGGTCCCATGATGCATATATGCCACTTAAAATGTCTCAAATTTTCAATTATATAAAAGATTAGGAAAAAAATCATACTTAGTCCTTAGATTTTTATCTTGTTTGAATTTAATCCAAAAGTTTTTAATTTCAAGAATATAGTCCTTAGGTTTTGCACAAATTTTAAATAGGTCTTTCTGTCACTTTTTTTTTTTTTGTGTGTGTGTCAAAATTAATGGTTTGCCATATGTTATGTGTGTTTTAATTGACATGTCAGTGTTCAGCATAGTCTGTATCATTAAGTGCCGAGTCATCCATAAAAATAAAAGAAATATATAAAAAAAACCCAACTCCAAAAACAAAATCCATCTTTGTCATCTTCTTGAATTTGTAGCATTAGATGGAAAATTGCTAACTTTAATGTTGACATAGACGATGACATTGATATTGGGTGATGACATGAACCACAACATGTCAAAGAAGACAAACGATGACATATGAAAAACTGTTAACTTTGATAGTAAAGTAAATAGAGAGACTAATTTGAAACTTGGGTAAAACATAAGAACGTTATTTTTAAAATTGAAAACCTAAGAACTAAATCCAAATCAGATGATAATTTGGCGACTAAATATGATTTTTCTCTAAAGATTATATGAAATATTTAATGAAGTTTTTTTTTTGGACATGTTCACACAAGATAAAGCGAATTGATTAGTGATCCACCCGTTAGGCAATTACAATGGAATTATGAGCTCATATTAAATGGAGTTGAAGCTAATAAGCTATGAGCTATGTTATATAATATTTGCATTAAAAAAAAGAAGTAGATGGAGGTCTTTTATTGAAACTATTCAAAACTCATGTTTAAAAATTAAAAATAAGATTCTTAAAATCAAACTTAATATTTGATCTAATTTCTCGTATAAAAAAAAAAAAAATCATCTCCATTTATGATGTAGGACAAGTTGAGGACTATATATGCACAATAAGTACTCGAATGTTCTTTTCAATTGGCGCTCAACCACCACTCGAGCGGTGGTCCACTAGAAGAGTCATAGAACCATCCGCTCAAGCCCCGTTAGACATATGGCTGAGTGGATCCACCAATTGTACAACAATTTGGACGATTTTATTATTATTATTTTAAATTTTTTTTTGACATTTGGAAATTCAAATCAGTAATCTCCGCTACATGAGGCGTGGGCTTATAGCTGATAAAGCTACTTGGGACAGTTTCGTTTTGATTTTGTCTTATTTGGTTTCTTACTTTCCTTTCTCATAGTTTTCCATCTTTGACAGATTTTTCCACTTCAGATTTTTGCTAGCTTTAATTTCTTGCCTTTCTAAGTAGTCTGACAGGGTAGTTTTTGAATCAATAAATTTCCAGATTGAAGACACAATTCTCCTCCATCTAGTTTCTATCCTTAAGAACCTACAATTTCTTATGGGATCCAGATCCTTCTTTAATTTCATCGCTTTTGTGCGTCAATTTCACTTCAAATTGAGAGGATTCTTATCCGAATCGTGGACCAAGAAAATGATTAAAATCAAAAGACTATTTTCCTTGAAATATGAACCTCAATGATGCAACACACAAACTAACTTGAACATTGTTCTATAATCCATTGAAAATCAATCAAACATAGTACTAATGATGAAAATATGGTTTCTGATACATTGTGCAGAGAAAAAACCCTCTTTTTCCCTTTTTATCTTCTGTATCTGGTTTTGCTTACAACATATGTTCAGAATCCATAAAAGCATCTGGCAAACCAGGATGACACAATGCCTGCCCTTGAAGAGATTGAAATAGTAAGAGTGACAACAACCAGCAAACTTCACGTAAATCATAATAAATCCCTTCCCTTTCTCATCACAATGCAGCAAACCTATTCCTCTTCCACTCGAGAGGCTGGTATTTCTTCTCTTCTTGTTCGAATTTGGTCCATGGGAACTTGTGTTTAGCCATCTTTCTCCTCCTTGCAGATACTCCCAAGTAATCTCCAGAGTTCTGCACAACAAAAATTGAAGAAGAATCAGTGACACTCATTTAACCATTATATATTTATATGCTTTATGCTAGCACTATTTCTTGACAATTTTTTACACCATTTACACACTCGACACGAATTTAACATAAAATTAGAGGGTTAGGATTAAAGGATCTAAACCTGACACGTGAATTGTCACCTGTAGTTATAATGTAAACAATGGTGGTCAGATAAAGGGTAAGGATCCCAAATCATACCTTGAGACAGAGCCCTTCTTCGATATCACAAATGGGGTAATTTCCTGGGCAGCAGTACTCAGTTCCAGTACAACAAACAGCATTTTCATATGGACAGCAACCATAGATCAGGCAAAAATCATAGAATTCATATATGCAGCAGCACGTCTCATCACTTGGACAGTAGGTGAAGTCTCCACATTCACTTGGCGATGGAGAAGGAGGAGGAGGTGGAGGCGGTGTCACGGGGGGTGGCGGTGTCACTGGTGCAGGTGGTGGTGGTGGAGGAGTTGGTGATGGATAAGGAGATGGTGAAGATGACTCTTTCGTTGGATATGAAGCCATGGCATTAATCGCGCAGACTCCATATGGCAAATCAGTATTCCTTCTGATATATATGTATCCCTCCATTCCCCAATCTGTTCCCCATGAATTCTTCACTATCCAATAATCTTCACCATCTTCAGAGCCATATCCCACTATTAAAACTGCATGGTCAATATCATCTGGATCACCCGAACAATCACCATCGTAGATACCCTGATCAAATCATATCATTTGTTAGAATATAATCTAAATGATTGCTTGTTTGAGACTCCGTCAAAAAAAAAAAAATCTTGTTTTTCAAGCTTCTCTCAAAACACATTTTTGATATTTAAAAAAAAAAAAAAAAACTGTTTTTTAAGTTTCTTTTTACTATACACTGCTATATTTGCTTGGTATAGGTACAACCTTTTAAGTTCGTTAATACAATTCCAAACAAGCTCTATTAACTTAAGCTTTCAGAAATAGTGATTTAACATAATATAAAATGTAAAGGCTTTGAATTGGAACCTTGTATCCGTCATTCACCTCCCATTTCAATTAAAATTACACATCTATCAATTCAAAAGAATAAGTAGCGAGTTTTAACATCATTTTCTGATGAATAGGGATTGGACTTACACTTGTGTATAGCTGAAAGTCCCATGAAGAGCCATCTATACCCACACTAATGGGCTGCTGAACAGTAGCACACAAGAGAGCACTGTCTGATTCGCCTACATCCTCATAGCCATCAATGGATACAGCTTTGTATCCCTCCTGAATCAATGTAAACCACCAAAAATGAGACAGACAGACGAAAATGGTAAAATTTGCTTGCAAGTTGCAACCCTTATGTTGTATGCACAAAAATTCTTCATAATGAAAAGATTATAGCAAGGGAGGAAGGAAGCAGACCTTGGTGGTGTTGCAGGTACCGTCCACACCAGTGTAGGGATAATCAGACTCTGTGTCAATCCCACCATTGCTTATAACCCATTCAAAAGCATAGTCCATATACCCTCCATCACATCCCTCGTTGGTAGTATCACAATCCACAAGTTCTTGTTCCGAAAGGCTAATAAGATCTCCAGTGACCAAGGCATTTATTCCTTCTATAGCACCAGTTGAGGAGAATGCCCAACAACTTCCTGTGAGCATAAACAGAAATGATCTCCACAGTTAATTATCTTTACTTTTTTCAGAATTTTATAGTTTTTAACATATCTGCAACTCTCACTTTGTACCAAATTCTTTGATAACTATCTCATGAAAGATAAAAAAATAAAAAACAAAACAAAGTGTAGAAAAGGGAGCGCACAGGGTAGATGACACTGCTGGGATATTAAGGATGTTTGCTGTGATTCATTTTCATGTAGTTCTATTAAACTTGTTGCAATCATTATGTTTCTTTGGGAGGGTTTAGTACTGCATATCCGCATTAAAGTTTTTAAAATTGATAAAATAAAGTCTAAGGTGCATGTGTTTGTTCCAAATGCCCTCTATTATATGAGTCACATAATTGACGGTTGGATAATTATAAAATGGTCTGGTTGAGAGTTGACAATTTGTTGAGATTCCAAGGCTTGGCTCTACTTTTGTAGACTAATATTCTTTTTTTTTTTTTTTTCCTTCCCCTTGTGCTAGCTAGATGTTCTGATAGTTGGTTTCATCTGCAATTCAAACCCTTTGACTTTCAAGCACCAATAGGAATCTATAGATCCAAAAGCCAAACTATGTTTGCCTTTTCTTACTTAAAACGTGCACCAATGTAAAATGAATGTATAAAATAGGGCGTTACTCTTTTTTTTTTCTAAGCAATACAAGCCTTTTGTTTGTTTATTCATTCCTCTTTTCTTTTCAGTATTTTGGCACCTGCCCCAAAAAAAAAAAAAAATCTAATAAACCTAACAGCCTACAAATTAAGGTCCCTGGGAGTTGCATCAAGTGTGACCGGTGGTTTTATAAAACAAAAAACAAAATAGAAAAAAACAAAAAGAATAATACTAAAAATCACATTTCTTTTATCTCACAAATATCCGACAATAATGATTCTACCAACCAGGGAAGAAATGAAAGTTAGGAACATAAAACTGCTGAAAAATTGTGCAGCTCGGCCCTTAGGCCTCCAATGAGCTGGGCTTTGTAGGGTTAAATCCAGGCCCATGCAGTACTTTAAAACAAGCATTTTACACAAGTTCTTGAACGTAGTGGATAAATAAAAATAAAACAGATCCAGGTCCACTAGTCCTGCCCTAAAATGTTCACCACATCAAGCCAGAGGCTGCTGTGGTTAAACAACTGAACAGGGAATCCATCTCCTGATCAGGTGAAAAAAGAAGCTACTCATTTGGGTGCATTAAGAAATGAATCTGTAACATTCATGACTGTTCAATTGTAATTGACTCATCACCAATCCCCAAATTGTTCTTCAGTTCATTTTCACTCAAACACACAGAAAGAATCATGTCATCAGGCATCAGCAGTAGACAGAGCAACACTATTTCAACAATGAGAAAATGTTATGCAATTAGATTGGATGAGCAATAGTCATCCAAGATCATAGAAACTTACCGCAGTCTCCTTGGTCTTTAATAGGAGTAACAATCCCCTTGTTCCTCCAATCCAAGGTGGAAGGAGCGTCACAAGATTGCACCTTCCCCTGCATGCTCCGGCTGATCAGAGTGTTGCTCTTCTTGTTGAACGGCTTCTTCACCTTCGATATGTACAACTTATTGAACTCCTCATTGCTCATGTCAGCAAACCTGTTCAACCCCAAGCGCTGCGCCTTTGGCGACGCCCTTGACCTCTCTGCATTCCTCTCTATTATGTACTTCAGATTCCGCCGGAAATTCTCCAACCTCTTTTCCGCCTCCTCCACGTGCCTGTACACCCTTCCGTGCTCCTCCTTCCATCGCTGGAAGAGCTCGATCACTCGTTCCTCTGAAGGAAACTCGTTCACCTCATGCCCCAGTATTGAATACTCACTTGGGAGGCTGAAGGATAGGCATGTCAGTGAAGCCCAGATCGAGAAAAGAATCGCCAGTTGAATTTTCTGGGAACCCATTTTTTTTTTCTTAGTGGGTTTACCAGTACCGTTTGATCTGAGCTCCATTGTTATAGTATTTATGGTAACACTACCAAATTCCTCCATTGCCATGCCTACCAGTCAGCGCAAGAACATTTATATTTCTTTTTTCCGCCCATGTTTTTTTTTTTTGAATTTAACCTACCAAAAAAAAAAAACTGTACACGTTATGCTATAACATTTGACTTACACAGTAATTTTGCTAAATTGTATTTGAGCCTGCCGGGTTCTTACCCCTACTACCTTAAAGTCTTTGTTTATTGCCGTACCAAATTGTTTTGGTGCTGGTTAGACGTCTGCTATTCAGACGGTTTGACCTGGGAGTGGAAGATTAGACGCAGAGAGATCTACCAGTCAGTCAACAAATCTTCGAGCTTTGGACTTGTTGCCCAAGCAATGCCACGACAGTACCGCAGCCTATTGGGGCCAAAATCTGGCCTACTCAAAGGACCAGAACAGGAGAGTCCCTGTCCAATGGCAAAAAGTATGCACGACCCAGAAGAGAGGCAAAAGTGATTTGCAAGAGCGTGCTTTTTTTTTTTTTTTTAGAGGCATCTCGGCTTCAATTGTTTATACAACTTCTGAATTTGATGTGAATTTAACATCTATTTTAGAATCGAAGGGTGTAACTCATTTAATTAAATAAGTCACATGATGAGACTTGAATCCGATATGCGATATTTAGGACATCAATTTTTTATACGACCTGAGAATATGACACAAACTTAACACGAAATTAGTGAGTTAGGGTTGAAGGGTTTAACCCGTTTACTTAAATGGGTCTAATTATAATAGACTTATGTAATCTTTTACCCATGTCTTAACACAACTTAAACTTGACATGCGAACATGGATTACCATTCTTAATTTTTATCATATGCTCTATAATAAATATGGCTATATTATAGATATACATGTTGTCTTTCTACCATAAGCACTGCGGAAAGTGTGTTTTGTTCTGAGGATCCTAAATTTTTAGATTCATAAAGTGAACTTAAACCTTTAAATTAATTGGAGAAACCTAGATCTTTGTACAAACTCAAGGTTTTTGAAGATAATATTCTCGAGCATACTTTGTCATTAATAATCCCTCTTTAAATAGAAGAACAATATTTATTTGTTACAAAGGGAATTACTAATCCAAATAAGATTCCTAAGTACCGACAAATATGACAAGGACTAGGAGTCTTGGTTAGCACTGTAACTTAACAAGCTAAAACTCACTAGGAGTCTAACTCTACTAATAACCGAAATCAAACTTTTTATTAGACTCTAACACAACTCTTACAAGAAAACAAAAATTATGATTACATCCTTCACACACCTCCTCCTCCATCGTTGGCCGCCACTTAACCATCCACTAGCTCCTCTCTCATACGTGTACCCCACGCGCCGTTGTGACGTGCGTGGGTTACATGCATAAGTGCTCCTTTTGTTCTCCTGCAGCAAAAATACTCCATTACAACATCTTTGGCTCTTCTTTACGTAAATCTTTTGGTTCTCCACAAATTAAAAATTTAAATCTAGAGTTTAAAAATATCGGATCTTAGTGGTTCTTAAAAAAAGAAAAAAGAAAAAAGAAAAAGTGGTTTTATTACTTTGACAATTAAAACCAGACTCAATATTCAGCATGTGATATATGAGATTCCACGTAACTAATTAATGGACATTAATTCCTTGTCACACCGAAGACAAGAAAGACGATTGCACGTGTTACCTAGTCATCCCTTCAATTGTCTGATTTCATGTTCATATATATCAGAATAAATAAAATAATGCCTTTCCTTTAGTACCAACAAAAAAATCAAGTCAAAGGCAACAAAATCAATAATTTAGATCTAAATCTAGATCTTTCCTTCAGGATCAGCCCAATCTATTTGGGGGCTTTAGGCAAAAATTTGAAGTTAGGCCTTATTTTTTTTAATATTTAAATATTAATTAAATATTATTATATTTTTATAATATTATTTTATTAATATGTTCATTGTTGTTTTATGACTTTTAAGTTTAATACTAAGATTTTTTTAGTCATTAGTTCCTTTATTAACTATTTGCATTCTATTAGGATTATAAATATTTATAACAATAGAGTTAGAAATATTAATAATATTTTCATTATCTTTTAATTATTTTTGATGAATTTTTTATTCATTTATGAGTTTGTAACAAATTTATTTAAAGCTCATTTTTTAGATTCAATCAATTTTTTCTATTTGTTCCCTTTTTTTTAAGTTTTTAATATCCAGATACATATTTTCTAGTAAACATGTTTGATTAAAAATATTAACAAACTAAACAAACACGATTTAAAAAAAAAAATTCTAATTATAATAAAATAAATTACAAAAATAGAACAATAAAAACTTGATTGGGCAAAGGAATTATGACTTGAAAAAATAAAACCAACCAAAAAAATTGTCAAAAGTCTTACAAAATCCACTAGAAAGATCATAAGTACAAAAATAAACATTACAAAAAGAAAAAAAAATCAATATATATATTTTTTTATGAATCATTTCCTTTTTGATACATCCGTTTCAAACAAAACACACCAAAAATAGTCAAAAATCTTGTTGCGGTGTCCAAGAAAACATGATTAGAGGCCCTTTTTTAATATGGCTATGCAATATAGCCTGGCTAGGTAATAAACAATAATAAAATTATTCCCTTGGTCTTTGCTATTTCAGCAAAGAGGGATGGCTTGTTAGAATTTTTGTTTTTTGTTTTTTTACTTTCTTGTTTTATAACATATTTATTTTTATGGGTTAAAATTTTTTGGGCCTTAATTTGTTTGTTTGTTTTTTTTTTTTTTTGGCAGCAGAAGTGGGTCTGGGCCGTCTGGCCAACAAAATTATGTTTTTGTTTGTCTTTTGTGATCAAAAGTTGTTTGGTTGTTGAGAATGTTAAACAAGAAGACAAAAACTACTCAGATTTTTGGGCCTTCTTAAAAAAAATTTTAGGCCTTATTAAAAAAAATTTGGGGCCTTAAATTTTGGGGGCCCTAGGCGCTGGCCTAACTTGCCTAGCAGTTGGGCCGGCCCTGCTTCCCTCCTCCCTCCCTCTACGGCAGCAATGCTCGGTATTTTCTCCGGTCTTTGTTTCAGGCGGGTGTTTGTTTTAGATCTAAGTTGTATTTCTAGATCTTGCTCTATATCTAGTTTTCTCTTTCTTAAATCTGCTTTTCTTCATCAGCCTTGGTGAGTCTTCCTGAGAATCTCTTCGATGCCGGGCTCCTCCGCCGCTACTTGCAAAGTTTGTTAGTTTTTTAAGTTTTGTTTGGACTACTTATGTTCTAGATTTTGGCTATTTGATGCAGATCTGTTACATGAGTTAACTTTAGTTGTTTTTCTTGTAATAAGACATCTTGGCATTTTGGGTTGTGGATGGTTTAGTTCTTTGGCCTTGGGTTGTGGGGGTTTCGTTAGCGGTTACACCTATGTTTTGTTGGTCTCTGCTTGTTGCAGATCTATTCTAGTATTGGAAGTCACACATAGGTTAGTTAATTGGTGAAGTCGCAATTTTGGCTATGATTTTGTCTTGGCTATAGTTAAGATTTGTTAGAGTTTTGTTACTCTACATTATATAAGTTTTGTGCTTTTGACTTCTATCTTAATGAGATCAGTATTTTTTTTTTTTAATTTTTTTTTTCATGTTTGCACACAGGAGAAAAAAAAAAGGGAAAAAAAAAATTCAAGCCAGTAATATTGACTTCATAAAATGTGATTCTTAGTAAATACGCAGATTCTATGACTTAAACGGTAATGAAAAGTACATGTGCTACTTTAAAACCGAACTCTTTGGATTAGGACAAAGCTAAAGGGGACCAGGGATAATAACCCCTAAGGATTTGATATTATTAAAAAAAATAACAACAACAACATTTTAACAATTTTGTCATTTTCTAAATGGTTCCCTAAAATAGGATAAACACACTTCATTTCCTAAATTAGTAAAATTACCATTCCGATTTCATTTAAACCATAAATTATCAAAATCTTTCAAGTTGTCCCTCTAATCAAATTTGGCTGTTATTTAGATGGATAGAATCACACTTATCAGTCACAATATGCACATCAATCATTTATTTTACTAAAAATACCTCAATTTGAAAATTCAAAATTATGAAATTGCCATTGATTTTGAAAATTACAAAACTTGCCATTGATTTTTTTTTTTTTTTTTTTAAATGAAATCTAAGGCCGCCAAAGGTTGCTCAACCACCTCTCTAGAATTGGGATCACAAACTCACGTACAGTGGCCATGACCCCCTTCCCCAAGGGGAAGCTCCTCTAGGATGGGGGCAAGATGGCTGCAACGTCCCCTTAATTGAGGGGGTGGTTGGAATAATGTACATTGAGATGGCCACGACCCTATCTAATAGAGAAGGTGGGTGACGTCTCTGAGATGGCGGTTGAGGTGGCCACCCCTCCTATGAAGAACTCACAACCGTAACCCCCATTTCAGAGGGGGGTGGTCGCAAACCTAGCCACCCTTTCTTAGGGAAGACCGGCGCCCTCATCTTAAAGGGAATAGCTAGCTCGTAGCCACTCCCTCCATTGGATTGTTGCCACTGTGACCCCATCTTGGAAGGGGTACGGTGACCATGAGCCACCTTGTTGGCCATGAATATAATTATTATTACTATTTTTTTCTTTTTCTTTTTCTTTAATCATTGATATCTTTAATTTTAAAATCAGTGGCAATGTCATAATTTTGTACTTTCAAACTAGGGTATTTTTGGTGGATCGAAGAAACAACTCATGATGAGTAGTGATGACTAACTTTTTCAATATTCCAAAATAATGATCAAATTTGACTCATGGGGCAACACAAAATATTTTGATAGTTTATTGGACCAAGTTGTAGCGAGTTATACTTTAAATTTTCTAATTAAAAAAATTGCTTGAATTTGTTAAAATGTCTCTTATTTGAGCTTCAATCTCTTTTCTTTCTATTTTTTTTTTTCATTTCCTTTGAACTTGTGTTTTTTGAATTTAACCTTTTAATACATCTTTTTTTTTTTTTTTTTTTAAAAATGATTGATATTCTATTAATTTTCTTCTCATATTTATTTCTGGGTCAATTGGTAATTAAAAATGATCAAGGGGTACATTTGACAATTGTGACTGGAAAACTTGAAGAATTTGGTATTCTAAACCTTATTACGTACGTAGGATCGATGATTCAATTATGTTGTTAGATACTTAAAGCCTTGTATGGCTTCTAATTACTATCCCCACTTTTTTTTTTTTTTTTCTAATTGAATAAGGAAAAAGGATTTCAGGGGAGGATAATTCCCATTTTTGGTTCCAATGGAAGAGAGAATGAGAGATTAACTACACCTATGCCTCCGGCCACCCTGAGAAGCCCATCCTGGCCAAGGTTGTAAAAATAATGCCTTGCGTAATTAACACCTATATTTTTAAATAATAAAATATAACAATGACGGTATCTTGCACATTTTAAGTTCACTAATAGATAAATATATTTCGAAACTATTTATTATTTAAAAAAGAGCTTCTATTTTACTACTATTATTATTTAAAATTGCGATCCCTTCGAACAATTGAAGTTTGGCTCGAACGATCTCTAGAGACTATCGAAGTTGGATTCAAACAATTGTCCTTGAACAATTAAAGTTTCTAACAAACGTTCGGGCTGTTTAGACACTTGTTTTTTTAAAGGGTACATGTGAGACATTTCAGCCATTCTCGTCTCTTCAGCTCGCCTATGTAAAGGACATTATGTTTGTTAGTCACAATTTTCGTCCTAGAAAAACCTTAGACCTAGACTGAGAGAAAATATGAGAAAGAAAGGTTTTCATCTCCCAAGGCTTGAAGAACTTTTACTTTGAGGTAAGGAGCCTTAACTTATACCTTCAGTCTTCCATTTCCAAGTATGTTTTTACTGTTTAAATTCGTATTTACACATGCTTAACTATTTTCTCTAATATTAGTTATCTTAGCTTAATAATCTACCTAGAATAAGTTGGTTTTCATATATAACGACTTTAAAGGTTTCGTTTTGTGATAATACGTACTGTAGCTAGATAACCGTGGTGTAGTGTTTTTAAACTCTTGTTTTATAACGTTTTGTTTTGTGTTTTAATATGAACGAGCTAACGAATCGGACAAATAAGTCAATCAAGCTTTAAACAAATTGAACTCGCAAGCCCCTATTGAGTTTCATTGAGCGATTGCTAATTTAGTTAGTTTATATAGTAATAAGCGAGTTTGTACAGTATCAAACTTGAGTTTGGGTTGAGCTAATCTGAGTTAAACAAACTGATTTATTTACGACTCTAAATAAGGCTAAATTAAACTCCTACTACATTTTAAAAAATATATATAATATAGAAAATGTTAGGGGTTCTTCCCGTATGTTCTCTCAGTCTTACGTAAAATATGATTTAAAAAAAAAAATTGTAATGGCCTCTACTACCCATTACAATTTTTTTAGGCATTAGTACCAAATTTGAGGCATTAACACCAAATTTGTGAGGTATTGCACAAAATTGAGACATTAGCATCAAATTTAGGATAATTAAATTTATTTTGGGTGATATAATCTCTAAATGATTAACCTTCCATCTTTAGGTTTTAGTTTTGAATCAAAAAACAAGTTTTAAAGTATTAGAACCTAATTAACTCATAAAAATTAATCTGTTAACAAAAAAATGGTACTATAATTTTATTTTTTCTTAAATTATGTTTTAAGTAAGATTGAGAGAATGTCAAAAGAACATTACGAAAAAAATTCCTAACAAATCCCATAAAATATTGACGCAACTAATAATTTTTTACAATAATAATAGACTGTCTCACCGAACCTAAATTAGGACGACTTTTCTTTGGTCGCTTTGTCATAATTAGTAAATGAAGCTCCGTGCGTTTTCCCTTGTCGGGATGTGCGTTTGGATGAGCTTTTGTTTTCGCGAATAAAGCCACTGCCCCTGTTGGGGCCCATTATACTTCTTTATTTTGTATTCATTTACTTTGTCTTCGTCTGACCCTTAGGTCTTTCCGTAATTACCTTCCGATCTGACACCCTACTTGGAAGGACAAATGATTTTAGCTTTTTTTTTTTTTTTTCTGCCTTCTTCCACCTTCTATGGTAAGTACCATAACTTGGTTAGTAAATATCCTTACTTACCTTCCCAATAATTAAAATACTTTTTTTTTTTTTTTCACAAATATCCTCTTCTATTAATAAATACAATTAATGTTATTGAAAAAGTAATTAAAGTTTTGTTTCTCTCGATATAAAATAATGTATGAACCATTTTTTTTTTAAATTTTACGAAATAGTTTCTCTGTTAAAAATTAGGAGAAACTTTAAAAAGTTCTCCAATCTTTCAGTTTTTTATATAAATAATTCATGAACGAACGAAAAAAACTTACTTATCTCTCTTAATCTTTCATTTCTTCTCACTTTGAACTCTTAAAAGCCCAAAACGACATCATTTTGATACCCATAAACGACGTAGTTTTGGGGCTCAAAATTATAAGTTTAGAAGTTTAAAGTAAGAGAAAACAAAAGAACAGGGGGGTAAGTGAGAAATTTTAGTTCATGAGTTTCTTATGTAAAAGTTTGAAAAATTTGGGAGGCTTTCTAAAGTTTCTCCTAAAAAGTATAATCTGATTTCATACTTGAGCTTCACATTCTTAAAGGAGAAATTTCACTTATCTTATGAATTTATGTGTTTTTTGTAAATATCGGGAAAACATCACTTACCTATGAACTTACACATTTTTTGTAAATGCTCTCCCAATATTTAAAATTTTTTATTTTGATATGTGAAACTTTGATTTCGTTCTACTTTTAGGATTTTTTGTTAAATTCTAACAGAAATGTATGAAATTCTAAAATATTTTTAGTTATTTTTTTTTATTTTGTTAAAAAATTAATTATAATATTTAACGATAAAGAAGTATTTGAAACAAAACAAAAGTTCGATATATTAAAATAAAAAAATTTAAATATTAAAAGAGTGTTTGGAAAAGCCACTTAAATTAATTGGGGTGGTAAGTAAAGCTTCCTAATTCTTAAAATGACTTGAGTTTGTCAGAGCACGTTCGGTAGGAACTCAACTAAAAACAGTACTTGCCGAGCCTCATCTGAGCTACCACCGACACACTGCCAAAACTTTGTCGGAAATCAACAAACGTATTTTTTTTAAAGCAGAAAATATTTTACTTAAAAAAAACAGGTCTATGGCAAGTCGCCCAGAGACTTCCCATCATTTACATAAAATCATTAAAAAAGAAAAAAAGAAAAAAAGAAAAAGAAAAAAGAAAGAAAATTCATGACGACGTAGTACTGTTAGCATAAACCAACAATAGTCACACATAATTAAATCTACAACAGCACAGCAAAGGCATGCACGATGATCAACCTCTCGTGATGATCATCATTTCAAAAAAAAAGAGAAGAATTAATATTTCTTAGTTATGCAAGCCATATTTTCTGTCATCCTGGCCAAAGATCTAAGGTTGCATCCAACTATAGTATCCGCAAAAGTGCACGTGTCCTCCTTACTATTCTCGGCAGGAACATCGACAACGTACGACTCGATCACCACCGTCTTCACACCCTTTTCCTCTTCCTCCTCATGCAAGGTTGTGGTGGAACGGTAATTCACGAGGCGGTGATCGCCGCCAATGATGCTGAAGACCATGACGTGCATGTCGTCGTCGAGCTTGTCGAGCCTCTCGGTGCTAGTTCCGGCCGGTAAGCCGGAGATGACCATAACATCACGTATGCTTCCGATGCCGCCGTAGCCAGCGCGCATGGTGCTACTCTTAACGAATTGCTTGTAGGCTTCCGGGTTGTCGAAGCGGCGAACCATGGACCAAACTAGTGGGAGAGGTGCGTCTATGGTTTGGACTAGGCTTGAACCACACTGGTTCGGTGAGAGACTGGGCTTGTGGAACCGATTCATCATGACTTGTGTCATTTGGCTCGATCTCTAGATATTATACGTAGATATATATATGCAGCCTTGGACAAATATATATATATATATATATATAGTTCTTTGCGCTTGCTATTGGTGACTGGCTATATAATATATATATATATAGCCTGATAGACAGGGGGTAATAATGGAGATCGAGAGATGGAGTTGCCAAAAAAGAAAATAATAAAATGGAGAGATGATCTACTACATTTAGTAAAAGTTTCTTGGGACACGGAGTCGGTGAGAGTTGAGGTTTTGGCTTCTTGTGCTCGGGTTCCGTAAAGTGTCCTTCATGCCTCTTGGGTTCTGACTTCTGAGCTCTCCTCTATCCCTTAAGTGCTAACTTTGTTTGCATGCCATCGGTAGTGGTGATCCTCTAAGGTTCTCTCGTCGCATCATGTCATTGGAGGCGGTTGTGGATCGTTGCATTATGTGTGACGTGGAGATAATATGACCATTCACAAATAAACAACTAAAAAGCCTACCAATCTTTTCCTTCTTTTTTTGTAAGTGAAAAAGCCTATACCAACCAATCTTTGTTGTGATGAGAAGCCTACATTTGCTTGGTGTTTTATATCTTCTAATCCTTTCTTGAATTTGCTTTAAAAAAAAAAAAAAGAAGCAAAAGCTCTAGATAATAACTTTTTTTTAAAAAAAAATTCAACTTAATAATTATTTTAAAGAAAAAATTACATTTTACTCTCTCAAAGTTTTATCCTATTTTTAATCTATCTTTCAATGTTTAAAAATTAGTAATGTAATCCAACAAAGTATAAAAAATTTATATTCTCAAGAGATAGTTCAATCGGTTAAAATTACGTTTAATGAAACAGATGTTACTAGTTCGAATATCTAGCCCTCGATCTTCACTCTTGTCCGGACTTGTCCAAAAAAAAAACAAAGTATAAAAAATTTACAATGAGACCCTTCCATCAATTTCTCTAATGAAAAATATTGAAAATAGCTAATCATCCCTATATTTTTGAAAAGAAAAAAAAAAGAAAAAGAAATTAAAAGCAAGTAAAAAAAATTGGGGTGGCTTGGCACCCCCAATCCAGTCAGATGGGGTTGGCCTAGCCGCCCCAATTTTTTTCCATGATTTTGGTTTATTTGATTGGGGCATTTTTAGACTTCTCTCAAAAAATAAGGGGCAATTTCAAAAAGTTTAGACAAAAAAATGCATGTGCCTCACACAGAGCAATTTTCTATCAAATTAGATATAAATTACTAACGGATGGGTCATATTGAGAATTTTTATACTTTGTTAGGATACATTGCCAATTTTTAAACATGAGAGGCTAAATTAAAAATAGGGTGAAACTTTGGGGGAGGGGTTAAAGTGTAATTTTTCCTATAAACAAATTACAAAGACCGTTTGACAACCCATACCCACTTGTAAAAACTTGACTCAAATTCGGAACGTTAAATGAATGAGTCATTCTTAAACACAAAATTAAGCTCAATTATTAAATGAGTTATACTTGTATAAACTCTCGTATAATTCGTTTTCATTATTTTTTTTACAATATTACTTTAATTTCATAATTAGAGCATCTTAAGTAGTGGGAAATTCTTTTTCTAATATAATTGATATAGCTTGAATTATTGTTATTGTAAGTCTTGATATATATGCATGTGCGTTTGTGTGTACATATATATATATATATAGAGAGAGAGTATAAATTAAAACATACATATAAATTTGAAATTGAATTATTTAAGATTCAAATTAGTTCATTAAACTAATTCAAACTAGAAAATGTTAAATATAGGATAATAATATACATCACCCTCTCATTCTCCGGGATATATGTGTCGTCATCTTTCATATAATATTTGGTTTTTAGTTAGAGAAGCCCACATCACATACATATAAATTTTAGAAAAAGAAAGGTGAATGCTCAAAGATTTCTCCTCGTTGGGTTCAATTAAAACGTAGCTACGAGGATAGACAAGTCCCGATAAGATTTTGCAACGTCGAAGGTCTAGATAACGACAATGTGCCAGCACAAGACCTCCGCTGGCGGTTTGTACCCCTGCTGGGATTTTAGGTCCGGTGCAATAAAACGGTAGTAACAACAAAACAGATGACCTAGGCATGGGCATTTGAACTATATTCGAACCCTTAATATAAGGGACACCAACAGGGGCATGGCCGTCACTATTAATTAATACCCTTCAACCTTACCGAAATTCCTAATACAACAACAAAAAAAATAAAAAGCTAAAGCAGAAGAGACACTAACAAGTCCCAAACTGCCCTTACTTAATTAAAATTGTGGGTGGCGCAATCACCTCTAATAAAGAAAGAGGCGGCATGAGTAGTACCATTGGGGATGATTACTATACAACACCGCTTCTAATCTTTACATTGAGAGTAGCTCGGCCATTCTACTAAAGACCTACAAACCTTTTTTTTTTCTATTCTTTTCTTTCAGTCATAACGACTTTGCTTGGCAACGAACCAAATGATAAGGTACTATTTCTTAAAAAATCAACTTTTTAACGTTATTATTTTATATATATCACATCAATCACTTTTTATTATTATATATTTATTTTATTTTATGATACCAAACATTTTTATTTTACTCATATCAATCAATTTCCACTACAAGACGGGGTATATGAATATTGATTCATTTAAAATAACGTATTGGTTGCACACTTGCACCCAATCCGAATCTGTAAAGAAGTTGTCGACTAAAATGGACCTGGCAAAGATGCTGAAACTGCAGGCGTTTTGTTTGGTAGTTGGTAGAAGGCTGGAGAGGTGGGTATCAACTATCAAGGGCGGCGATTGGTTGACTTTTGTGGAATTCCATGCTAAAAGTGGGTGCTTGGTAATTGCACATTTAAGCATCTCACTGGCAACGCACTTGTATTGATCAGAAGAAATATCAATTTTGAAAAAATAAAACTCAGATGCAGATTGCATGGCAGATGGCAATTGATCATTTTTGTAGTTGGCATTATTATTGACGTAATAAATGCATTTTCCTTTTACCATTTGTTCTTTATAAATAATATTCATTGTAATACAATATAATTACCTGTAGGGCACTGTTACATAAGTAATTATATAAAGAGGATTAAAAACTTCCTAAATGTAATGTGGCTTATAGGTCATGGTCGAAAAATTACATGATGGACCAGGTTTCGGGAGATTGTTTAATCGTGTGCATTTGATTTGGAGTTATATTCTGATGTGTCCAGAGGGCATAATTGACTTGGTTTGTACCAAGTCCTTATATAAGTTATATTCAAATCACGTAAGACTATCAAGATAACCCAAGCTTATTCATAAACTTATTCTGGAGGGTGATGCAACAAAGGTGATACAAGCAGTGAATTCAGATGCTCCTAATCCCGGCCATTTTGGTCATGTGGTGGATGATACAAGGAAGGTATTATTATCCCTGCCCAATTGGAAATGCAGCCAAGTGGGAAGGGTAGGCAATAATGCGGCTCATTGTTTGGCTAAGATGGTCGTGCAACATGTCATAGATAGGGTATGGTTGGATAATTTCTAAATTGTATCTGTGATATTATTTTGAATGAGCAAAGTGCTCATTCTCATCGATTCTTTGCAATAGAATACCACTAATTTCTCTAATTTTTTTTTTTAAAAAAGACCAACACATCCCATATAAAATTCACAACCAAATTACATAGTTTTGGATCCAAAATGGTCCAATTTCAAAACTCAAAAACACAATGGTATCAAATTATAAGGTAGTATAACATCCTTATTTAAGAGTATTTTACTACTCATAACAATATTATTTGAAACAATGGAGAATTGAGAAGTTATATCTAACAAGTCTTGCTCTCACACATCCCTTGAGAAGGCTCCATATGAATATGTAACCATGATATGCTTTATATATAAAATGCAGATTAATAGATAAAGTGAGTAGTAAAGAACATGGAAAAACATGCATTGAGTTAATTAGAAGGTCAAGTAGCTAGATAAAATTATGCTTAATGCACAAATGATAAGAATTTTTTTTTTCTTTATTACGCTTGTAGTATGACTAAGCATGGCCAAATAGAGCCATAGTAATCATTATCTAACCCTTCCACCTCAATTGTGTCACATTTTAAACATTGGGGTTAAAAGTGCAAATTAGTTGATAGTTTGGGGGTAAAGTGTATTTTTCCCAATATACTATTAGATAAAGAAAAATAAAAAATGAAAATTAAGAAATTTGTCAGTTTAAAATACTTCAAAGGCTAAAGTGTACTTAATGGGGTCAAGTGTCAATGTCAAATACTTTGGGGGGTAAAGTGTCACTTTTTAAACATTGAGGTTAAAAGTACAAATGGGTAGATAGTTTAGGAGATAAAGTGTATTTTTCCCTAACATATTTTAAGAAAAAAGATTCTCTATATTGATGCAAAAAAATGCTTGAGGATGTTGCATTATGTGATTGGCAATTTGGCATTCTAAAGAGAAAACAAAAAAATTTCACTTTAGAATGCAAGGACATGAAGGTTTAGTGTCGATTATCAAAAAAACCATATAGCTAAATCATAATTAGGATTTACAACAAAGAGATAAATTGTTATACCCCAGGACCAATGTTGATTTTGGTGAGGATTAAGGAAAATCCTTACAAAGAAAGTCGGTGGTAAACTGAAAAATTAAGTAAAATGATCTTTTATTGATTAAGGGTTAGATGAAATTGTAGTTAATGGAAGAGGTGGGCATCAAATGAATTCTATACTACTTCTTTTATAGAAACTTAGAAAGGTCTGGTAAACAAAAATGACTGCATTTTTTGAAAACAAAGATCATGGTATTGCATGTAATCATTATGTTATACTTAATTTATATAAGTATTAGCAGAATACCAAAGAAATGACTTGTTGGATCATAATAATAATCCTACAATTTCATTTTTTCAAAATCTTCTACAAGGTTTAACAATAAGATCTTTATTGCTCTAATTCAAATTAAATTAATCTATTTGCTAGTAGCTTGGCAATCCATAAATATTTCTCATAGAAAACTACATTTATATATATATATAAAAGAAATCTATATAAAAACCTTTTTTTTTTTGTTGAGTAGAAAAAAAAAAGTTACAATAAATGGTTAATTACTGAGATTTACATCACTTTAGGCGTCGAGGACAATTATCAAATGCTCCATAAGTTTTTTTAAAAACAAAAATATATAGATTTCAAATTTTAGTACAAGTTATGACTCATGTAAAAGAAACAATGTTTAACATTTGTAATGAATGAAAGTAAATAATACATGATAAACCTACTATCGATGTCCAAGAAATATATAAAAGATTAAAGGTGATATTCATTTATGGTATATTATGATTGATAAGCATTCTAAGAAACAGGCCTAGACATGGTTTCCATCTTTGCAATATAGGCAATCAATTTGGCAAAGTAATAACAAATGGCAGGAGAGAGAGAGCGAGTATAGAATAGTTAAGAAATATTTACCGAACCTTATGCTAGAGATTGTGTGTATATAGTATATACGACATCTGAGTGTTTCTTGAAATGCCTTTCATAGCATTCTTTGGAACAGGTCTCAAGACTCTCAACATCACTTGGTTTTTTTATGCAATTATGTACACACAATAAATGTTGGGAAGTCATCTTCTCTTCGCCATGGCGAATCGCCCAACATTTTGCATAACCAAAACTAATACAATTTTCGAAAACAATCTTCTGATGTTCCGTCAAACTGTGGAATGGCCATGTTTTTTCACAAAATTTAATTTCATTAACAAGGTATGTATGCATTGCTTCCTGAACTTTATCAAGTTCAGAGGAGTGATGAATGATACAAGATAGGCGGTGGAGAGGAACAAAAGGAGGTAGGTAGGGGCAATGTCATTATTTTGAACTTTATCAAGTTTAGGAAATGGTGTAATAGGTGATAAGGAATGGAAAGAGATACAGGCAAGGTCATTAGCATGCACTTTTAGGAAAATATGGATAAGCAACTCCATCATCACCAACATAATTTTTCTAATACATATGCAAGCCATAAATTTTTGTCCACTTTAAAAAGTTTTTTAGATTTATGTATAATAACAAAAAAAAAAAAAAGATGATTAAGATTTAGCCCTTATATATCATTTAAAATTGAAGTATTCTTAAACTAATTTCATTCAAAAAAGTGTTATTTAATAGTTGTGACTTTTGGAACTATGAATGGTTTTTAATTAAGTGCCTTTTTGGTTTAAGTAATATCTTCTTTTTTTTCATTAAAAAAAGTGTTATTTAATAAGAAATCAATTGTCCTTTATATATATATATTTGAATATGTTGAAAGGAAAAACAACAACATTGTCCCATAGTTTGGGTTATGAGTTCCCAATAAATTATTATTTAACTAATTAATTACTAGTAATTAACTTGAATAAAAACTACCAAAACTCTGACACTTGTATGAACATGTGAAGATCTTATCAAAAGTCCAAAATATGTTAAATGCAAACACATATTTCAAAGCTATTGTATTCAACCAAAAAATAACTTTTAAAATTATTTGAGTGATTAGTTCATCTTCAACAAAAGTTACAAGAAGTGGCCACTAGAAGAAGCATCTCTATAAAATTAAAAGGCTATTGTATTCAACCAAAAAATAACTTTTACTCAATACAAATGGAATAAATGTTGCAATTGAATACTGCAAAATAAAATGTTATAAATAAAGAAATTTTATTTAAATGGAAAGATGCTTACAAAAAATAAATGCAAAAGGGCGGTTTACGTAGACATGAGTAATGTTAGAAGGAGAATTAGAGTCCTTATGTTTTCTCAAATGTGACTTAGCTTTTAAATCCAAGACTGAATAAATTTCAAATATTCAGTCTGGGATTTGACGGCGGTTGAGTGCATCCTCAAATCTATAGCAGGAGTCCACTCGCATCTCAGTGCTTGTTTCATTTTCTGGAGCAGGATAGTAATCTTCTCTCAACTGCACATCCCTAAGAGTTGATATTTTTAAGAGAAACATTATCAAGTGTTCATTTGCCGTCCCATGGATAAAAAGTTTTCTCATTTTGGCACATTGTGCAAGCAATCCTGCTGCTGGGAGAGAGAGGGTTCTCTGATTAATATCAGTGTCATGTGGAGGCCAGTAGTTAAGCTCTGTGACCTTCAAATTCCCAACCCCACTAAGATAAAACCTCTCCCACATGCTCAAATCTGCATATCCAATAGGGGCAGTAAGGGCATACCCAATAACACTTCCACAATCCAATTTCATCTTTGAAAGTTGAGGATAACACAAAAGGGAGCTCAATCCAAATGCGTTCATGGGAGGCCTTCGATGCTGCCGGCAGTCACCTGTTAAAATATTAATTAAATTATCAAATCAACAATTTCTTATCACCCTAGACTTTTGGAATAAGTTGTAATTAATCAACAATCTCTTGAGTTCGAACCTTGTCTTTGTGATCATTCACCTCCCATTTAAATTGAATATTTTATATGTTGAACCTCACTTACAAAGAGGAATTTGAGTCCATACGTGAAGGAAAATGTTAAAATAATAATTAAATTTGACCGACAATGACCATCAGTGGATTCTAGTGAACTTCGGCGACAATAGAGAATGAATTGCAAGAGAGTGTGTAAGATGAAGAAGCTTAAACTCAAAAAATGGCTTATGGTTTTAAAATATATATATATATTACGAAAATTAAAGAAAATTTTCCTGAACAACTAAAAATTGTTTTTGGTTTGACCATAATTATCAGTCGTACTAAACATTAGAAAATGAAGAAAATGTTTTCTAGGAAAAAAAAAATTATTAGTTCAAAATAAATGGAGCCTAAATTAATAATTTCTTATCGACTTAAAACTTTAAAGATAAGTGATTTAACATCACCTTCAATTTTTATTTGTATCTCTTCGAGTGCAGGGCAATCCTCTAACCCCACCAAAGTTAATGGAATCAGCAGCTGGCTAACAGGAATCCAAAGGGAAAGATAATGCAACTTTTCCCAAGACATGGAAGAGAACCTATTGCCGTTACCACTATTGTGGAACTTGCATTTCTTCTTCAAGCTTGTATCTTCCCCTTGTAATTCTTGAACACTTTCCCACACACAATCTATGTGCAAGCGCTGTATTAGGTCTTGTATTGGACCTAATGCACGTAACGAGCACACAGCATTGAGATGTTTGCAGCAAGAGATCTTCACATCAATCAAAGTTTTCCGAAGATTAGAAGCCAACTTTCTTATCCCCATTTCTGTGATCCTTTTGCAACCATGAACCTCAAACTTGGTGAGTTTCGGGCATCCAAGCGAGATAGCTATCAAGCCAGAATCAGTTAAATCTGCAGAGTTTTTGATAGAAAGGGATTCCAACACTGAGCATTGTGCAACCCCATGCCTTGAATCGATTCCCCTGCAAATCCCATGAAATTTTCCCAACGTCAAAGATTTTAGCCGCAGGCACTTGGCATTAAGCAGCTCCATTGATGCTCCATTGTGGCAAACATCAAGCACCAACTCCTCAAGAAATGGCAATGCTGCACAAAGCTCTATAACTGTAGCATGGCTGAGCACTTTAGCATCTTCGTAGGAGAAGGAATTAGTGGCGTCCATAAGGTGAAGAAGAGAAAGGAGAGGACAATTTGAAGCGAGAGACAACAAAGTTTCATCCCCGGTAAAACCGGCTAATCTGTTGTCAAATATACAGGTTGCTAGCAACTGTCGGAGGTTTTTGCAGGCAGATGTAATGGCAAGCAGTTCATGCGACTTGTATCCCTCACCAGAAGAGTTGTTGAGGATGTTCAGATGGGAGAGAGAGGCTGCAACTATAGGGTAAGCTTGGAGTGCCGGAGGGAGATCTTCCGAATAGCAATAGAAATGGGAGAGATCAAGGGAAGAAAGTGAATGGCAATGCTCAAGCAATGGGAGGAAATCCGCACCAAGAGTAGCGGACATCCGCTGATGCCAGCGGATGAGTTTGACATGGCGTAGATTAGGCCATTGAGGAGCAAGAAGAGCGAGAGTTGAAGGGTTTCGAGAGTATATTGTGAGAGAAACAAGGGAAGGAAAGGCATGGCGTAAAAGTTGAGCAAAAAACATTGAATCAAGGCAGGATTTGTCTAAGAGTTCATGGCCCCAAGGGGAGAGGAAAGAAATGTCAAGGTTTGTGACAGCTCGGAAACATGTTGGGAGGTACAAAAGGTTGCGGATGTTCCCACGAAGAGCGAGGGAAATGCGGGTTGAGCGCTCTAGCAAGCACCACTTGAGGCATACAAGAGACATGGTATTGCGTGTGCGGATATCAGAAACCAAGGAGAATATGTTGAAGAGAATTATTTCTGGCAACTCATGGAAATGAACAATATTGTTATGAGCAGGCATATTTTGATGTTTTATAAACAATGTGATCATATATATATATATATATATATATATATAGTGGGAGAAAGTGCATGTCTAGATTGTGGTGGGGATGATGATGAATATATGTTTATGTGGTGTGGGAAGGAAGAAAACGAAAGAGAATTAAAACCTGCATTCTCATAGGGCAAGAGACAAAAGGGATTCCTTGTTGAGACAAAGAATCTGTGAGGACTTGTGGAGGTGGAGAAAAAGATACAGTCAATAAGAAATGGTGGCCTCAGATGAGAGGAGGGAGAGAGAAGGTAGAAGATAAAGATATGGAGGGAAAGTTCTATAAAGCAAAAAAAAGTGAGCCACATAGCGGTGAAGAAAAGTGGAAAGGGCGTAGGCCAAAAGAGATCTATGACCCCAATTGTGATGGCTGTGGGAAAGAAAATATTCTGATAGACCACTCAAAAAGCTTACATACTCTCTCAAACTCCTCTAGTACCCTCCACCAAAGCGCAGTCACATTTATCGTTCATCTCTCTGATCAATTGGTAAGCTTCCTCTTGCCTCTATTCACTTTTTGTCACTACAATAGTTAAATCTGTTCATCCACTAATTTGGCAAAAAAATTTCCATTTTTTTCATTTCAAATTCTCTCTCTCCTATCTCATGAGGCCTTCTCTTCCTCATTATAAGATCCTACCTCCCCCGTTTTCTTCACCATCCTCCAAACAGTAAATTTGCTGTGGAAGTGGGATTTTTTTTTTTGAAACATTTGTGTAATGTAACATAAAATAAAAGTACTGAAAACTGTTTTTGTGATTTTAAAATTGTTTTGTATTTGAGTTGTTATTTTAATGTTCTTGCTTCAGGAAAACAGAAATTTTAAGAAACTGGGTTGCTTTCTTTCCTTAAAGATGATCGGGTGGCTAGCATGTGCCAACCATGATCAAGTATAAAACAATGAGAGAGAGAGAGAGAGAGAGGGAGAATCTGTGAGGAGCTATGGAGATGGAGAAAAAGATACAAAAGTAGAAGATAAAAAGAATAACTAGAATGAGATGGAGGAGTAAATGGCTGTTGTGCTGCCACATGTGATCCACTCCTCCTCCTATATCATCTTTTATTCCATTTACTTTTCTGCGACTTTCTTTCCCACAATGGCTGTGTTTCCCCCCTTGCTTCTCTTTTTGGATAACTGGTACACTGCTTTATTCCAAGCTAGCAAATCGTATGTCTACCTTTATACCATCATCACTCCACTTTGATGTACAATAAGTCAATAATCATGTCATTAGGTTTAGAGTAGTAATACTAATCTTTACACTCATTTATCATTTATATTTTAAAGAATGGTTAACGTGACGTGTTTTAACTAGTTTTTCTTTTGTTTTCTTTTTTGAAGTAGTTGACATGTAAACTATGTAATAAATGAATGTGAAGAGTATCATTACTTTTAAATTTTATAGTATGTATAATTTATAGTTTTATTTATCACACGTAATAGATATGCTATGTGCAAGTGGATCATATTATTATATGTGAATATATTTATGTTGGGTAAAGGCAATTTCAAGAGGACAGGGAAATAAGGTTGTCCAGAAGATGGGGTTTAGACAATAGTTTTGTTTTGTGTGATATTGTCTGGTTTTAGAGGAGTATGCCATAGGTCTAGGAATGCTTAGAATGTTACTAATAATGTCATATTTTGGGTTTGAACTAGATGTAATTCCTCCCATAAAACCTGTCTTCCCAAAAGAATAGGTGGTTTCAAAGGTCATGGGGCATTACTGTCACTAATGATGTTTTTCTCGATTTGAATAGTTGCTTGGTGTAATTTATTTGAGTGTGCAAGAAAGTTGCATGTCTTTACCCTCTCAAAGGTACATTGAGGTTTATGGGGTGTTGCCCTTTGCTTTTGTTATTAGCTTATTCTTACCTTATCCCTCTCCCCCAAAAAAAAATAGAATCACTAACCTAATCAAATTCAAGGCCTCGTTTATTCTCTAGGCAGAATCTTTGAAGGCTTTGATAAGTATATATATGTCCCTAGAAGATTGAGGTTGATTGATAATGTCAGTTAAATTCTTCTGATACGAAGTTGAATTAGCATGCACAATAACTAATATGATACCCATCAAGTGGTGTTCATGCACTAACAAGTTGATAGAACCGGGTCACTTGTTCAACCAATTTCTTATCCTTTGTATGTATTTCTACATTGTTCTATTTCATTTTGGATCTATTGTTTGGAAACCCACCCCTTTTTCTGTTTTAGGATCTTCCACTCGCTCTTCATTTCGGTTAAGGAGTGGCAATAATTTACCCTTATAACCCTTCTTCTGTATTCAATTTAAGATACCCATCAACATCAAGTGGTGTCCAATTGGAGAAACCACTCAAAAGCCAAAAGCTCCCGAGAATCCCATCACGCATTGTCCAAGTAGTAGATGATCATGAGAATGAATACAAAAACATACTTCATGTAGAAGTAGATACACAGTAACGAACCCAATATTTTGACTGGACATAGCAAAATGAAACAAAAGGAAGAATGTCCTAATCAAAATGGGCCTAAAAGAACGTACTTTTGGGAATTATTTTATCTGATCAGTCATCTGCCACAGAAAAGAATGGAAAATGAATAACAAGTGAGCTAACACTTAACGTCAAAACTTTAGCAAATGGCTTTGCCATCACAAGTAAAAAGAACCAAGTGACTATCATGTCCTACAAGGCAAGGAAAAGAACAAACACATGAGCAAAGAGTTAGCACGTCCAGATAAATAGCATCTTCCACCTTATCAAACAAAAATAAAGTGAGCAAGCACTTCGTGCATCACAAGATGTCAGCAAACAAATAATTTTGTGTGCGAGCAAATACCTTAGCTATTCACCAAATAGTTTTTAAAAAGTGAGGGATGACATTGAATGTTTGATATACTAAATTAAAGTTTTAAACTTTGATGAAACATTGCAAAAGTGATAGGTTAAAGGGAATGAAGTGATGTTTCTCATTGATATTATGTTCAATTTGTATTGTTGTTTTAAAATCTGCAAAGCTATGGACTTTTCCAAAAAAAAAAAAAAAAACCTGCAAAGCTATAGGCAAAGAGAAAGGCGTTAGCAGAAATCCAATTAGAAATGGATTTAAGAAAACGGATCTATAAATTTGAGCTCATTTTCTCCCAATCCTCGAAGCTTCAAGTGCTCTCTAAATGCAACTCATTAAGAGGGAAGGGATTACATTCGAACCACTATTGATATCATTCCAACCCACTACCTGTCTAGGCATAACCCACTTTACTACAAATGTTTAGAATACCATATTTCAAAAATCTCTTGCGACATCACAATAATGAAGAAAATGATTTGGGATTTCCTTACTATTTTTACATATACAACACCAATCTATCACTATAATATGACGCTTGCAGAGATTGTCCAAGGCAAGAATTTTCCCCAAGGATGTTGTCTAGGGATGTTGTCTTAAGTGAAAAAAGTGAACATCAAAAGAGCCTTCTGACATCAAGATACTCTTCCAAGGGAAGGAGTCATCAACATTGGGAAGAAGAACCTTGGTAAAAAGATTTAACCTCAAATTTCTTCTTTTTGAGAGCGTCCAAAATAGCCATAAAATCAACCAGATACTTATGATCAGGTTTGTTCAATGTTGCAACTGTTTGAAATTCACATGAAGTAGAAAAGAGACATTTGACTTTCTCAAGTGGACCATTTTGTGTTAGATATTGAGCAAAGATGCCCCACTAACTAATGACAAACCTGAAAGATCAGGGACAATTAGACACCTGTGAGGTAGAAAATTACAGGATGTCCCCAGACCACCCACTTCCTTCGAATTGCTTTATTAATTCTTTAAGCACAGGGATTGATACAGATAATTTTTCCTTTCCTCCTGTTTTTTTGTCAGAAGCATCCTATTTCAGACTAGAATTTTGGAAACAGTTATAATTGCTTATTGAAGATACAATGAAAAGTTGAGCTTCTGCAATATATAGCGTAGAGATCAGATGTCCTAAAATGATTCATGCATCTGCACCGGCCAAAAGAGAGCAAGTTTGTAAACATCAGGTTTGCTAGGACAGGAATGTTATAGACAACAGAGTAGATTTCACAGTTATGCCATAGGCATTCCCATTTTAGGAACAAATACAATTGATTACCTACACCGTAGAGAAGGAAATAAAATTGAACAGTTGAACAGAACATGTACCTGGAGCTTTGGAACAAAACTCGGGAGAAAGAGAAGCTGAAAATCCAATAAAATGTTGGGGTCATGGGGATCAAGTGACTGTTTTAAGCTTCCTAGTTCTCTGCTGCCCCTTTCTTTTTCAGACCTCAAATTTTATGGATAAAAAGGAATAGGTGGAGCATATAAAGAGTCAAATTATCTGCAGTAATGACAATTAAAAACTTTGTACATGCATTTTGCAGTAATCATATAAGGAATAGGTGGAGCACATAACAATTCAAATGATCTGCAGTAGTGACAAATGAAAACTTTATACGTGCATTTTGCAGTGATCATATAGTGTTGTGAAAGACACCAAATGTTACCAAGCATAGCTTTTAGTTCTGTTTCTTAGCACTCCGGATCTTACAGTACTCCCTCCATCACACACACACTCAATGGAGGCTCTTTCCACCAAGAAGCCCCTTGAACTACAAGACTCAGAAACCTAAAAGCATTGTAGTTCAAGTG
Source organism: Carpinus viminea (assembly GCA_013348765.1). Lineage (NCBI taxonomy): Eukaryota > Viridiplantae > Streptophyta > Magnoliopsida > Fagales > Betulaceae > Carpinus > Carpinus viminea. Next base: position 60,956,602 of record CP054667.1, read on the forward strand.
ACAAATGAATAGCTTTAAGAACTTCAAGAGAGATACATACAGAAAGCGTGTAGTCTTACTGCTGCCACAGTACGTTCTTATCTGTATCTAGACCAGAGTATTATAAAGAAAGTAGGCTGATTTTTAAATAGTTGATAAAAGACTTAACTTCTGCAATCAGCTGATTTTCAGTTCTATCAAGGACAAAACTTCAATCCAAAAAACAAATTTCCACCCATGGTTGTGTCCTGCACAGTGAGTACCAGCTTGAGCAAGTCACTTGTATTTTCATCTTGCAGAAGAAAAACATAAAATTCATACAAGTAGATCTTAGATGAGTTTACCACAGTATGAACATAAAGCACCTAACTTCCTAAATTTTATACAAATTCATGTGCACAGTGCACACACAAGGACAAGACTGAGATCCAAGCTCTATATATAACTAAAGTGAGGAACCCCACACATATGAAAAATTCCAGCTTGATAACATTCTTTTGGGAAGGTTTTTTTGCGTTTTAATAAAAAAGCAAATGCACTAACAAACAATTTCAAACACAAATACCTACAAAACATTTAAAACTACTCTCACATGTATGTCATGCCACATCATAACACATTTTCAACTAAAAAGCAAAAAGCACCATCTACAAAATTTTATCAAACGAATACTTCAAAATTTAATTGATGCTATGGAGACAATTGTTCGTTATACAATCACATCAAACACAGATCACTTCACAATGATTAATTTCTTCCTTTCCAAATAGCACACAAGATAATCAACAAAAGGAATACAAGGACAGAGAATCTTTAGATGATGCAAACCTTTAGCACTCTACACCCCCACCCAACAAGCCAACAATAATTGTAACACTTGACAATCTACTGAACACTGCAATACTGTAAAGAAAGATTGTTACTCAACACCCTTCACCCCAAGAAAATAAAAACTATAAATCAAACCTAAAAATTCGGAAACCCATATATATCAAGCAATGCCCCGCAGTCAATGTACACGAAAATATACTAAACGAGTCATTACATTCTAAAAATGCAATGTACAAGAAATATACCTACTAAACGGGGACACATTCCAAGGAATTCATGAAAGCACCAAACAACTTGAACCTGTTGTTTTATTAAAAATCTAATATACACGGGATTGCTAACTCAGGAAGTTATTCATCAACATCCCCAGCAAATTGAATCTCACAATTGAAACAACATCATACCCAAAACCATCCCCCAACAAGCATCACATGTACTTTTCACTACCTAAATCAAGAACTGTAACAAAATTCATTTTTTTTAAAAAAGAAGAAGATTTGACTTCCCTCTCAATTAGAACGCTCTGGGGTCAGTTCCGTTCTGCCAAACATAGACGAGCTCGTCCCAGCCGGTGCTAGCGAGCAACCCCTCCACAAGCACGCTCATATCGACCCCGACGGCGAACTCCGTGTGGTGATCGTACCGACCCACGAGCGCGTCCTCCAGCATATAGTCCCACAGGCACACGGTCATGTCGTAGGAGGAGGACACCATGAGACCCTGTCGGTGCGGCGAGAACCTGACCTTCCTGACCGCGTAGCCGTGGCCGCTGAGCACCGAGATGGGGACCCTGTAGCTCCTGACGTCCCAGACCTTGATGGTCTTGTCCACGGAGGCAGTCGCGATGCAGCAATCGTCGTACTTGTTCCAGTCGCAGGAGAGGATCTCGAAGTCGTGGGCGGGGATGATCATAGTGGAGCCGGGCTCACGCACGTCCCAGACGCGGAGAGTGCAGTCACCGGAGGCGGAGGCGAAGACGTCGGCGTGGCGAGGGTTCCAGACGGCGGAGTAGACGCAGTAGGCGTGCTCCTTGAAGGTGCGGACGGAGGTGGGGCGGTCGAGGGTCCAGAGCTTGACGGAGTCGTCCCAGGAAGCGGAGAGGAAGGAGTCGCGGCGGACGGGATTGTAGTCGGCGGAGTGGGCCTCGCGGGAGTGCTCGAGGAAGGAGCGGATGGGGTTGGAGGTGGGGGGGAGGGAGAGGTCGTAGATTTTGATCGAGCCGTCGGCGATGGCGGCCACTAGGAGGGATTCATGGGACTCGGACCAGGCGAGGTCGTAGACGCCGTCGGCGGTGTCGAATGAGGCGAGCTCGGAGATTTGGGGGGAGGGGGAGGAGGGAAGGTCGAGCACGTGGATGCGGCCGTTGCCCAGTATGCCGAAGTTTTGGGCGGTGGCCACAGCCAGGCGGGATTCGTAGAAGGGGCTGAACTTCACAGAGTAGCCGTTGAATGGGGTTTTAAAGACCGGCATGGTGGCGGTGGGGGTGGTGGTTGGTGGTGGTGGTGGTGGATTTTGGAGTTTGGGAAGTGATCCCCGGGAGCTTGCTTATCTGCTTGGTTGGACTGGGAAATTGGGTAAATAGAAGTATAGAACCATCAAAAAGTAACTACATTTACCAGAAATTTTCTTTTTAAGAAATTTCTACAAACCGTTTTTTAAACGGAGAAATGATACCTATTTTTCACCTTCAATCTCAATTAGAGTAGGTTTGAGATTATGTTAAAGAAACAGAATTTTTAAGTTAAAAAACTCTCTTTTTTGGCGATACTTTTATTTTTAAGTTTTTATTAAAAGTCGTTTAAGTCATTTTTAAAATTAAAAGTTTAAAAAAAGAAAAAACACTTTCAAAATTTTTTAACTAAAACTAACAGGTTGTTTGACACAATTTTTTAAGTGTTAAAATACTCTTGAAACTTTCTAACGCAATCTCAAAATAGGCCCAACTCTTAATCAGACAGCAATGCCCTCAAACTCGAATTGATTCACATTTAATGGAGTCGTAATATCTTCTTCTTTTTTTTTCCTAAGAAAATAAGGAAAGGGTTACAGGGGAGAATCTTTACCACTTCTGATCCAAAAGAAAGAAGAAGTGGGAGATCCTAACATCAAAAAAGGGGTGGGCTCCCCAACAACAAACCCAAAACAAACAATAACAATGCAACAATAATTACAAAGGGTAGGAAATGGGTCAAACAAATGACCTAGTCCTCTCAAATGGCTACACAAGGCAGTAACATAAGCCAAAGGGGCACAGAAAAAATCTAAGCCCCCAGAGTCAACCAGCAACGACCATCGAATGGCGATAGAAGCGGAGAGGGCACTGTTGAAATCTATTGAAGGGGCTGAAGCACATAGAGTAACCAACACAAATCCGAAAACAACCACAGAAAACATTTAGAAAAGCAAATACAAGCCCAACAAAAGCCACACAAGGCTGAACAAAAGCTTAAAAAGTAGGAACATAACACCAAACCCAAAAATCACAATCATCGGCGAAGTAGTCGGAGATGGGGAGTGGAAGAGGACGACGGGAGTAGGAGTGCCAATGAAGATGGAGGAAGGGCGCAATCGATGGCGAATCTGGCATAGGAAGACGGATCTAGCACCAAAAGAGCTAAACCCAAAAACCAAACCAGATCGAGATGGAGGTGACGATTCAGCGGAACGAAGGAGTTGACACAGCGGTTGTGTGATTGACAATGATGCAACATTGGGAGGAGGGGGGATAAATCGCACAAGGCGATGAGGGTTAGAGAAAACTCAACTAGGAAAAAGCACTAGCAAAAGCAAAAACAGCATAAGGAAAGAAAAAGCAAGGAGAAGGGAGGGGGGGAGAGGAGGGAAGAAAGAGGTTCTTCCCTCCTCCCAAACCAGACGGCGGCTAGGTTAAGTGTTTTAGGTGAGAGGGGAGAGCGTTTTTAGGAGAGAGGTTTTTTTTTTCGGAGTCGTAATATCTCAATCGATCGAGCGTGTGTCAATCCACCAATGGCCAAAATGGAATTGCTTGATCGACTGAAGTAAAGTAACACTAATCTTTTTTTTTTTTTTTTTTGACATGTTCACACAAGAGTAAGGAGGAAATGATGATTCAAACTAGTGACATCTGTTTCATAAGGTGTCTCTCCAGCCAATTAAGCTACCATTTTGAGACATAATAACAATAACTTTAAAGTCTATATAATCACATTTTCATACTTCACGTTTTTTAAATGTTAACAGAAGCCCTGAGAAAGTGAAAGCGTGAGGTAGCAAAACTTTGTGAGTTTTAGTATTAGGAGTGGGGTCGCTAAGAGAAAGGAGATGCTCACAAAGAAACTTTCCATTTTGATACGTACACGAATTTTTATACATGTGTCTCTTGTTGTTAGACAACTCCATAATATTTGACCAAATGTGTTCACCCCTAAACCACAAATAGGGCATAAAGGACCAAAAACAATTTTCCTCTTTGCTAGATTGGCTTTCATTGGCAATGCATTATTATGGACTTTCCACATGAAAGCTTCCATGCCGGATAGTTTGTGAGCATTCCTTTTTGCCAATTGAAGCCCTCTCCTTCTCAAAATGGTAGGCATTTCTCACCGTGAACACCTTATTGCCTGTGAACCTCCAATCCATACTGTTGCTTCATCCTCTTGGAATTCTTCATTGACTAGAGAGATATTCCACCACCTCGTATCGTTATCAATAAGATTTGCTATCACTGCATCTTCATTTAAGATTCTTCTTGACGATTAGAGTCATTAGAATACATAGGATGTGGGTTTAGGGACCCATTTATCTTTCCAATTTTTAATTGACTTGTCATCCTCTATTCTCCAAATAAGGCATTCTTTTAGCAAATCACGTGCTGACTAAGTAATTTTCCATGCATAAGAAGGTCTCCAACCAATTTTGAAACTATGAAACTCCAACCAATTTTGAAACTATGATAATGCCATTCCGATAATTCTTTTCCTTAAGAATTATGACAACCAAAGAACTTGGACTATAAACTATTCTGCAACATTGTTTGACAACAAAGCCTTGTAAAAACATTCCAAATTACAATATACCCTTTATTTTGAACTCCCAATTTTAGACCAATTCCTCTAATGAATTTACAACTCTTTCTCATGCTGTCTCTTCCAAAATCTCTGCATCATGGAATTTATACCTCGAAATAATGCCTCAAGTAATTATATACACTCATATTATAAGTAGGAATGACTTGGATTATTGCTTTTGATAAGATCGTATTCGCTACTTGTAACAAAAACTTCACTTTCCAACTACTATATATATATATATAGGGACGGAGGAAGGGGAGGGACAGTGTAGACCAGGGCCCTACCCCAATTTTGCAAGAATAAATTTTAGCAAGTACAAAAAAAAAAAAAAACTAATTTAGGCCCATTGGCCTTGTCCCAATTTATTTTTTTGACCAAATCCAATATATTTTTGACCCTGTCCAATCAATTCTTTGAGCCTAGAATTTTTTTTTTAGGCTTATACCCATAAACCCATTCACCCGGCCCCAAGCCATCCGACTTGCTGCTTCCATCCCTGCTAATATATATATTGATACTTTTGATAGTCAAAATCCTAGATTTTCCTATCAGCACTGATAGTCCCAAATATTTGTTATAACTTTGAGTAGACTGTATTTTAGAGATTGTAAGAATCTGTCTCTTAGCTTCCAAATTGGTATTTTTGCTAAAGAAAATAGGTGTTTTCTCCTTATTAAGCTTTTTCCCCAAAGCTTTCTCGTAAACATCCAACAATCACTTCAACCTGCAACACTTCAAAGAATTTTCTATGCAAAAAGAGGATACTATCATTAGCACAAAAAAAAAAAAAGTGATTTAACTTGATTCTTCCTCTAACAATGGGATCCTTGTAAACTAAGTGCCTATACACACAGAATAAAAATATATGGAGATAACGGATCATCTTGCCTCAAGCCTCTAGTTGGGATGACCCTTCCATTAAGCTCGCAATTATAAGGACGGACTAAGACATTGAATTAATGCACTCCATAATCAATTCTATCCATCTAATGTCAAAATCAGGCTTTCTCATATCAACCTCTAGAAAGCTCCACTCTAATATATCATAAACTTTACTCATATCAAATTAAGATCATGTAGCCCGACTTTCCCTTCAAATTATTACTCATGGAGTTTCATAAGTGGTTAATGAGTCTTCTAACAATAAATGCACTTTGATTACAAGGCCGAATTCCTAGGCCCAGCAGCAAAAAGCCCAAGCCCGAAGCCGCCCTCCCCATTGGGATTTTGTGATTTTTATCCCACCACCAAGTAGGCAAGTACCAACAAAGCTGAGTTTGTAGTTATCCACACACACACAAAAATAAAATCAAAATCAAAAAAGAAAACGATGTGTATTTTGGTTTTTTCCGAAGTAGGCCCCACAGAAGTATTCAAGACGATCAAGCTCTTGAGAAAGTCAAATGGGCATACATTTTTTTATTTTACCAAAAAAAAAACTCTTATAAAGTAATATGATTAAATTTTTTTAAGGAAAAAATGTAAACTTAGTTTAAGTGGTTTACATCCTCAAGAGATAGTTCAATCAATTAAGAGTACGCCTAATAAAGCGAATGTCATTAATTTAAATTTATCTCTCTCCTTTTATGTAGAGTATCAAAATGAACTTAAAGGTCTATAAAAATATACACCAAAAAGATAATTTAATTCATACAATCAAATTATGTTTTTTGACTTATGTTAAAAAATAATAATTTAGTTTATATGGTCAAATTATATTCATTAACTTAACAGATTCTGATAACGTAAAATATTAGAACCAATCAAATTGTGATACTTGCCATATTTAAATTAACGTCACAATAACGAAATCTATTAAATTAGTATATGAAATTTGACTGTAAAAACTAGATTGTTTATATAGCATAACTCAAAGATCTTTGAGTTCATTTTGATATAACATTTAGTTTTTTTTTTTTTTTTATATATCCACACAAGAGGTGAATGAGGATTCAAACCAGTGATCTTCGCTTTATTAAACGCAATCTCAACCAATTGAGCTAGCTCTTTGAAACGATATCACATATAATTAATTGCAAATCAATTAAATCCAAAAAGACTACTTTTATATTTTCCCTTTTTTAAAATTTAGATTTATTTCTTTTTCGAGATATTGCGTCGCGTCAGTTTGGAAGAATTTTTTTATTTTTTAAATATTTTGTAAGCAAACATTCTTTTTTTAGGAAAAAAAAAAAAAAAAATTCGTACAAACGATTGAAGAGCAACCTGATCAAGTTAAGCTAAGCTAAGCTCATATGGCAGTGAGAAGTAGGGTATCAGACATAACTCCGTAATTTTAGAATACGGATAAGTTTCTGGTGGCCAAATTTGGAACCTTCCCAAACAACTTCATTAAATATGTTTGTTTTTTTGTCCACTCCATTATTATGAGATATATATATATATATATATATTTATATATTTGTGAGCATTTTAAAATTTTGTAATTTTCTTCTTCTGAATTTTCCTTCAAACTGGGTTGAGAATTTTTTCTCCAACTTCATCTATAATATTAATATATGTCATTTTAGCCGCCTAGCAGAGACATAGTTGAAATAGATTTAAGGGAAAACTTTATTGAAAACCCCCGAACTTTCACTCGTTTTAAAATACTCTCTCTAAACTTCAAAAACCTTCAAAAACTCTCAACTTAGTCCCTTGAACTTTCAATTGCTCTCAATTTGGACCATTCCGTTAATTTTAGCCGTTAAAAATACAAAAAATCAAAATATCATTGATTTTCATTTTTTAAAAAATTAAAAAAAAAAACCGTTTTGGAAGTTAGAATTTTATACAAAAGTCAGGGGTATAAACATTATGTAATGTTTAAAATCTGATGGAGAGGTTTAAATTGAGAGCAATTGAAACTTAAGATGACTAAATTGAGAGTTTTTTTTAAGTTTATGGGGTATTTCAAAATAGGTAGAAATTCAGGGGTCATCGATGAAGTTTTCCCTAACATTAAAAACTTATATACATCTCATATGTTACTAAAAAAGTGACATGTTATTTCTGTAGATTGAGTTGGAAAAAGTTCTTTCAACCCAATTTAGAAAAAAATTATGTCCCTTTGTTATTGAGATTTGGGTTACTTACAGAGAATAAATATAAAACTTTTTGAATTTTAAAATATATGATTAAACACTCCAGGAATAAGATAAATAAAAAATAAATAGATTCATGTTGTTAAAAAAATTGACCGAGGCTCGGTTAAGCCCCATTTAAGACCACACTTTTGTAGACATATATATATATTGAAATTTTAATTTTGAATTTGACACAACTTTTATGTGATTTTGTGTCACGTAAGCAAAAGTTTGATCTTAGATGAGTCTTAATTGAGAGCTCCTATCATATTTTATTTGTTAATACGTCACATTAGTACAAATCACAATGTAACATTTTATTGCTTACAATAAAAATAAAATATTAAAAAACCGAAATATAAAATGTTTTATTGGGAATCTTCTGAAGAAAATGCTGTGGCTTGGAACCCAACAACGTCTGGGTGATAGAAGGGTTGTCCCACAGAAAATGCTGTGGTTTGGAAGCCAACAACGTCTGGGTGATAGAAGGGTTGTCCTCAGAAAATGCTGTGGTTTGGAAGCCAACAACGTCTGAGTGATAGAAGGGGTGTCCTTTTGGTTGATTTGCTGCAAGCTGGTGGATGTTGATTTGGTTCACTCACAAAGACATCCCGGTTTAATAGGCACGACCATGCTTAAGACATAACCCAAAGTTGACAAGTTACATTTAAGGCCGTTAATTTTGATACGATCGGCAAATTTGACATGAACTTTACATAAAATTAGTTGATTAAGGTTAAAAGGTAGATTTGTTTAATAAAAAAATTGGAAGGTTAGAGTCTTATAATAATAACTTTCAAATTAAAGGGAGATTCAAATTAGTGACCTCCACTTCATTAGGTGTGGTCACAATCAATTGAGCTTCCTTTTGGGGATAATTAACTTATTCAAATTGAGTCCAAACTTGATTGTGAGCAGCTCTGTTTATTTACAACCTTACTCGAAATTAAGTAGGTTGGGATAGAGAGTTTGCATAGGCTGTAAAGTCACTAAATTGGATTGGGTACAACTTTAATTTATCTTTGATTTGGATTAAAAGGAATGGCAGATGACATAATGCATGTATAATGGATGAAGTTGTTGATGTCAAATGCAGGGTACAATCATTCAATGAATGTAAAAAAGATTCTTCATTGAAGTGAAGATTTGCCAAGTCATGATGCTTTTTCTTGCTAACATGTTTGATGTAATTAATTTGATGTTAACTGATTACTCTGTTTTATTTCTTTCTGTGCTCAAAAGTTTTTGTCACATTCATATTTATAGCTTTTGTTTCTACTGTTTTTAATTAAGTTTCTGGTTCAATAAATTTGAAAAAATAACTAAGTTTTCTTTTAAATTAATTATAATTAGACAGTATTTTTCATCCATTATATTAAACTAACATTAGTGAAAAATGTATGTTTGTTCTCACAGAATTAGATATTCGTTAGTTTATTAAATTTTAGAAAATTGATCCAACCCAATCTAGAGAACATTTTTATTAAATTCATAGCTAATTGGAAAATGTTTGGTCAGGTGCTTGATCAGGTTACCTGGTAAAGAGCTTCTTCTTTTTTTTTCCTTGGGAAGGGGGTGTAAAGAGCTTTTATTCATTCTAAGGGAAAGAAAGTTTCTAACAGCATTCATATTGGGCTAGCTGTAACAATAAAATAAATATACAAATTTTATTTTCTCTCCTTTTCAGGAATAATGAAAATAAATAAAAATAAGAAAAATGTTAAAATCACAACATAGACCTAACAAAGACTCAACTTATCTCATACATGTTATTTAAAAAATAAAAATAAAAATTAAAGTTTGGTATTTTGAATTTAATTTTGTTCTTTTTTTAATTTTTTAAATAACATGCAAGATAGAAGTTAGGTCTTTGTTAGGTCTATATTGTGATTGTATCACATCTCTAAAAATAATAATATTTTAAATGAATGAAGTATGATACAACTACAACATAAAACCAACAAATACCCAACTTCTCTCCTACATGTCATTTCAAAAAAAAATTAAAAATTGAAACATTTAATTTTTTTTAAATGACATGTAGGAGAGAAGTTGGGTATTTGTTGGTTTTATGTTGTGATTTTATCATTATTCTAAATGAAATTATGAAAGTAGATAACTAAAATGCTAAGTTATATGTATGTATTTTGAAAAAATTAGTAGCTAAAATTGAAAAATATGTTCTTGACCTAAATTTTATCTATATATTTGTCGAACTGCAAATGAATGTTTATATGTTGAAAATGTTTTCTGTGTGAAAACTTCACAAAAACCACCCTCTAAACTTCCACATATTTTGAAAGTAATCAAAAAGTTCAAAAACTTTCAATTAAAGTTATCGAATTTTCAATCTCTTTCAATTAACCAATTATGTTAGAATTTCCATTAAATCTTGTCAAAATTTCGAAAATACCCATGTTTTTTATTAAAAAAAATAAATATTTTTTTTAAGAAGATTTAGGTGTTTATTTTTTATATATATATATAAAAAGGATTTTTTTGTTGTTGCAAAAATTAAGGAAAAATCCTAACGGAATGAGATAACCAAAAGAAATTGAAAGTTCGATACCCTAAATATTTAGGTGTTTATTTATTATTATTTTTTTTTATAAAAAGGGGAATTTTTTTTAACAAAAATTAACAGAAAATCCTAATGAAATGAGATAACCGAAAAAAATTGAAAATTCGATATCCTAAATTGAGAGTTTTTAAACTTTAGGGGTAATGTCAAAATGAGTGAAAATTCATGTGGGTTTCTTAAATTTCTCTCACCCTTTTTTAAAAAAAAAAAAAGAAAAAAAAGAAAAGAAAAGAAAAGAGAAAGGCACATATTGAAGTACATTATTAAAGACGCAACCTCAATAAAATGGGTATATTTATGAGGACCTATATTCCAACCCCAAAAATTTAAATTAGGAGGAATTTGATTGGATGGGCATGGATGTATTTGACTTAAAGGAAAGCTATGTTAGCATATGGATTTTAATGATAAGAAAGGCATTTGCCATATCACAACCCCTCCAATGGACCCTCCCCTCACCCCCCCATACCTGCTCACATGTTGCCCACTAACATCTACATCTCAACCTATTTAATTGGCGGGCCATATTTTGGATGGGACATTACCAAAATTCACTACCCAATCAAACTATATATCTCCAACAGTATTAACTACCTTGTTTTCTTGTACCAAATCTCTAGGGTTAGCTGCTTTGAGATAAAATGGTCTTGGGTCAAATATGAAATTATACACAAATCAAATCAAATCATATAATTAAACATTTTGAAGAGATGAGTATGAAGAATTTTCTTAGCATCATTACCTTACTTTTTGAATTTCTTGGTTTACTTCCAAAAGAACCACTTAACCACCGCAAGAGAACAAGAAAAGAAAACAAGCAACTGCCCTTCATTTCAATGACTTTTATAGTCATTTTTTTTAATCAAATCAAGGGCTTCCGTCCATTAAAGTTTTTGTCTTTTATTTTTTGTTTCTTTCTCTTCATAACAAAAATATTAACATATAATTATGTGGATGCATATTTTTTTGATAGTCAGACGGGTTACGGGTTATGGGTCACAGGTCACTTGCAAAATATGAAAAATAATTATTAGAGTTACGTTGGCCAAAAAGGGCTGGCGGAGGAACATCTAATGCTTAAGTCAATAGAGCCCGAAGAGAAAACTAAAGAGAAAGTTTAGAATAAAGATAGAGTGTTTAACGACCAAAAAAAAAAAAAAAAACCTGCTAATCACATCTACACTATCACCCTAAAAAGACTAGTCAATTTGGATCTTTTATAGAATTCCTTATAAAGCCTAATTTCACATAGTAATTAGACAATGTAAGATTTAACACTCATAATTATCTTTATATAAATCACCAACTTTACGTGTATTGATATTTATCTTCACAATATGAGATGAGTGTGCAATATAATGGTACCTGAACCTCGAGGGTAGTGAAGCTTTTTTATTGGAGAAGCTCCTTGTCCAATATAGTAACATTTTAGGGTTGTTTGAAATTGCATTTGAGCGGCTTAAAAGTGTTTTTAACACTAAAAAAAAGTCTGTTAAAAAAAAAATGTGCTTGTTTGATAAAAATATTAAAAGCACTTTAAATGGTCCAAAAGCCTAAAAATGGCCATGTCGGTGTTCAATTTTGACATAAAAATTATATTTCTCAAACGCAATTCCAAACAGACTCTTAATCATGTGAGTGTATAGTTTCTACGTAAAAAAGATCATAATTAAGAAAAATTTAATTTGTTTTCCTTATAAAAGTTTGTGTGATCCAGAAGTGGAACTAAAATTTGAAATGAGGGGGATGTAACTAAAAAATGAAGATCTTTAAGGGTACAATTAATTTTGGGGGGTTGAACTCATAAAAAATAAAAAAAATAAAAACATAAATTTTAGGAAAAATTTAAAACATCACTAGCTCAAACACAAGACACTCTTAAAAACAGACTTTTTCAAACCAAAAAAAAAAGAGCCTTACATAACACATCATTAATTATCAACGACAGTAGTATGGTTTCGTTTCTACTGTTTTTGTTTTGTGATGGTTTGTAATTACCATGAAGTAAATATCGGTATTGGAATTAGTTTAGACTCAACCGAGTCATCAAGAGGTGATTGACAAAGATTCAACTTTTTTTTTTTTCTAGTGAGCAAAACATTGAAATAGATGATAAGAATATAGGACAAGCAACACGTGCTCAAACAGCGCGTAGCTTTAGAATTGTAACTTGTATATTGGCAGCTTCACTCGATCGATCGAGTCAATTGTCAAACCACTTCACAAATCTACAAACCAGGAAGGGATAAAGTAAAACATGTCTTTCACACCTCACTTTCCAATGAAAGCCACAACCCACATGATCTTGCTTGGGGGATATTGAAAGAAGATTTTCCCCCATGACCCTTTTCCCACCCCCTTCTCACAATTCAATCCAAACAAACACATCTTTCTCTCATTGACCCTACACCAACTATTTGCAACTCTATCGGTCACGGCCCCGCCACATGTCGTGTTCTGATTGAAACAAGTGTGCCGGGTCACCCGCCAACCTTCCAAACCCTGACCCAACCCGAAATTATTGATCCTGGTGAAGGGGGGGCCAAAATGATGGATCTAAAAGGCAAAGCACAGAGTGTTATGCAATTATTCATGTCATGGATTTCATCCTAAGCAAGTGCGGAAAAAAAATTTCACCCCCCACAAAAGCAGAAAGAAAGTATAATATAAACATCATTTGCTACAACACTTTTTGGGTGACTGATTCCCACTCTCCTTGAGATAGCTAGCCATTAAAAAGAAAAGACCCTTCTCTTTCTCTCTCTCTCTCTCTCTCTCTCTCTCTCTCTCTCTGTGTCTATATTTCTTCTGCTTCCATGAGAGAGGAGCCATGAAAAACACCATAAGATGCTGCATCTCTTGCATTCTACCATGTGGGGCGCTCGACGTGATTCGCATAGTGCACTGCAACGGCCGGGTGGAAGAGATCAGCGGGAGTATCAGGGCGAGCGAGATCATGAAGGCTCACCCTAAGCACGTGCTAAAGAAACCCTCTTCGTCGTCGGAAGACGGCTGTGTGCCGAAGATTGTGATAGTCCCGCCGGACGCGGAGCTTCAGCGCGGGAAGATATACTTCCTCATGCCGGTGCCGTCAACCCCGGAGAAAACCCGGTCAAGATCATCGACGAAGAAGAAAAAAAGAGAGGCGGCCGACAGCAACGCCAACAACAACAACAACAGCAACGGCACGTCGGCCATGACAAACCTTTTGATATCTGATCGGTATTTGAGTGAAATACTGTCGGAGAAGCTCTCCACGCAGAGGGATCGCCGGCGAGGACGTGTCGGGGTTTGGAGGCCTCACTTAGAGAGCATTTGTGAGTCACCAGCTGATGTTTAATGGCGGATTTTGCTTCTTCTTGTGATTCATTTTATAAAGCTCCATTTGTTTCTTCAACATGTTTTCATCCTTCTTCTACTACTTCTTCTCTTTGTCTCTTTTTTTTTTTTCCTTTTTTTTTCCTGGTTGTATATATAGGCATAGATGAGATCGAAGAAAAGAAAAAAAGCAAAAAAAAAAAATAGTTGTATCATGGTTTGGAAATTGTGGGGGGGGATGATGATGATAATGATATGATATGAGCAGTTTTGGTAATGATCTGGGCATCCGATGAAAAGGCCATAAAAAAGGTTGCGGTTACATGAATTTGGATTGTATTGAGCTTCATACGTCTGTATTCAATGGGAAAATAAATTCAAAGGCTGTAATTTTTGTGGGGTTTGTTTTGATTTGTAGTTGAAGGCCATTTAAGGGGAGAAAACTGTTATTGGGAGAGACCCACTTCTACAGTTTGATGTTTTAGCATTGTTTGAATAAAATCCTGGAAGCTGATTGTGCTATATATGATCATCATCATTGCAGTACATATATATCCATCATCAATTGGGTAATCTAATAATTAATTGACCAGTACTATTGGCCATATATATTTTGATTCAATCACCAAAATAATATGGTTGCTGCCGTGTATTGCTCATCTTATTTTGTATTGGCAATGATGTAAGGCTGACATCAATTTCCCCATCAATGGACCCAAAAAAAAAAAGACTATTTATACTTGTAAAATTTGATGATTTCTCTTTGTTGGGTATTATTTGGTTGGAGTAAATTTGATAAATTTGATAAATTTTCTACCAATCATTGATGTTGGTGAAAAATCAGCCGATTTTCATCCGTGAATCCTGGCATTGTGATTAGAAAAATGTATTTTAGTATTTTTTTTGTCAACGTAGGGGGGCGGCCATATATGATATATGCAAGGCAGTTTGATGGGTTTGATGGCTTACATAGATCCAAGGGGGGATGATGAATGATGATGATGATCAGCATCAGTTGCTGTGTCTCTTACTTTTTGCATGGATTTTAATAGAAAGAAACCCATTTTTTTGTATTTTCCCCATGGGCATGGAAAAGAAAGAAAGAAAAAGAAAAAAAATGAAGAAAGTCACTTTCAGGTGGGATGAAATGATAGTCCCCACATATAGCTTTTTCCACCATAGAATAATGCAAATTCTAGGTTGCACTAACAAGTGGGCATGTCTTTAAGCATTTTGTTCTCTTAGCGATGATGATTAGATGGTGGCAATGGCATCCTGTAAAGGTAATTAACACACTAGTGCCTGCTTGCTTGCTTGCTTTGACCTCTCTCTCCTTGGCTTGGAGCCTGGAGGGGAGAAGAAGGTTGAGCTTTGAGCTAGCAACCCCCTCTTCTCTTCTGATCCCATTTTTTGAAGATATTTTTTGGAATCCCACATTGCTTGGCCAACAAAAAAGTTAAACTCCCTTCAGATATCATTGAAATATGATCTCATTAAATCCTGCAACCCTGACAGTGAGCAGCCTGAAGCACCCTCTCTCTCTGTCTCTGTCTGTGTCTCTCTAATGGATATATATATATATATATATACACACACAATATGTTGTTACAGAAAAGATATAATGACTGCGTACTCTTTATATGAGTTGAGATATCAGGAATCAACAAGATTACACGACGAAATTAAATGATTGTCTGTCTATACTTTGTATCTCAACTCCCAAGGAAACTATTATTCGGGAGAGAACCGGTTAAGCGTACAAATCAGTATAATAAATATAAAATGTACAAAGTTTTCTTCAAATTGGATTGGAGGAATTTTTTCAAACATAATATAAAAAAATGATATGTATCTATTTTTTTAATAACATATGAGATGCACATGGGTTTTTAATAAATTTATTCCAACTTTGTCCCTACTATTAAAAAAACATGTGCATCTCATATGTTTAAGGAATACATGTCATTTTTCTAGACTAGGTTGGAGAAAATTCCTCCAACCCAGTTTGGAGGAAAACTTTGTTCATATAAAAATGTTTGGAGAGTTTAAGGTGGTATGCAAAAATAATAATTAGTTCTTTAATATTAAATTTCGTTCAAATTTAGATGAATTCCATTAGTATGTTGCATCATATATCCAATTATATACCGACCCGTATCACTCAAAATAAAAAATAGGGAAAAATTCAAAATTAGTCATTGTAATTTACTTGATTTACAATTTACTTTATGTGGTATCAAAACAAATTTAAAAGTTCCTATGGTATGCCAAAAAAAAAAAAAAAAGTTCCTACCGTTAAATTTCATCTATTGACTTAACGGATTCTGTTAGTATGCTACATTACATCAAATAAAATTATGACACATATTATGTTTTATTTATAACTTTTAAAAAACACACTTGGATTTTTCACGTCATATTATTATGCCAACTAATACTCCCACCTCAGCTTTTTTTAAATTTTTTTTTAATTTATGTTAAACACATCAGGTGAAATATTTTAAAAAATCCTAATTCTATAAAATTATTAATCTAAAAACCTAATTCAAAAGAAAAAAAAAAATTTATATCTGTAGACATTTAGATTTTAGGCCTATCCTCCTCCTCTTCTTCTTCTTCTTCTTCTTCTTGTCATTTCTTCCTCTCTTTTTCTCCGTCATCTTCTTGTTGCTTCTTTACCCAAGTTTGTGTCTCCACTAGGAAACATGGAAGGCAAGTATGGAAATTAAATTTCTATATCTTGATTAGGGTTGTTGGCAAAGAAGTTGTGTATGGAGGTTTTTCTTTTTTTCTTTTTTTCTCCATCTCTATCTCTGTACTTCCCTCTTGAAAGTTGCCAAGAAAAAGAGGAATTTCAACATAGGAGAAGAGCATAAGGGAAAAAGTAGAAGATAGGAAGAGACAGAGAAAAAAAAAACACAATAAGAAAAAAATAGAGTAGAAGATAGGAAGAAATGGAGAAAAAAAAAACCACAACAAGAAAAAACGGAGAAGAAGAAGAAGAAGAAGAAGATACGGAGAAAAAAAAACCATGACAAGAAAAAAATGAAGAAGAAGAAGAAAAACCACAACAAGAAAAAAACAAAAATGGAGAAGAAGAAGAAGAAGAAGAGGGGATAAGCCTAAAAAATTAAACATCTACCGGTAGAATTTTCTTTTTGGAATTAGGTTTTCAAATCAATAATTTGATAGGATTAGGGTTTTTAAAAATATTTTACCTAATGTGTTTAACGTTAAAAAAAAAAAAAAATTGAGTTAGCTAGGAATATTAGTTGGCATAATAATATGATGTGAAAAATTTAAGTGTGCTTTTTAAAAGTCATAAACAAAACATGAGATTTGTCATAATTTTATTGGATATGATATGGCACACTAACGGAATCCGTTAAGTTAATGGATGGAATTTAACGGTAGGGACTAAATTGTTTTTTTTTTTTTTTTTTTGCATACCATAGGTACTTTTAAGTTCGTTTTGACATCATATGGAGTAAATTGTAAATCATGTAAACCACATAGACTAATTTTATATTTTTCCCAAAAAAATATATAATATATTTATAAATTAATCACTAACAGAATCGGTAAAGATTCTAGACATAATTTGATAGTAAAAACTTATTTTTAATTTTTGTATATCACAAGAAGCTTATTGCAAGTCAGAATAAATGGACCGATTTTTTTTTATTAATAATAATAATAAGAGTAATGTTAAATTCTACACCTTATCCCACGTTATCACATTGGGTAATGTGTTATTGCCTATCAACCCTTTGCATTAGCCTTGGTTTTACATATATACATAAGGCTAAAAATCACAGTTTCATCCTACCCATCTCAATGGGCTGGCGTGATAATGCTTATCATTCATTGATTTTTTTTTTTTTTTTTGAGAAATGATAAAACTTATTCATTTTTCGATCTAATAACATTTGCTTTATAGGACGTAGTCTGCAGCTCATTAAGCTACCATTTGAGGACTTAAAAATGATTACTAATATCCACAAATTTTAATCTTAGATGTAAATATCATACCAGACAAATTAAACAAAAGTCCCATAAGCATAAAAACATCATATTTTTTAGCTTTAAGAATGATCCAGAACTAGAAGCTTATCTAAAACAAATTTAAAACTAAATACCCTACAATACCAACTCATCCCCAAAGGTGTAGAAGATAACCATTTTATTTTCCAAGTTGAAGTCGACCCATTCCCCTGTTGGCCCAGGAGTTTATACAAAATAAATGATCAAAGATATTTTTATTCCTTTTGTGGTGCAGGAATCAAGAAATTGGAGATGCAAAATGCAATTATTTAATTAATTAATTAATTAATTACATTTGTTCATGCGGCGCCTCACACTTTGGCCTTTGCATCGATTGTAAGGGTCACTGTCTCACTTTTTCCTATATTAAAATACAATATAAAAAACAAAAATCATTAATAACTCTTAATTTAACTATATATATATTGACTCGATCATCCCATAACTTAGGTGGATAAAATGTGACTAAATCTTATTTTTATTTTTTAATCTGCCTTTTCTTTTACCCTTTTCTCAGGTAGAATAGACAGGGTGGAGTGGATTAATTCCATTGAATAAAATGTGGTCTTCAGTCTTTACCGTTACCCCAACTTCACATGTCGCAGAAGTGATCATTGGGACCCATGGATTAAGCTTATATAATTATAATCTATGTTCGTCACCTTATCTCCACAACACATGGTCCTCCCTAGTCCCTACACTACAATGGGAGCTGGAATGGAGCCTTAGGCCTACCTCCCATTAAGGCTAGTGTCGCCACCGCCTAAGGGTGTCAACTCGGTCTATGTTCTTAGTTATTGGCTAAAATCGAAAACCGGAACCGGAGTATCCGATTACCCAATTATACAATAACCGGTCGGTTCCAGTTATCCAAACTGGGTAACCGGTGTTTTTTAAATTTTAAAAAGAAAAATCATTTTGGGCTTATTTGAGGTATTGGGTCTGATTTTTGTGCTTAATTTAACAATTTTTTGTCCTTTTTTTTGAAAAACACAATTAGCATTTTTGTCCCAATAAATTGGACTTTGTTGTGAATTTTTTTTTTTTAAATAATTTTGAAAAAAATCATTTTGGTTGTTCCCCCCCCCAAAAAAAAAAATCCAGTGTCATAAAACTTTATTTTTTTAAAATATTTTATATATATACTCGGTTACCTGGTTATAATCGAATGCCAAAAACCGAAACTGGGTACCCAGTTACTGGTTTTTTCCAACTGATTTCAAAATCAGCTTCCTAGTTACCGGTTGGTATCTGGGTTTTTTTAACACCCCTATTGGCATCGTCTCCTAAGTTGCCTGAAGAAACCCATTGTGTTTGGGCCTGCCAAAGCCGGCCCGGCCTATGAAACCCGGTGTGTAGCAAACACCCTCACTTGCGCAAGGGAAGAACATATCAAAGAGGAAGCAGTCATTAAAAAAAAAAAAAAGAGGAAGCAGTCGATTGGCGGCATGTCTCAGCAATAAATATGACTCTTTGATATTTTGTAGTCATCCCGTGTTGTGGGGCCAATTGTGCTAACATGAGCTACTATGATTAAGGATAGTATTTTGTTAGTCTAATTGTGTATGTTATGTGGATGTTGACAAGTCTTTTAAAAAATTTAAATAATATAATATTATATACATATTTAAATATATCAACTTTAAACCGTGACCATAAATGAAATAAGAAATCTTTTTCCATGTTTGGTAATCTGCCTCTCCATGCGATATACCTATAAACTACAGAGGTGGATCTGCATTTACGTTATTACGTATGCCACAAATATGTTCTATTTGACCTACATAATTTGGTTGAATACAACTTTGTTTTGGTAATGTTTGTATGTTTTAATATTAATAAAATACTAAAATGATCGAATGTAGAAAAGTACTAAAATACTAAAATGTTGGTATGTTTTAATTAATGTAGAAAACTTCTGCTCACCATCTCTCTTTTTCTTTAAAACATCCACCTTCTATTTTCCTCTTTCTTATCTTGTTACTTAATATAACAAATTCATGTAATGTAAAATACTGTCTATTTTTTTTTTTTCTTTTTTGTTTTGTTTTGTTTTATTTTGTTTTATTATTATTATTTTTTTTGTCTACAGGTCTTTTTTTAAAAAAAATTTATGGGCAACCCAATAATTAGCCTAAAAAATAAACAAAATAAATAGAAATAAAAATGAAATACATCAAGTGAATGATGTGGCTTATGCATTCTTGGCACGAACACCAAGAAAAGTGGCCGCTATTAAAGATGGTTAAGCAGGACACAAGCAAGGACATGACTGTCACCAGATCCTTTAATCTTATCCAAACCCTCATAGTAGGGGACGAAGATAGGGGCATGACCCTTAAGATGTAGTACCTTGAAATAATAATATACAATAAAATGTACTTAATCAAACTTGGTCTAGTTTTATAGAAAATAACACTTACAATTTTAAATGCTTCAAACAATTTTCCTAAAAAGAAAAATCTTAGTTAAATATTTTTAACCCTAGTCAAGCGTTTGAAGTAAACCCTATACTTGAATGTTCAATTCTTCTTTAAAATGTTCAAGTGAAACCCTATAATTTTTAGTACAATAGTATACCAAATGTTCGACAAAGCTTGAAAGTAAATTGAACCTATTAGCTACATCATTCAATAGTATACACTTCACTCAATCTATATGTAAGTACACCCATCACACCACCAAGGTGGTAGTCAAGTTGGTAAAGCAATAGGGGATAGGGTTCAATTCCTCCCATCCTTCCTTCTTAGTAGTCATGGGTTCGAATCCCCTTGCGGTAGTAGTCTGCGAACCAGATGCTACTAAGAAGGGGCTTTACTAACTTGCACTTTGGTGAGGCTGTGGTGATGGACTTACCTTCCCAGGCAGTAGTTATAACTCAAACTGAACATTTCACAGCTGGTGGGAACCCTAATGGTCACACTCAAGGGGAGAAATTACATTGGTTGCCCTTCTCGCCTTTTTGCTTAGAAAAAAAAAGTACACCCCTCACGACCCTATTCATCCCCCATGCACTTCATACACCCCCGATCCTAGAGAGAGAGATTCTATAGATAGAAGAAGGTGATTTTAGTGTTGCCCTCTTCATTAAGGTAAAACTTGTACCTCACTCGTTTTTCATTTTGTTTATATTATGAGTATGTGACTTATCATGATTTTTACAAGGCCTAATTAAGTATGGCATGCTGAATTTATTATTTATTCCTTTTAAAAATCAATTCTTTTTCAAAAAGTTATGAACTTACTAATCATGCATTAGGCAACCTTAAAAACAGTTACTGCCTTCATCAATTATTTGCTCTCGAGGGTAAATTGTTCGACCTTAGGGATGGAACGTTTGATGACTGCAAGAATACATAAATAACCTAGAACTTCTATACAAACCTATTATCCAACTTAACAACAACTACTAGCTACTGATTCTAAAAGGCATAACAAAAAAAATATCATCTTAGTATAATGTACAAAATACAAGCAAGTTTAATCATTTTAAGAAAAATACCTAACCCATTTCCACTTTTCCATGCATCTTTGGTATTAAGAAACCATGAATCTCATTTTAGCTTGTAATAGTAGGTTATGCATGTAATACTAATGGGCTAAATACAGATTCAACCATACCCATGTTATATTCATGCATGATTCAACATAAAACCCTAAGATCGTAAATTTAGACGTTTTAAATCCTCCAGATGCGTTCCAAATCATGAAAATAGTAGCTTATCAATAACATAGAAGTCTAATATCATTACAAAAATGAGATTAAGCTTAGGGGTTACCTCTTCTTGAAGATGAAGTCCCAAGAGTCACCTTCCCTTGTGTGAAAGGGTGACGAAAATTAGGACTGTTCATGCGGTTTTTACTAACCGCTTTGTAACCGCTAACCACTTTAATCATTAACCATTAACCGCACTAATCGCTAACCACTTTTAAAATGTGCTAACCACTTAAGCGATTGCGATTAACGGTTAGTGGATTTTCAAAAATTGCTAACTGTTTTTTTATAATATATATATTTATATATAAAACTTGTATGTCTTCTTCTCATGCAATAATATTTCAACACTTGTGTGTTTATTTATTTGATCAATATATACAAAATAAACTCTCCAAAAACAAATTAAAACCAAAGAAAGTTGTAGTCAAGGAGAGGGGAAGGCATACATTGTTTTTAGGGGTTATTACCTTTTGCCCTTATAATCGAACTACAACGCATTAACACTTTCCTCCTATAAACTATCAATTATGACACTTGATCCCATCAAACTAATATCTTATAACACTTTTCCCCCTTCTGTCAGTTAAAGTGGTTAAAACTAATAGTTAATGAAGAGAGATTTTTTTTTTTTCATTTTTGCCCCCCACTTCAAATCACTAAAATGACACTTATGCCCTCCTAAAATGGGGGCAAAAATTTTAAAAAAAATCTCTCTCCGTTGACCGTCCCTTTAACTGATAAAATGAGGGAAAGTGTCATAAGATGGTAGTTTAATGGGGTCAAGTATCAAGGCGCTATAGTTCATGGGGCAAAAGGTAATTACTCTCTTTTTTTTTTTAATATATATATATAGGCTCATTTTGGAGCAATCCCAGTGTGGTATATCACAACCTATATGCTTATTAAATAGTGCATATTTTGATGCCAAAAAGATACAAGAAAAAAAAAACAAAAAAATTTATGTGAACCCAAAAAAAGCCTAATTTTCAAATTCGGTCCAAAAAGAAAGACAAAAAAAAAAACCCAAAAAAACGGTTAGCCTAATGCGGTTAACCGCTTAACAATTAGTGGAAGCGGTTAGTAAATATACTAACCGCTTAAGCGGTTGCAGTTAACAATTTTAGCCATTAACTACTAACCGCAATCACATAATTACCCCTAACAAAAATGACTTATTTGGTCGTAAGGATGGTTATATAGGGTTTCATGCATGCTCAAAAGGATTGAGGTATATAAAAATTACGTACTTTTAAACTGTTGTTGATCGATTGAGGTTGGACACCAAATGTTCAATGACAACTTTTGTTAATTGTTTGAAAACCTTGACTTATTTTAAAATATTTGTTTTGTTAAAAATACTTTTAATTGTTTACTAGGGTATTGTAAATACTTTGTTTGGAAAAAATTTCCACGTGAAGAAAACTAAGCGTCTTGAGTTTTGTAACTTATTAATACTGTTTAATTTATATGTGGATGTGTATATTTATTTTCGGGATATTACATCACCCATTCTCACCTGACGGTTTGATGGGCCACAATTAGAGAAAATGATACTTAATGAACATTTCACTAAAATAAAAAAGAAGATGCACACTAAATATATTCCACATTATTAGATTTAGCATAACGATAGTATAAGAGACAATTATTTTTTTTCTTGTTTTTTCGCTTTCAAAAGAAGATAAAATTGTAATTTAGAATAAAATGGGTCAATCGATGATTGATTGTAATGTGAATTTTACAAATTTTCGTCAAATAGTTGAATGCATGAATCATTTAAGACAAATATCTTATCCCATTGTTCATATAAGCAAGAATCAATAAGGGTTTTTGTTTTGTTTTGCCAAAAAAGTTACAAACACTCGAATAGTGTGTGGCATTCATTTGCTTTGGCACTCCAACAAATTTCATCAAGAAGGGTATGTGGTTGATTTGGTAAATTCACAAAATGCAACCAGAAGGCAGAAGCCCGTCAGAAGTTGATCTGGTCCACACTGCCTTGAACACGCGCAATTCGAGATCTCGTGGGTTGCATTGCATCTGCTGGCTCCGTTTTGCGTTGCGGCGTTCAAACAATAAAAATAACAATCTATAATAATACTAATTATAATAATAATTATTATTATAGATCGAACAAATTATGAGAATAAATAATGTTGATGAATTAAATTAATTGGCACAAAATATTCATAAAAAGAGAAAGAAAAAAAAAGAAGAAGAAGAAAAAGAAGAGAGGGGCCCAGGTGAACGAACCAACCAACCAACGTACAAAACAGAAACACTTCACATCTAGTGACAACTTAAGTGGGAACAAGTGAAACATAACAAACCAACGAAGCAATGTATGTAGTACTACTTGCCAGCTCGACCGGACCGAGCCGAGCCAAGCCGCTATCCCAAATGCTCGACCCCTCCCCTCACGTCACGCGCCCACCCCCGGCGACCCCTCAACGGCTCGACCGTACCGTATTACCCCAAACCCCCCTACACTTGCGGCTCATGCGCCCGGACTCTCATCGCCGCTCTCACCGACCGCATCATCCCCTCCTTTTTTTTCTCTCTCTTTAACCCTAACCACCAAACCCACACGCTACATCAACACCCAAAACACAAAAAAAGAGCTCGCGATGGGCGACTTAACGGAGACCCTGACGCCGTCACCGGCCCAGGCCGCCTCGCAATCGCGGCCGTTACCCGTCCGCGAGGACTGCTGGAGCGAGGACGCCACCTCCACGCTGGTCGACGCTTGGGGACGCCGTTATATGGAGCTGAACCGCGGGAACCTCCGTCAGAAGGACTGGCAAGATGTGGCCGACGCCGTCAACGCCCTCCACGGCCACACCAAGAAGACCCACCGGACCGACGTGCAGTGTAAGAATCGTATCGACACCATCAAGAAGAAGTACAAGATCGAGAAGGCTAGGGTTTCGTCCTCCGACGGAACGCTTACCTCCTCGTGGCCTTTCTTCGAGCGCCTCGACGCTCTCATCGGATCCAGCGTCTCCGCTAAAAAACCACCGCCTCCGACTACGCAGATTTCCCGCTCCATGTCGCCGTCTCCTCCGGTAGCTGTTCCTCTGTACTCCAAGAAAACGCCGCCGTCGGTCACTTACACGGCCGTGGTTTTGCCGCAGAAGAGGCCGTCTCCGGCGACCGACGACGGGTACTTCCGGAGGAACTACTCGGCGATGGCGGCGGCTGCAGCTGCGGCGGAGGACGCGGATGACGTGGAGGAGGAGGATGATGAGGAAGAGGAAGAGGAGCCGGAGGAGGAGAGAGAGAGGTCGGAGGTGGAGGAGAGAGAAGGGATGAGGAGGTTGGCGAGGGCGATAGAGAGGTTCGGAGAGGTTTACGAGAGGGTGGAGAGGGATAAGCTGAGGCAGATGGTGGAGTTGGAGAAGCAGAGGATGCAGTTCGCCAAGGATTTGGAGGTGCAGAGGATGAATATGTTCATGGACACGCAGGTTCAGCTCGAGAGGATCAAGCATGGCAAGCGTTCCAGATCCAACGGTGAGGGAAATTCCTCTTCTTTCTGTGATTTCTTTTTGTTTTGATTCACAGATTTCGGATTCCCGTGCATATAGACAAAGATTTATTAAGGATTCTATGAATGATATTATGTTTGTTGAAGATGTTAGGCGTGTGAGGGGATTGTGCAATTAAATATTTTGTTTGCGTGTGCAAAGGAGTTATTTTAGGTGGACATTTTAATTGCTCAAAAAGTGATAATTGCAATGAAATAGTTGTTGATATTTTTGACTGTGAAAGCAGATTTTTCTTTTTTCTTTTATATGCTTCGCTAGTTTTGAATGAAAATATGTGCATTGTTTATTATGAAACAGGTTCACTGTGAGCTGTCACTGTACTTCAAAAAAAAAAATTCTAGTCAATTGTTAAGATGTCATTGAGTTTCATCAATTGCGTGAAAGGTCTTGGTTTTAGTTGCATTTTTCAACTTTGAGGTTTTAAACCACACCGTGATAGGGAATCAGTGAGGGCCTCAGCTTGATTCAAGAGTTAGTGGTGAGCTTTCGGCCCATGAAGCAATGAAGTTCTTGATTACTGCATGTTGAGGTTGTTTGCAGTGTTCAATTTCTTAATGTATTGGCATGCTTCTTGTTGTTTGTTCTTAGAATTTTTTAGAATCTATCTCTTCAGTAGTTGCTCTTGGATTATTTAGGAGGGATTGTTTCAGTTTAATGTCGTTTATAGGTTGGGGATTTGGTCCTGGAGTCGTGCTTCAGTTACTCTTGAGAGTTGAATCGACTTCTCAAGGTCTTAAATTATATTAATGAGATTACCTTGTCAGGATAGAGATGTGCTTTAAGGAGTTGTCGGGTGTGGGAGATTGGACAACTATACTCATCTTGTTATGATTTGTTCTCTTAGATACAGATGACCCAAAAATGTTTTATGATCAGCTCTGGCATAGTTTTTTTGGACTGATCAGAGGCGATTTTCCTTGTAGTTTTGGAATAATGGACATAGTATTTGTTTATTTAATTTGATTCATTTAATCTTTTTTCTAGCAATGATTTGTTGTAAACAAGTGTGGTTCATATTTTCTCTCACAGCTGGGAAGATCCTAGGTTCTTATCCATATTGAAGAGTGCGTTGCTGTATTTACCATTTGCTTATTTTAGAGGTGCTTAATTTTATTTTCTGTTGTATGTTTTGGTGGAAGAGGGTCCTTGGGAACTTTGGAATGGCTGCCAACTGTCCTTTTTTTTAAAAAAATTATTTATTTCCTAGTATACTTGTATTTAGTTGAGATGGAACAATGAAAGATGGGTTCCTTCGATTATTATATACAGGGTCATTACTTGGTTTTCGTCCCTTGGCTGTGTTGCTTGGTTTACATTTGTTTCCTGACTTGCCTGATTATCTAATTTTCATGTTTGCCTCTTCTATTTTTTATGTCGTTTCCATATGATTCTAGTGTTAATGTTATCAAAATCAGAGGTTTTGGAGCAATGGCCACATAGTTTCGGGAAAAGTTGAGCTCAAAGAGCAAGTTTATTTAATCCTTTGTTGAGCATTTTTGGTATCATAAGATCTGGTTGACAAAAAGTATCCATCTGTAAATTCTGCATATAGTAATGTCATGAAAGGCTTACAATTTGAGGTATATAAGCTCTTTTGAAGATTTGCAGAACTTTGCATTCATTGGAGGAAGCAATACCATATGTGGGGGTAATTTTGGGTCAAGATCAATAAAAATTCAAATCAGTTAAAGGGTGAAGAAAGAAATTGTTGGTGACTTAACCTGTATGAAGATAATCTTAGAGATCTCAACTTTATTCTGAGAATTGGGAAATTGTTGGTGCATGTTCCATACCTTTTGACATAGCAGTTGTTTGGTCCGTGTAAAAAGTGCATACCTGTGCCACATGGACCATAAACCATGGAGGTAGGGCTGCGTCACTTAGATTCAGAACATGGAGGAACTTTAGCTGATAAACATTCACAATGAAGACACGTTAGGAGATGGTTGTAAAGATTGCTTTCGAGTTCTTTTGAGGGCTAGACATACTTTATGAAGTGTAATGTTTTTTTTGGTAATTAATCGAATTTCATTAAAAAGCATAAGGGCATAATCTAACTACATAGGAAGTATACATGAGAAACACCTAATCAGAAAAAGAAAAAGAAAATCATGAAAACTAGACATGAAAGTAATCACATGCAGCCGCCAAGGCTAGGGGTAACAATTTGTATTCACGTGTCAGGTTGGTGTGTCGAGGCATGAGTATAACAGTATATAGGTCAATCCTAACTTGATCTATTTAATTAAATAAGTCTGACCCCCAACTCACTCTAATTTTGTGTCAGGTTCGTGGATTGTGTCAAAAAATGTCATTCCTAAATGTTGCATGTTGGGTTTAGGTCATGTTGAGGCGTGCGTGTAAGACTATCTAGATTGATCAACCCTAACCTAAAAAAAAAGAGTCAAACCCTTCAATCCTAACTCCTTAATTTCTTGTTGGGTTCATGTTGGGTTTGTGAGTTGTGTTAAAAATTGGCAGCTCTAGGTTTAGTGGTATAGAGTATTTTTCAAATAAAAATCCTTTAAATTCACCACCGTCCTCTCATGATCTTCAAAGCTATAGTCATTCCTTCTATAATGTTACCTGTGGAGGACATAGGATTATGTTGATCCATACAATCTTCAGTGGATTTTTCATTGGCTTGAAAAATGCCAATGCCAAATATTTGCATACCTATGCCAGACCAAGTACGGTTAAGAATGGCAGAGCTTTGGGTCAATCGGGTAATTATCTTGTTCTGCCCCTGTTCTGACAGATTTGAGATTTAATTGATTAGGGCCAGGGCTAATGGATCAAATTAGCAGGTTGGGGGTGGGTAATTTTTACTATTTTGCTGCTATTGTGCTTTTACTTTTATTTCATAACCTAAAAAAATAGACATTTAAATTGGTAAGTAGGTAACCTCATGTTTTCCCTACTGAATGGGGTTGGTTTATTTTAACTGGGTTGGGTTGGAGGTGTTTTTTCATATGAAATATCTAAACCTGGGTGGTCTTCTTTTCTTCTTTAGTTTTTGAGGCCATTGCAAATGTGATTTCCCATTGCAGGCCTTCTACCATGTACCAAAAGCATTATCTCGTCAGTAGTTGGTTTAAACTTTTAAATGTGAAGCTCATCTGCCTGGGTAACCTGTGGCCCATCTTTTACTTGGAATCGGCATGGTCCAATCATTGGTATAAAAAATTAGATATGTATATAAAAATAATGGAGCCAGTATCTCCATGGCTTCTTTAGGACTTAGCTGTGCAGTTTGTGGTGAATTCTGGTTGCCGTATATTGTTTTAGTTTCATTAAACATAAAAGAAAACATTGTATTTGTTTCGTGATGCACCAAATGGCCTAGATGATTGTAACTTTTCTCATCCTCATTTAAAAAAAAAAAAAAAAAAAAAAAATTCTTTTTGGGTTTTTCACAGGGCAGTGGGTAGGCATTTCATAACATACTAAATTTAGAAACTGTTGAAATACCATTTGTTGATTTTCAAGTTTATTGATATGTTTTTGCATGGCAGTAGGACATTAGATATACAAAATATGCTTAAATTTGTATGTTATTTTAGGAATATAATGACACCTTTCTGGTGTGAAATTGGTAACTTGATGACGTTATCTGAATAGTAGTTGGGCTTTACATTATGTAAAGCAGCTTTGTTTTTGACTGGCTGGAGATTGGATAATAGCCTGTAATGGTCTTTTGTTTACAGTTCGTTCTGTCCAATACATGAGGTTATAGGCTATGTTACCAGGCATTTTGAATTACATGGAAAACCTGATTTAGTCGCCATTTGGCATTGTCATGATCATTCTACATGTGTTTGACATACTTTGTAATCTTGTTCAGCAATAGGAGGAGATAAATATATTTTTGCATGCCAAAAGTTCTGTACGGCTAATTCCCTATCTTTCTTGATTTACATGGATATTTGAAATGGCTAAGCTCATATGCGGGTCGTATATACCCATCATATTCTAGGGTCCAAAAGAACATAAATTTAGCTGTTTCCAGTTATCCTACAAGGTTGAGGTTGGATATCTCTTTCTCCTTGACAAGTACTGTGCACAACATGCAGTTCCGAGCAAGTACAGTATAACGCTTAAAAGACTTCGAAGATAGGATACAATTTCTCAGTATCTGAAATTACAGGGAGGGAGGGATTGGTTTTCCAATTTATCAACTTCCTACTCAATTTTTTTATTTTTTTATTATTATTATTATTATTTTTTATGGGTAATCTGGAGAATAAATATTGAGGTCTATCTGTTTCTCTATCCAAACTACAGAAACTAGTGACAAATATGCATTGTTGTAGGGTCTTTTCTAGGAAGGCGTGTCTCATGCTATTCCTTATTTAGAGGGTGTTTGTTAAACCCCGCACATTTCCCAACCCTCAGGATACTGTTCATTGAACAGATTCCATGCTGATATCTCCAGGTACGGTGCACAACACACACCGGCGGGTTTGAAAAATGTCATTGCCCAATTCCTATTATACCCCTCCCTTTACCCACAGCAAGAAAGCAGCAAGCAAGAAAAAAGGTGGAG
The DNA here is from genome assembly GCA_013348765.1 of Carpinus viminea. NCBI lineage: Eukaryota > Viridiplantae > Streptophyta > Magnoliopsida > Fagales > Betulaceae > Carpinus > Carpinus viminea. Next base: position 60,986,299 of record CP054667.1, read on the forward strand.
GGTATAATGGTCACTTTTCTGGACAAATTAGCCTGACGCACTAAGGCTTTACTGCAAAATTCAATAAACACTGTTTAATAAACAGTGTCAAGGGGGTTGGGGAGTGTGCGGGCGTTTTCCAAACAAGGCCTTAGCTTATTAACCGGAGGAAATAACAGCTTTAGATAATTACAATGAATATAATAGCTGGACAAGTGGCCTCCCTTGGCTGGATAAGTTTCCTTATTCCTAGTGAGTGTTCATCTTCATATGTGGTTTCCATAGAAATGCCAATTGAGAATCATAAGTACAGTTTTCTGATACGATGCTGGTGTCAGCTGGGTCTTATGTTCATATTTCCGGATTCATATTTGTCACCGAGTCGTGATTGTGCTTTGTGAGAGTTTCTTCATTTTCTTAGACTCTGTAATCATTTTTAGATCTGAATGGGATTGTAAACAGTTTCATCGATTTTTGTTACAGATATATATAGCTAGCCATGTGAGAGAGACAGCTTTACCTGGGAGGAAGCATATGTAACATCTTGATTTCACCATTGCACCAACAAAGTACATATTGTTCCAGATTATACTGGCATCTGAAATTGTCCGGCAGATGAGGTTGTTTAAGATTTATCTGCAAGTCCCCTTTTACCTGGCCCAACCTCTTTTTGTTTTCCTACTTATTATAGGTTAATTCACCCGGCTGCACTAGGCCTACGTATGGGTCAATGTATTTGATTCTAGCTGTAATACCCTCTTAATTTGAACTACTTCTCAGTGTTCTAGGTTGATTTGTCTGGCATTATATATAGTTAGGTACATTCAGAAAAAATTTTCCCAACGAACTGATATTTAATGTATGAATCTTTTTCTTCTTCTTCTTATTTATAAGTTTAATGTTTGAATCGTATTACTTCGTGAAACTTGTATTTCCATAATATGCAAATCATCTCTTATTTATAGTAAATCACCACTTCTTTCTTTCTTTCTTCCTCTCCTTTCTCTCTCTCTCTTTTTATTTTTATTTTTTTAACTTTTTTTTTTTAAATGATTCCTTGCCCCTACACAGCTTCCAGTGACACTAGCCCTATTTTCTTAAACTCACCCCACCACTCGATGTTTATTTTTTTATGGTTCCTTTCGGGTCGGGTCGAAATCGGGGTTTTGTTGGTATTGGATGACTTGTACATTGGCTCAAACATTTTCTGTGAAGCCCAAGTCCCCAACAAAGAAGATAACAGGTAGATTGAGAGATTGGCACAACTTCATTACGCCATTAAGCGCAGAGAGAGAGTAGCTGGTAGATTGGCGCAAAAGAGAGCGGCGGCAGGGAGCAGCAATGGCCAGGGATGAGGGTGAACGACATTGCAAAGTTAGGTTACGGTTTTTGGAATATATATCACCTATTATTTAAAAAAATTATTTATTATATTATCATGTCGGAATTTGGGATTTTTTTTATTTTTTATTTTTTATAAAGAAAAGAAAACGGATACTGAATTCCGCCCACCAGGGCAGAATTTCAAAAACGGTTATCGAACCGAGCCTAGTATGAGTCCGGGCTGTATTTGCCTATCCCTACTATGAGTTAGCATCGTTCGTGAAATCCAATGTAGTGGGATTTCGACCAAGTGGTTCCTACTATTGTGTGGTATATAATATATATATATATATTTAAAAGCGTGTCAAAATTGACATTATTATATACACAGTTAAATTCATCAATTTTAAATCAATTTTGTTTGAAATGGTGCCATGAGATATTGCCAAGCATTTGGAGATCAGGTGGCCATCGCCTTGTTAATCAACAGGCACCCACGAACCATTGCACCCAATCCAAACCACATGATCCCACCCTCTATGATGGAATTCCACCTTCACGACAACCAATCACATTTCCACAACCAAATAACCTATCGCACGCTGAAGCCCCACCACCACCACGGTGAGGATCAACCACCATGTTTGGCCAAGTCTACACTTGATGCTACACTGATGGAGAAGTAGTGATCTGCATTACCAATATCTACTGGTGTATCATGTTATACAATTCAATTTAATCTTTTATCGTTTACGTACATACATTATTTTACAAATCTCATCATTTTCATTATCTTGCTTAATTAGAACATTTTTTTCTCAAAATAAAGTTCATAGTAATCCAAAATGTATTTCATGAGAGTTGTAAAGATGCATGTTTGGTACATATACAATAATCATGCTATGCAGAAAAAATAACGACAAACATCTATGTGAGTTTGTAATCACCTGAGTCATATAACTTTTCTACAAAATCCTCTAAAGGCTCCACACCCTAAAAATTTGACCATAAACCTATTACCAGTTCTAAACTTGAGCTAAAACAAGTCTCAAACCTAAACATGTTCAATACAGACTTTCTACTTGACCATTGAATGTTTGGCCACGACATCAAATGTTTGGCTAGAGAGGGTCGAACATTCGATGCTAGGTAAACCCATTCCAAACCAAAAAGCCACTAAACCACTTTTAAGCAAGTCCTAAGATTTGAACGCAATCCTTAACAAAATGCTAACCCAAAATAACATCTACATGTAGAAAGAACTACGTTAAACATTATCACAACTTTAACCTATGCTTAAATTAAGATTAAGACTAACAATACCATTATAGCTCAAAACCTACAAACTAAGCTATGAAAAATACCTAAACAACATAAAACAACTAGATAAAGAGCAAGTTAAGCTAAGAAGATTACCTCATTGAATCAAAACCACCAAAGAAACTCTTGTCCTCCTTCAACACACACACACACAAGGGTTTCACTAAGCGAAAGGGGCGGAAATGGCTTGAGAAATGAAGGGGTGGGGTATTTATACGATAGGAAAAGCTAAGAGTGTTGCTTTTTAGGTCTACAATTAGTCAAATGCTCAGCAATTCATGGTTAAGCGTTTGGTGGTCCATGGTCAAACGGTCTTCACTTGGGTTTTGAATTGAACATTCAGTGTATTGAGCTTCGAATTTTCCATTAGTCAAATTCTTATAATGAACCCTATTGAACTTGGTATACCCATTAACCCATTTACCTATGTCAAACACAGCCTAGTAATTATTTAGGACTAGAAAGAATAGAGATGTGAAAAAGAAAAAAGCAAGCTTAACTTATTTCATGATTTGCTCTTCCTAAAGGTGCCTCATTTGTCTTCTCATACTAGTCTTCACATGAATGTTAGTGTGAATATCATGTTTTAATCCTTTCATTGCTGAATTCGAATGCCATGTCAACCTCTGGGTCCAATTGGTTGCTTTTGATTTAAATACATCCCATCTTTATCATTCAAGGCACTTTTCCTTCTACACCACACCAAAATGTAATGATGTTGCATGCGTCACATGTTGCAAACCAAAAGCCACCATTTTATAAGCCTGATGCAGAAATTATACAAAGAAATTCAAGAGCAAGATTTTAGAACCTTCAAAATAAGGTCCATTTAAAGGGTGATGGAATATTACGTGCTTAACTTGCATATGTTAATTTTTATCAAAATTTTGAAATGATTTCTTATTAAAATGTTATCGGTTAATTAATCAAATTGATAAGCGTCAAATGTTGCACATTTAAACCTCTTAACTCCATATGTTAATTTCTTAGCATTGTTATTTGTTTGATTTTGTTTTTGTTCTAATGTTTTCAAGTTTCGAATAAAAAATACAATTAATTTTATTAATAATGGAGCTTAATACACTTTGGGGAGCATTGGCTGCAAATTTAGATACAGTTCAACACTTCTAGATTCGAATGCACCTAAGCCAAGCAATCCCATTCGAATAGAGCAATCGCTTGTCTAAACGGAGGAAGTACTTGTCCGAGTGATAAAAAGTCATGTCTGAACGAATGGCGCTCGAGTGCCCCATCCAGGGGGCTCGAGCACACATGGGCATACAAAATGTGCAGGAAGCCCAAATTCACTTAGGACAAGGATTTCAGTCTCCTACTTGGATTAGGAAACTGACCTACGGTTTTCCTAGGGCTTTTAGGGTTTCTAGGGCTTTTCTACTCCCTATAACTAGGCCTCAAACTTTAAGAGAAATTTGTGCTTAGTTTTAGACAAAAAATATCTTCTTGGATGCTTGAAGAGTTGAAGAGAAGATGAACATAGTAATAGGCCATCCTAGCACCAACATGAGTGGCTAAATCTGCAATACAACGTTGATGTAGTCCTTTCAAAGTAACAATAGTTTAATGGTATTTTAATTTGGAATTTTATATATGCATGATGGTTGTATAATTGTAAGAATTGATCTTAATGTTTATATTTAATCATTATAAATTCTTCTCGTCTTAAAAAGTCTTTTATATTGATTGAACTTAATCCTTCATATTTTTTGTGATTATATGAATGATTGTTATAAAACGGTTTTAATTGACATATAATCAATAAAGTTAGATAGGCTATGCCTAGAAAAAATGGATTGTACTACATCCTAGTTTAGTGTAATTTAGATAGACAATTCATATCAACCAAAAATGAGTTATGCTTATCCTTTGATTTTATATAGCCTATTAAGGAATTAGATAATCCATACCTAGGGAAGATGGATCGTACCGCATCTTAGTGGTTAGGTGTATGGTCTGTGCCAACCGAAGATGGATTATACTTATTTCTTAATTACACAAGTGAGACGGGCCCTATATCATGCGCAATATGAATTTTCCTTATTAATTTACAACTGATCATTGATATGCAGTTAGCAGTAAAATCAACCCTTTATTCTTTATCTCATTACTATTTATCTTTGCTTTATTTTATGTATTTACTCTATAAATCCAAAAACAACCATCATCTTTTAATTGGGTTATATTTAATTCTTAAAAACTTCAGTGCAGTCTTTGAGGTTTGACACCCTTTATATAGCCATATCCTATAAGAATTTGTCCTATTGCGAATAGTAATTTTATCATTGATTATTTTTGCACATAAAAAGACAAAAAGACCACATCACAAATTAACCGATAATTTCGATTAATTATCGAAAATAGGTTTACTGGTACTGTTATAATCGATACCCACCCCTAGGTGGGATACACCTCTATGAGAGTAGTTAAATCTTTATCAAATTGCTTTATAATGCTATATAACTTGATTGGGTTGATGAATAAAGGTAGTTAGTAATTAATTATCTCAACTCAATACTTGTTTGGGAGGCTTGGGGTTCCTTGAACAACCCTAAATTAAGAAGGCCTACAATTCTAGAATTATCCTACCAAAATCTATCATTCTTGTTATGTTTCCATCCCACAGAATGTAGACACTTAACATATATAGAGCATAATGCAGCTGCTACTAATTGTGCTACTTAAGTAGTGTGTTTACATCAGGTCCTTGGTATTTTGTAACTTTAGTAAATACTTGTTTAAAAAACTTAGCACCCATGAGTGTCCTTATAAACTACTTACACTCTATGTGAGCTACTCATATTCTCAATATAGGACTGGAGTGTTACATCCCAACACAGATAAGTTGAAGGATTATCAGCATACTTCATGTTGCAACACTATCTATAAATGCATAACCAAGATTTTGACCAATAAGTTGAAATATGTTCTTCATTTCTTTGTTGGTCCTCAACAAACAAACAACCTTTACAAAGGGAAGAAGAATAGAACATAACATTCTTCTAGCGCAATAGCAATTGAGGAACTATCATTGAGACAAAAGATCCACTTTTTGTTCCCTAAATTTTGATCACATGAAAGTCTATGATTTTGACCACATCAATTCTTAAGGTTAGTAGTTTTCTTGAAACATTTGTTCACTAGATTACGGAGTGTGAAAATTCCATATAAAAGCAACCTATGCACCTCTTATGGGGTGGCTAATAGTGTGAAAAATCAAATGATTACTATCTTATCTTGGGATACATGGATGATACTTCACTATAAAAAACTTAGGGGTGCCCCCTCATTTCATCAAGAGTTAGAAAGCCAGATTGTTCAATCTTGGTTGAGAAAATTGTGGGAATAGCTAAAAGCCAGCTAGATGTGTCAAGTTCTCTCTTACATAGATAAACTTCAACTTGTTAATTCCATCATTTTTATTATTCAATTTTAGTACTGGTCTTCTCTATTAATTTTAACCAAATGAGTGATAAAAACAAGTCGAGCAAATATTTGAGGGCTTTTTCTATGGAGAAAAGGGTCTTATTTAAAACTTTCTGGTTCTAATTAAAGTGGCGTGGGTGATGATTTTGTAAACCTATAAAGAGGGAGCCTTATGATAAAGAGGATGGACATCTAAAACTACGGCACATTTCTTAATATCATTCAATTCTTTATAAAGTTAGTACGTATGAATATCTTTATAATCTACCCACTCAATGTGGGCAATTTATTTTCGCAACCTGGGACCAACTCTTTGGGTGAGGTTGAAGCTTCTAGAAGAAGTAAAAGATTCATCAAAATTTCATTCTTTGGAAGCCTAGTAGGACCAATAACATTGGCCCTTGATAATTCAAGCATACTATTTTATATTATGTATCTTTTTATATTATTATGTTTCTAGTTCCGGAATAATTATGTTTGTTGGCTTTTTCCATGTATCTTTTTTATTCTTCTAAGCGTTTTTATTTTTTTATTTTTTTGGGTCTCTAGTTCGTAAGTATTATTAGATGTATCTAGTCAACTTACAAGAAGAGTCCTTTAATTTGATTTATATGAAAGGTTTATTTTTACTTTGAAGGTTATTCCAATTTAGTCTTCTTAAACCCCATGTCATGGATGAAAAAACATATAATAGATTACGATTTTGAATTAGATTCAGCCTTTGGCTTTAAGAAGAAATAGTTCTTCTTGTTAGTTTTATCTTTTTGTAGATTCCTAGTGGTGGCGAGTTCCCTTGCTTTGTATCTCTTTGGTGAGAGTTTCTAAGCCATGTATCACGTTGTTGGACTCCTAATTAGGCAGTGATATTCTATATTTCATTGGTCTCCACTCAAATCCCTAACGTTATTGTCATGACCCATGCTATTCAGTGCTTTAGTGACCGCTGATGTTACTAAGTTGTTATGATATTATTAATAACGACCAAGGGAATTAAAGCCCTAGCCATATATGCGTTCACTCTAAAAACAATAGTCAAGTTGCAATTGGAACTCATTATAATCACTTATAAAGCTCAACCTCACATAATAAGAAACCAATTATGTGAGACTTAGTACATATGAGCACCTTATAATCAACTCATTTAATGTGGACAATTAATCATATTCTGAATATGGAACTAACTTTCTAGGGTGTCTGTGGTATCAGAACTAAACTAGAAAAATATTAGTACTAGAGATGTCCTAGAGTTAATTAAGCTACTATCAACACAATTGAAATTAAAGGAGTGAGTTAATTCATAGTCTAACATGGAGAACATGTTCAGACTATTAAGATATATAGAAAGTTTTCATTAATAAAATTTCTTTGTCTTGGATGGATTTTAGAGTTTTCTTGTAAGTTTAAATTTAAGGTTGGATTTAGCTTAGGTGTTAGCTATAAAATAAAAATAAAAATTTTAAAAAAATAGAGGAGATCTCCTATAATTTTTTTCAACGGTCCAAATTTAATCCCAAATTTTCCATGAGAGAGTGAGTGAAATAAAATCTGTACTATTAAAAAAACTACATGAGATTTCTCTTGTAATTTTTTATTTTTACTGCACCTAAACCAAAACCATTAAGGTTCAGCCATGTTTTTGTTTTCTTTAACCATCATTTTGCAAACATAGTAATCTCGAAAGAGCTGGTAACTTTACAAATTATTGGGGATACTGTACTAGCGGTTACATAAATTTTAATAACTACAACCACTCTGCTTATACACCCTACAAATTATAACAGAAACTTAAGGTAGTATTCAATGCAAAAATACTCTTGTTAAAGCAAAGAAATAAAATAGGTAAACATGTATATATAGTAGTGTAGCTAATTAACTGCTTAAAGAAGTCTATATAGGACGTAATTATAAGAAATTACAAGATGGTACATTAATTTCTAGTAAAATTCGGGCAGCTGAGACTAGCTTGCTATAACAAGATTATTCATAACTAGACTTACGCTAACATATAACATCTTCTTAAGGTGGATCATATCTCGAAGCATAGATGAGGGTTTTGAATAATTGTTTTTCTGTAACCTTCCCATCTTCTTGACCTCTATTTGTTTGATCCTGCAAAAAGAAATTCAATAGCACGTACAACTGTTACAATATCTTGTAAATTTCATTAAAAAAAAGGCACTTAATTAGGTTAATTAACCTTGTAGCCCTATGAGAAAAAAGATTCTAAGAAGTTATATATATACATGCAAGTATACGTCTTATAAATAGACCTCCTTTTCTGTTTTCTTCGTGTGTGTGTATGTGGTTTATGTGTTTCAAATTGTATTCCACGGTGCTGCTAATCTGCTATATACATGGAGGAAACAGAAATGTATTCTGTCCGTTATATATATATGTACAACTATAGGGTTTTTTTGGTTAATATATTCATCAAGCATCAACCCCAGATTTCAAAACACACACACACACAAAGAGCCAAGGTTTTCCATATATATAGAATACGATTATTTGAACAGATAACCAGAGGATCAACGGAATCTGTCTACTATTTGAACAGATAATAGTGTAGAACATATCACCTAAGTCTTGAAAATTCCTCAAGATCAATATCTTGATGTATGTAAGGGAAGACAAACAAAAAAGAAAAGAAAAAACCGGTATAGGGTTTATACTTATAAATAAGAAATGATACATTCTCGCACTCTCAAGTGCATACTTTCTGATGTGATAGTGAAAATTATCATTGAATTCAAAATCTAATGATGATTTTTAATGCCACATAAAAAAATGTGCACTTTGGAGTATGAAATTGAAAGTGTGTGTAGCATTCTTGAGTTGAATGGCCACTTAAAAAAAAAAACAAAACAAAAATAAAAACAAAAACACAAAAAAACACACACACACAAAAAAAAAAAAAGCTTTCTACCTCAATTCAGCTCATGCCACATCAAAGATGTGAAGTGAGTGACAAAATGGGTGTGAAATGTAACATTATTCCTAAAAATTTATTATTGCAGCAAAGCTTGTTTACCCAAGCCATTGTTATGTGTCAAAATACTACAATTGGAGTTATGGAATCACGATTATAAAGCTCAATCCAACCTCAAAAACGTAATATATTCTACTTAATTAGTACAACCAATGTAAGACCTAATATTCATACAACACCTCCACAATCTAGTCACCATATGTAGGACTCTATATATTCATCACAATTTCGGGTACGTGCCACAACCTTTCCTACTCAAATATCTGATAACTCTAGAGAATTAATGAAGTTTATTAGATCTCATGAAATATATGTCTATAAACATTATTACAAGGCTTGCATTAATCTTAGCTCTAGATGTTGACAAATGATTGTTTGGTCTTTGAGTCAAATAGCATTTTCCAGTCATAAAATGGTGAAATCGTAAGTTCAATATTGTATTGGACCAATAGTTGTGTATAATTATATATATATATATATATATATATACATACACACATTTTCATTGCCTTTTTACTATGGTTACTATAAATATGATTATTTTTTATCCTTAACTTACAATTATATTAACTACATTCCTCATATTTTTATCTTTTCAAAAAATAAAAAGACAAAAATACATATTTATTATAATTAACTAAATATTTTCTAGTTCATTTGAACGAGAGATTATCTTATTCTCAATAAGAGGATCTTGAATACAATTCTCTCAAATTAATTATATTTTAAAAATATTTTTTATCTTTTTTTTTCACTTTTTAAATAAACAAAAATATCTTCTCAATATACTTGAGAATTGAACATCATAATTCCTCGAACTTTTCATGGGATCTTGAACTGTTGCCTGTCGTTTAAGGAGGGGAAAATCATGAGGATGGACTATGGAGATGATCGATAAGACAATGGAGACGACATAAAGACACACCAGCTCCGTGCTCTACATGGCAAATTAATCATGAGAGGTGGATGACTGTCAGAGGTGACTTAATTAGCATTTCTCCTGGGAAAAAGAAGGACGAAGATCAAAGTCCAAGGCTTTCATCTCTCTCTTATTTAAAGTTATTTTTAGCTAAAAATATATATTCAAATCGTATGTTCAAATCTCATTTATATCATTTGTTCTTATAGGGCTTTCCCTCACATCTCTAAAAGAGGATAAAGATCCTTTACAACTCCTAGCTAATTAAAGAATTATATCATGCACAATTTTTTAAATGCAATCATCATTTTTAATTAACATAATTGAGATATATATATTCGTCTACTTTTTTTTTTTTTCTTTTTTGGATAACCCAGTACTTAATATTTTAGTAATCATGACCACTCTTTTTAATTGAATACTGATATATGTGATATAATGACAATAATTTACGGTATGTATTTGCCACTTGTGTTTCAATTTTGCATATTTTTAGTCATTTGAGTGGCAAGTATAAAATGAATGATAATTCTATTTTGTAGATTCGTGGATAACTGTCAAACTATTAGATGACATGGTAGTAAATATTAGCATTGGATCAACACTTGGCTTTTTCTTTTTTCTTTTTCTTTCTTTGTACTACTACCACATCATTCAGTTGTATGGTAGTTATATAAGAGTCTACTAAATAACATTACTCTAAAATAAAATTTTAATTCCTTATGCTAGAATTTTTCCAATTAATCAACTAATTCTCTATCACAAATGGATTCTATTCATATTCTATCTATACGTATAGAATCCATTTGTGATAGAGAATTTATACATTCAAAGCTTACTTATATCTAGCTTTAAAGTTTAAACTATTTATAATTAAAAATGTTATTTAGTAGACTATTATACTACGTATTAGGATGACTGATAGTAAAAATCAACAATAATTTTTTTTTTTACAAAGAACTTATTTATCCAAATGTTGATTTTCATTGCCGTGTCATATCCCAATTAGATGACAATCATATAACAGTCTACTAAATAGAATTATTCATCGATATTAATTAGCTCACACCCCTTTTATGGCTTATCCTCATGCAATTGATTACTATCATATTTAAACATACCATGTATCCTTGGACAAACAGTACACAGTGTTTGCTTGGCCTGAAACTAGTTCCACTGGGTTAGAATGTATGGATTAATTGCAAAATAGAATTTGTTTGCCAATCCCAAATTTCACTTGGAAATAGTTACTGGAAAACAAATTAACTGTTGGAAAAATGCTTAGAAGAATAAAAATGCATGAAGAATCCAACCAAAAGGTTCAAGAAAGAAAAGATTAGAACAAGTAAATACAGTAGCCGAAAGAAGAAGAAGCAGAAAAGAGTCCAGGACAAAGACAATTCGGACACTCAAACTAGCATAATTGGCTTGTAATTTTAGTTTTTTAAGGATTTAATATATTGTTTAAGCAATCTAAAAGGGCAGAAAATTATTTAATATTAATCAAAGGTTAAAAGCACACATATTGGAGAAAGATTGATGAGAAGCATTATACTTATACATGTGGTGTTGATCTAAATCACGACAGTAAATACACAGAAGCTTGCATGCATGAATTGAATTATTTATGATGCTAATTCTCACGTAAATACTAAGATGAATCCATGCAACGTATATATGATATATCGCATGGACATCCATGGGGAGCACAAAATCTCACAGAATCAGAAAAGAGCCAAAATAGGTAAAAAGGTAAACGAGTGAGACATATTTAATTAAGAAGCTACAAGAACAGAGTTTCTTCATAATTGAGAGAGAGAGAGAGCCTAGTTCCCCACCTAATCATGGTATCTAATAATGGTGATCGAATAGGTAAAGTTGATTCATTCCCACTTTGCTAGCTAATTAGATTAATTAGCAAATTAGGGTTTTGGGATCTGCGTCGACTAGGGTTTTATCAAAGAAAAGAGTGTCCGATTTTGGAGTAGTCGTCAAACAATTATCCACTGTACTAGTCACGGCCAGTCAACTGATCCTTAGATCCGATCCATTGATTTCCATGAAGGATGAAGGATGAAGGATGAAGGAGATCACTTTAAATTATAAGAAATAAATTTGCCTGTATATATTTTGAAATGAGAAAAATAGTTACCATTTATGCGAAGAAGGCAAGGGAGAATTAAGCTGCTTGCTTGGAAGGCTTTGCCTCGTCGATGGCCATGGCCTTAATAATTTGATTCCTCTTCTTCTTTTTCTTCTTATAAGGAATACCTCTTGCTTTGGCTTGACACTCCTTGATTTCACGCAAATACACCCGAATAGATCCGTTTCCAAAAGGGTTGGTGTCGGGTGAACCGCCGTGCTCCTCGTAGGCAGCTCTGAGCCGTCCAATTAGAGCGTCGAGGCTCCCCCATGCCTGCCTGAGAGGACACGTGCAAGGAGCAGGTGGGTCTGGCTGGCCGAAGAACACGCAGCCGTGTAAATGAACCTTAGTCTTTCCGAACTGGTCGAGGTACCGCAGGAAGTCCAGTACATGGTTGCAGTTGCACTGGGAAAGAGAAACTGGGGGCGCCTGATTCTTCAGGTACTGCCCGAAAGTGTTCCAGTCCCGCCGCTTCTGCGACTCGTACCGGCTCAACGGCGCCGGCTGCTGCTGCTGCTGCTGGTTGCCGGCTCCGGTGGATCGTGAAGACCCTTCTGCAGAATCTTTTCTTCTGTCACTGGACATGATTATGGGAGGAGAATTGTTGTGTTTTTTTGGTAAGAAATGGCAGGGGAAAAGGGGAACGGAGGTGAAAGAATAGGATTGTGCAGTGGAGAAAGATGACAATCACATCTCGGGGTCTATTGAGGAGACATGTCATGGGCCCTATCAAGGTGCTTTGCTCCCCTTTTTCTTCCTCCCTTCTCTCTCTCTCTCTCTCACATTTTTATTTCATCTATAATGACACTATATGCACTAACCAAGTAACCATATTTTTGTAATTTAATAATCTATAATTATTGTATCCCATCATCAATATAATCATTAATTATCCTCTTCATTTGCATATATGCTCTTCATACATCATTTGGAACTCGCTCATGACTCAGAAGCCAGTGCAAATAGTCTGACTCGGTACAGTGTCGTGTGTGTGATGAATAAAATTTCATTAAAACAAATTAAATTACAGAGAACATTAATATTAACCCTATAAGGATAAGTACACATTTGCATATATGCTCTTCATACATCATTTGGAACTCGCTCATGACTCAGAAGCCAGTGCAAATAGTCTGACTCGGTACAGTGTCGTGTGTGTGTTTTTTCTTTCTTTCAAATGAATAAAATTTCATTAAAACAAATTAAATTAGAGAGAACATTAATATTAACCCTATAAGGATAAGTATTCTTTTTGGATGCAAATAATTTTTTGAGACAATGCATGTTGGTGAAGCCAAAATTTTACACCATCAGTGTTAGAAGGTTTTCTTGTCATTTAAAAAAAATATATGGTATACAAAGGAAGGACGTAGGGCTCATACCCCAACATTTTTTTTTTTTTCAATAACAACACGACTGCATATATTATTATTACCATTTACCAACCAAATCAAACGGTTCATGTCTATACCAACTAAATTAACCGCCTCTAAAAACCTAATTAATATATATCAGACACCTCAACCATTAATCTATTGAGGATAGGAGGGTGGAAGTCAGAGACAACAGTACTGATTCTAGATTACTCCCGAACAAAACATAGAAAACATTTTCAATATGTCTAAGCTTGTCTTTGAATATTCTTGAATTTTTTGTTTAATATATAAATAATAAATAGTTGTTAACTCTGAATCTTCGGAGTTGGATGCCAGTCATGCCTTAAAATAATACTCGGAGAAAATATTATTCCGTCAATTTGGATGGAAATCGAATTGTGTGAGCCGCACATGACATTTTTTAAAATATAAATTGTCCAAAATGCCCCCCTTTTCTAATGATTTTTTTTTTTTTTTGAATTAAATGCATCTCTAGCCTATAAAATATTGTCACGTGTATCTTTACCACCTAGGGGTGGCTAGACCACTCTCTCACGTCCCTAGGTGAGGGGTCCGGCCAATCCTAAAGATGTTTATGGGCTTGGCTGGGGCACTCCTGAAAGGTTAAGGGGTGGCCCAAAATCTCCCATGGAGTGGCCGAGCCCCCACCCTCAAGGTGGCAGAAGGGAGAGGCTCTCCGCCACCTTAATTTTTAAAGTTTGTTTTTCTTTTTATTTGGTGTAAGGCTGAGTTGGAGTTTTATACTTGAGGCAACATTTTATTGGTTTGAAACCAAGGGAATTTTAGGGCGATTACGTTCAAAAAATTTCTTGTGCAGCACACATGACGCAAGTTCGGTTAAAAGAAAAAAAAAAAAAAAAAGGTACACTAAACATCATGATTAAATAATTTGTGAGGTAGGTTCAAGTATCACTTTTTAAATATTAGAACTACAAGTGCCAAGTAGGTTGGTACTTAGAAAGTAAAGTATATTTTCCCATAATATTTTACTAGCAATAAGAAACTAGGTCTATGTTTAACCACCCCCGCGCAAAAAAAAAAAAAAAGAAGTTCTATTAGCTGAAGACATGTAATTTTTTTTTTTTGTCATTCAATATGAGGGGAGGAAAAAGGGAATTACAAGAAAGTCATGTAAAACTTGTTACGTACGTAATTGTTTACTTAAATTAGAGAAAATAATATTCGACAAGAGATAAAGGTTACAGTAAAAAGTAAATAATTACCGCCTTAATCGACTCATCAGTCATCAGCACTAGCTAGTGAGTGTAAAGCAATTAGATAAATTCATATTCTACAAGAGATAAAGGTTACAGTAAAAAGTTATTACCACCATAATCGACTCATCAGTCATAAGCACTAATAAAGTAATGATGGCCAATTATACAGAATGATATCTTAAGGTTATTGCTTATAAGGTTTCCCTACAATTCTTTATTGTTGTCTTGGTGCACTATATATATATATATATATATATATATATATATATTGAACTTGATGTCTTCGTCTGTGTCACTTTTTTCAAGATTTACTTGTAACGAGCATAAAAGTTAGGGAATATCAGAGGTATCCTTAAACCCTGTTTGGAAATTCTAAGCTCTGTGTCAGGTTTGGGAGTGCAAGTACATGCAAGAAACGACAACATTTGATAATCATATATATGCATGCCCCAGGAAGAACCAATTAATGCAATAAAATTCAGGATTTTAAAGAATTACTGCTTCTTAGTTTGTTAAGTTTATCATATTTATAATCAACTTAACGCGTTTAGTTACTGTATATATTTATATACTTGTGGTCTTAGTTGTTCCCTCTTTTATTATATATATATATATATATATATAAACAAAAAGTGAGATGATCTAGTGGCCAATATTGATTACAATAAAGGAAAGTTTAGGCAAAGCTGAGGATGATTGATTAATAAAAGTGTACGTCTTAGTACTATATATATATTATATATATAGTACTATGTACATATGGTATATGTATGTTTTATGCATATAGTATAGTGTGTATATATATATTTATATATATATCAACAAAATATTGGCAATAACACTGAGTAATTGCCAACTTATCTAGAGAAAAAAATTGAAATAACTTTTTGCAACGGAAACAGGTGGTTGCTAATTTTGGTGACAACATGTCATTTTCTTTGCCAAATTAAAAAAAAAGGTTTCACGATTGATAGGTTTTTTAATTTGTTAACAGTTCTCACCTTTTTTGTTTTAGGAATGTTGTTGCAAAAAAAGTGTATCTTTTTTTTATAATTAGCAAGTGCTTTTGATTTTTGGTTGTTAAAAGTGATCACTTTCACCTTTAACAAGGTAAATGACTATATGGTGTCGTTGCAAAAAAATCTGATTGCTAAAAGTCATTTATGTTGGAGTGAGTTATGGGTGGGTATCCGTTCGGTCCGTTTTGATATGGGTATTTTTGCCAATCAAATCATGGAATTAACCGACTTTATACAGACAATAAATAGTTTCGACTTTTTCGATTAATCGGTAGTTAGATAAGTCGATTAATTGTCAGTAACAAGTTTTTATGTTGAAATTTTATCAATTTCCTTATAACTACAAAATCAGTAAAGCTTTATAAATGAAAAGAAAAGTAAATCCATGAAACCACCTACCAAACCAAACTGACGTCAAAACAGTATTTTTATTTCACCTACTTTTGAAAGTCAGTTATTGGTCAATGATAGTTTGGTGACAGTCGATAAACAATTAATCTGTCTAACCCTAGAATAAGCCAAGGAAAACTCTCGAAATTAATACATTAATTTACATGATCTGATTTGATCATACTGCATGCCACGAATTAGAGAAATTTCTGGGCTTGGCAATAAGCGATTTTAGCGGCAGTAAATCAGTAATTAAATTGCACGTAGCCACGTACTATATATATATACGGAATAAACTTTATACAAAAAATTTCCATTTTGAGGCAAATAAATAGAAGAAACAAAAATCAATAATTCAACAACAGTGGTGGTACAGGTGTACAATAATCACGCTTGAAGAATACAAGACAGTGAATAGAGGCATTGATCCTAATTCGAGGGACATCTTTTTTAGATATATCCAACACACTCGGTACATGTCCCTGATGCACTATAATGCTGTTTCCGGTACGTTGCCGCTGCCTTTACTTTGTTACTTTCTACACTATATATATATATATATATATATATATATATATGTATGTATGTGTGTGTATATATGAGAGACTATTTATCATTGAGGCAAATCGCTAAAAATATATTATTTGAGAGGTTTGTGTTCCACATTGCTATGATGTAAGTGGTGTCACAACATATTGTATATTATGGACTCATTAAAATTTAAAAGACTTTCATATGTGTTTTTCTTCTAAAAAATTGGTATCAAAGGCTTGTTTAGTTTCTTTTGTTGTTCATACAAGTACTTTGATTTGATGCGTTTGATTTGACTCTAGTAAAATCAAATGAGTGAGAAAGAGATTGTTGAGGTTTGAATCCTACGGCGTTACTAAAACGTAAGAAAAGTGAGTGGCTTATATAGCATAATTGAGCCTAAACTCATATGCTTAAGTTTTTGGGTTAAATGGATGTCTTAACATACTACATTATGGGCTCACTAAAAGATTTTCTTATTTGTTTCTACCCTCAACACTTTTTAAAATAATTGCAATATTAGAGCATAGACAAAATCTACGTTTTCAAATTGTATATATGCATAGGGGTGTATTTTAGAAACGCACAATTTTAAAGATTAAACTTACACAATTTTACTAAACGCTTAACTATGTTTTTTAAAATTGTTTTTCAAGTCGTATGTTTTCAAATCGCAAATCCAAACATGTATTATCTCTTGGAGTCATATATAGTACTCTATTATGCCCGAAAATAACCTAAGTAACAAATAACATTGGATATGCAGGGGAGAAACTAGCTAGCCTTTAGAATTTGGGAGGATAAAATTAAAATAAATAAACAATTTAGAAGAGTAAAATTTTAATTATTTAAAAAAAATTATAAATGCGTTTTTTAAAAAAATTATAGAAAAAACATTGTGGCTTGGGGGGAGCTGAATTCTTGTTTAGGTATACGGAAAATTATTTTCCTTTTGGACGAGATATGAGGATACTTTTGCCAAATAATATAGCTGATTATATATAATCATGACTAATTATTAATTAATTGTATAAACCGTCTTTATCACGTCATGGTCTGCTTTTAGTCACTTCCAGGTGCTATTGAATATTGCAACTTTTATACTGCTACGTGTACAATGTTTCATTAGGGACATAAAATAAAATAAAAATAAATAAAAAAGCTAGCCAGTGCATGCATCTGAAAAGAGCAGTGATTATTGTAAAACCAATGTGAATAAACAGTAATTTATGCGGGGTTAGAAAATATTATTTCTTTAGAAAGATTATTATTTATTTTTTAAATAATATTTTATATTTTTTTAACACTGACGCGAGTTGCAATTCTTTTTACATTGGTTTTACAATAATCACTACTCATTATAAAATAGTAATTAATCTAGAAGGGTAAAATTCAAATTTTGGCAATCTCTAGTGACAACAACCGGCAACCAGATTTTGATAGTGCCCAGTGGTGGACTCTAACTGTAGTGTGGCTGATTTTGGTGAACTCTGATGACAGCGAAAAATGAAAAATGCATGCAAAAATTTATGAGAAGTTCGAGCTCGAAAAATAATTTATAATTTTAAAAAATATAAATTATTTTACAAAAATTAAAAAAAAAAATAGTCCATAAAAAATGTTTTCCATTTGATCATCATCTTTAGTTGTAGTAAAAGCAGAAAAATAAGGAGAATTTTTTTCAAAAAACAGTCAAAACAAATACGTTTTTCCCAAATCTTAAGACACCACACTTTCTCCTTCCACTAAAATTAGATAGGAAAAAATAAATATGTTTCTTATATATATTAAGTGTAGATAAGAAAATAGCTAGCTGTATCGCATGACATATACTATTCCTTCAAAAAGGTTTAATATGATTGTGATGTTTTTAATTATATAGAGTAATTAAGAGAGCTTGTCTTAAAAGTAAATCTGTACGTAAAGAGAAAGGAATCATCAACAGTTGTTTAAAAAAAATGTAGTACGATTCTAAGGTAAAAGACTGTAAGCCAAGTACTGATGCTCAAAATCAAAATACTCTTTGTCGGTCTAGCTATTTTTACTGTCTTTTTTTTTTCTTGCCAGTTTTCTAGTTTTATTTTGCATTCTTTGTGTTGATAAATGTAATTTACCTTGTGATTATCCTTGTTGCAAAGATCTATTAATTTCATGATATTGTGGAAAAAAAGAATTATCATATACATTAATTCTTTCATTGGGTTTCCTCAATCCTTTTTTAATACATGGTCAGTACACTCTTGAGATTTTTTTTAATATTATTTTTGTAGCATATATGCTGAGACATAACTGAATCTAAAAGCTTAAGTATATGAGTTTCGGCCTGGCTATGTTATATTAATCACTTACATCTATGCATGGCATTTCTTCAATTTAGGACACGAACGTTTCTATACTCACATATGTATACTCAACAATCTCTTCTCAAGCAAAAGTGTTTTTTTTTTTTGTCAATCTTATGGGCACTCTTCAAAATCATTTGTAGGTTTGCTCACTCCACATACCTTTGTCCATACTTTAAGGACGCTCGTTCATGCTTGTGCCACTCCACCATACTGCACATACATTATTATCGACTCTTATACTACTTGTTAGAGAGATTGATACCTTGAGAAATCATTTAATGTGCCTATAATATAGCATATTAAAACTTCATTCAACCCAAAAGCTTAAGTGTGGACTTACTCTTTCCAATGCATGTTGTTATGTTTTGGGTAGTTGTTCTTTCCTTGTGTCTATTGGCCTAGCTTGCATATGTTTTGTGGTTAATTGGCAAGCTTCTTGGCCGTGTTCTCTCTCTTATTAAGGGGATTAGGAGTTGTTTGATTTCCCTTGGATTTTTGTCATTTTCTTTGGTTTTTATTTATTAAAGTTTACTTATCTTGGAAAAAAAAAAAAGAGTGCTCCTTAATTAGATAAGCTAATTTACCCGGTAGGTGATAATCAATATTTAATCACTTAACCATTACTTTAACATAAATATCATAAATTATTTTATGATGAAGTCCACATAATGCATAACAAAATGACTTTAGAAGAAAAATAACAAAGGGGGAAATAATTAATTAATTAATTAATTTCCTAAATAATTTTTAATTAATCTTTTTTTAATTGATTTTGAAATTTTCTAAATAATAAATGGGTTACATGGGAGGATCCTTCCCGCTCTTAATCCCAAGGGAATGAGTGAGTGATACTAAGAATGAAAGTGGGGTAAACTTCCCAAAAACATACCCAAAATAAATTAAAACAGTACAAAAATAATTATAAAGCGTAAAAAATTAGTTAAACAAGTGACTCAGTCCTTTCAAATGATTATACATGGCGATTATAGAAGCAAAGGGGCCACAAATTAAGGAAAACCTATATGAACCCACACTTGAAACCAACAACTATCAAAAAGAGGTTAAAGTCGAAAATGTACCGTCATAGTCCAATGTAAAGACTGGAAGAAGAGAGAAACCTGTGCAATTTCAGTTACAAAATCTCCTAGGTAAAATCTAACAAACAATGTATTTATCTTGAGAATCGAAAACAAAATCACTAACAGTCATGTCCGAAATTTTTTTCTTTTTTTAAAAAAATTACAAAAATAGGTGCTCTACCAACCCTCTTAATTTCAAAAAATTGTGTTCATATCATTATTGAACAGAAACAATTTTTTTGTCTTGAAAACAGTTTGAAATTTTTGTTTAAAAAAAAAAAAATCAGAACCAAACAGGCGAGTTGTGTGCTAAAAACCTAATGGAGAGAATTCAAAATGTTCCAAAAATCTCATCAATAATTATTATAAACTTGAAAAGAAAAACTACATCAATGTAATTACGAGGTAGTCATGTCCCTAGCTAATGCCCAACACCTAGCTAGCATGTGTACTAGTTTTATTGCTTAAAGTGATGTTCATCTCTGGATCCATTAATCATATACTTTTCAGTTAATTCTTAATAATGAAACTGGTCTTGTCAGCTTGGAAAAAAAGTTAAAAAAGAATTTGGTTGCTTCAGTCCCGGTTCGCCGGAAAGTTAAAAGGCACTTTACCTGGTTCACATTAGCTATAATTGTCTTGATTTAAAATCTATTAACAGAGGATTAGTTATGAGGAAAAGTTAATGTCTGTCTGTCTGTGGAGAATAGTTAATAATTTTTTCATTGTTTTCAAGATTTAATTTAATCAACTGAAGATCACATCTCATAAAATTCTTAATAAAAGAAAAGTCCGGGGGTTAAGAGATTTGGTAAAGTGCTTTTATGCCCACCTTGTACAATTTCCAAATTTTTATGAGTATTTGTAATTATATATATGATAGTATTCATTAAAAAAATCATTTTTTTTAATCTATTAAGAGTTTTTTTCGGGGGGGGGGTACGGAATCTATGATCAATGCAGCTACATTTTTTTTAATAAAAAAAGAAAAGAAAAGAAAACCTAGGATGTGGCTTCCTTCCTTCCTCTTTAGTGGACATTCCGCAAATTGAGTAACTGAGTCCCCTCTAGTACTTACCAAAAAGAGCAAAAGAGTCCTCTCTATCAACTAAAGGAACTTGGTGGGGGTAGGATTAGCTAGGGTTAGGTTAAGGCTAGATAATCATCAACTAATTTTTATTTTTTTATTTTTTTGTGTGGAACTTTTCAAGTTATGAGTGATTATATTTAGTGGTTGGGCCAGGGCTAATAGCATGCCAACACCAAAACAACAAATATACATCTAGCAATCTAGCTAGCAATTTAACAAGATTAGTATTTTCTGTCAACATAGGAAAAGACTAGGTAGGCTAAAGTAGTAAATTATATATGTCTATAACCCGACCAAAATAATATATACGATACAATGAATTTGGTTACAAGAGGAAATTAGTGCATGATTTCTCGAATATTGAGTTTTCTCAATGCTTTTAGACTTTTTCACTCTTTACTTCTAGAAAAAAATAAAGAAAGTAAGTGTGGGGGCACGAAGAAGATAGAAAATTGAAAAAAGGGAAAAGTCGAATTGCGGAAGAGTAAATGAAGCGTTGAAAAATAACAGTAATGGGTATGCGAAGAAAATGTGAAAACATGTCGTGTCATGGGGCTGGCAATCATATGAATTCTTTTTTCTTTGAAATTTTGGTAGCTAGCTAGTTTAGGAGCTTTTGAGTTTGGACTTAATAATTTGTTAAAACCTTTTTTTATTTTATTTCAAGTATTGTGTTGTGATTAGAAGCCCTATTTATATAATTTTTAAGGGGATTAAATCATCATATAGTTTTTTTTTTTTTGGTTGGGTGGGGGCTTAGCTTGGGTTTGGGCTTGGTATAGGCCATAGGGCGCGCTCGCCCCCCTCATTCCTGCCTTTGCAAGTGGGTGACAGCGTGTTTTAAATAATTTTTTGTATTAACCACTTAAAAAAATATATTTAAAACACACTATATCAATTAATATATAATAAGTGTGAAAAGTAAAATGAGTTAATATATAATGGTACGAAGAATTGAATAAGATATTAAAAACCAACCTTAGTCTGAAGCATTATTTTTTATTTTTTTTTTTTGGAAAAGGAAATATTTCATTCTCGTTCATAAAACTCGCGAGCAAAAGTTCTAAAGAAAATCATACAAAGCTTAAACAAATTAGTCATAATATAATCATCTACTGACCTATGACTAATCATCAGGTTTAATTTCAGATCTATACCAAATAGATACCATCCAATACATACGTAACACTTATTCCTCGACCTTGAGAGCAGAGATCCCCCAAGCCAATACTTATCCTCCTCAACTTAAAATCTAGGATATCGTTCACATCCACAGTCCAAAGGTCTGAACAAAATGCAGATATACTCAAGAGCAAAAAACAATTTGAGAGGATAGAGCCTTATTACAAGCAAAATCAGAAAAGAAAAAACGTACAAGGAAATAGAAAGACAAAAAAAAAAAAAAAACCAAATAAAAGGAACAAACAAAAGAAAACGTATAGGGAAATAGTAATGGAAAAACAAGCAAATATAGGCAAAATAAGAAAAAATAACCAAAAGAAAAACAGGGAAAGTAAACTATGAGGATGGTGACAATTGGGAAGAAGCCGATCGCGTGCTGGTCGGAAACCAACATGAAAGGTGGCATTGAAAGCACATCGCGAGGGGACGCGAGAAAAGACGACAATGGATGGTGGGTGGCAAAGCAGGCGTGGAGGAGATCGACAAAGGCCCTTTCTCTCCCAAAAAACCTTAGCCCCTTCTTTGTGAGCGCTGCACAGGTGGGAGGAGGGGTGGTCTTCGCTGCCTCCCCTTGTCCTCAACCCTTTGTGTTAGGCAATTTACTTGATGTTCCCTAGCCTTTGTACGGTGCTTCACCCCCTTCTCTTTCGTCCTTTTTCTCCTTTTGTGTCCCACTTTTTCTGTCCCCCTCCTTCCTAGCCTCTGCCTTGCCGTTGTTTTTTTCTTGTTTTGTTTGTTTTGGTTTGTTGATTGTTTGACACTCTATGTGGGTGCCGCCCTTGGGGTTTCATTCAAATTCAATCTCCCCTCCGGTTCTAAGTGAAGCATTAATGTTGAATACTATATGTTATCTGAATGTTTAACTTTAGGAGGATTTCATGACTTTTTTGAGTCAAAAACGCGTTGAAACTTGATCCGTAAGGGCTCATAAAGGCCATCTATAATGCACTATGGTTGGTTACACTAAAAAGTTCATGTAAATGCGATGTGATTTGTTTCCAATTTTTTTATGTCTCCTTGTTAATTCAGCCAATCAAGGGTAATTAGAGCAAGATCATTAGTGTTTCTGTTTAATTTGAGTATTGAAAGAAGAGAAATGTTATAACGTCTACTAGTACTGTCCTTCTAATTAGGGTTCTTCTAAATTAAGGTGGTAGTTTTTTTAAAAAATATATATAATTAAACCAAAAAAATTGGCCTTTTCTTTCTCGCACATTCCTTTTTTCTCTCTCAACTCTTTCTCATAAAAAAAAAAAAACAAAAAATGCTTCTCTTGGTTTTCTTGGTTTAATATAAGGGTTTTCTTGTGTGGATATGTCAACAAAAAAAAAAAAGGTTAATAACCTTTTTAGTACCAAGGTTTTCATTTTTTTTTTCTATCTAGGTTACAAATCTTATCATAGATGGTACCTGTAATACCTTCGTCACATTTCATCAACCGAACTAATTTCGACAATCCCATTTTGGCCCTAGGAGCCACCCTCAATGGCTAAAATGGGGGTAGATGGCCACCCCCATTGGCCAAAATATGTCTTTTTTTTTTTTTTTTTTAAGTTTTGATTTCTTTTAATTATTTTAATTAGTTTTATGTATTTTTTTTAAGGACATGTGGCATTTTTTGTTATAACACATGTCAATCCGTTAGTTTAATTGATGGAATAGTGACGAGTTACTAAACTAGTATTTACCCATAAGTCAAGGTATCATCTATGATACGAATTAAAACCTAAGTGAAAAAAAAAATAAAAAGTGAAAACTTAATTAAGTACCAAAAAAGTTATTAAAATATAATGTGAAATAAACTCAAAGAATTAGGGTCCGTTTGGGAGTGCGTTTTTTAAAAAAATAATATGCGTTTTTAAACCAAATTGCAATTTTGGAGTGTTTGAGATTGTGATTTTAAAAACGTAAATTTTAAAATTGTGAAAAAATCTACGATTTCAATAAGCTGACTAGATGGTGCTTATTTAAAAAAGTACAAATTTAAACCAAAATCACAATTTCACTTAAATCACAATTATATGCTAATTTTACCCAAGCACTCGATTGATAAAAAAAAGTACTTTTTAGCCTGTTTTACCAAACGCCTATGCGATTTTAAAAAGTGACGATTTTAAAAACACAATTTTTAAAATTACACTTATTAAAATCGCACTCCCAAACGGACCCTTAAATAATTATGCGGTTTAGTCTATAACATATGTCCATAGTATCATTTCTTGTTATTATTGGTTGCAATTAATAGTCTTCTCTCCATAAATTATGGTCAATGTCAAAACGGCATCAACTTTAAAACGAGGCTTTAATTAGGAGGTTTGTTAGGGGTTCTTCCTGTAATGTTTTCTGGCGTTCTCCCAGTCTTACGTAGAACATAATTTAAGAAAAAATAAAATTATAGTATCCTTTTTTTACCAACAGATTAATTTTATGAGTTAATATTTAAGTTTTAATGCTTTAAAACTTGTTTTTGGATTCAAAACTAAAACCTAAGGATGGAAAGTTAACCCTTTAGAATGATATCACCCAAAATGAATTTGATCATCCTAAATTTAGTACTAATGCCTCAATTTTGGTGCTAATCCCTTAATTTTGATGCTAATGCCTCAAATTTGGTGCTAATACCTAAAAAAACGGGTGGTGGAAGCCATTACAAGTTTATTTTTTCTGAAATCATGTTTTACGTAGGTCTGAGAGAATGCTAGGAAAACACTATGAGGAGAACCCCTAGCATTTTCCTTTAATTAGGGCTCATTTGTTTTTTATTTTTTTTTTATGACTTTTTTGCTTTTTAGCAAAAGAATCAAAGTATTAACAAGCAAATCAAGACACAAAGCACCCATAATTCACTTCTCTCTTCTTCTAGACAACACCAAGAAAAATTTCAAAGGAAGGAAGATCTAGATCTAGATCTTCCCTCCTCCCCTTTCATGGTAGCAACGCTCGGTGTCTTCTCTGTAGACTCATCCGGTCTCCGTTTCTAGTGGGTTACTTTAGATCTATTTTGTAGATTTAGATCTAGATTTAGATTTAGTCTCTTCAAACTTAGATCTTATCATCTTCTTCAGCCAATGAGTGTCTTCCGAAGGGATGTCTACGATGCCATGCTCCTCCGCTGCTACTTGTGGGGTTTTGTTTTGTTTTTAATTTTTTTTTTTGTCCTACCCTTCAGGTTGAGGATGGAATAGATCAGTGTGGAAGCTTCACTCTTATGGCCAGGTTTTTAGTTTTTAGTTATTTTTATTTTTGTTTTTGTATTATGGCTATCCATGCCTTAGATTTAATCTGTACGAAGTAGATATGTTCCTTAAATATAATTGTACATGGGTTAACGGAAGCTTGAAGTCGTTTTTATGACTTTGTAACTTTCATAGTTTTTTGCTATGATTTCTCAGAGCTATATGCTCAGTAATGTAAGATCTTTATACTCATAAAATTTTATCAATGAAAGTTCAATTTCTTAAAAAAAAAAAAAAATCTAAAATGCATTAACAAATGAGCCCGACATCCCATATTTAAAGAACAAACAACAAGGTTAATTACCCTTAACAATGTTGAAGGATTTTTAAGAGCAAAATCAGATAAACTGTCAGCCTAGTTAATTATCAACTTATATATAGTACTACTATGGTATTAAAATTAAGAAAATTAAAATAGATTAGCAACTCATTTATTTCAGAAAGAAATATGCGTTCATATATATGAATGGTGGATATATTGTTTCCTTCAAAAAGGAAAAGAAAAAAGAAAAATCATGAAGACTTTGGCGTTCGATGTGATTATTATTTGATTCAAATGGCCAAACGGGACTCAAAATTTTCACACCGAGCTTTTGGAATATAGACGTAACACATTATGCTCACCCCCATATAATAATATATTGGGAGGATCTTGCGTGGGACAGTTCCCTATACCTTTGTGATGTATTATTCCATCACCACACGTGGTCAATGGGTCCATATGTTGTGCATGATGCATGAAAGCAAGAATAATATAAATATATATATATATATATATATATATATTTCCTATCAGGATTCATGTTGGTGAAGTGTAGATCATAAATTCATTATTTCTGCAATATTAACTCTTCTTCTCTATAAAAACAAAAATTAAAAAATTAAAAATCCCCCCACCCACTTCTTATTCTAAGTTTATTATTATCATTTGCACAACAAGAATAGCCTTTGCTCATTTTCACAAGCTCACGGTTAAATAATCATAATGAGTTTTTTTTTTTTTTTTTGGTTTCTTTTGGAAACCCATTAAACATTTATATATATACATATATCATATGCTACAGAATTAGATTTTATATTCCCTTAGCTTCCTAAGGTTAGCTGGATATTATTGGAGGTTCATGAAGGGATCACTACCAAAAAACCAGCATTTAATGTCGTGTTTTTTTTTTTTTTTTTGCATCATTTTCATTAAACGACATTAATTTATATGTCTATTACCATTAAACGACATAAATTTAATGTTTATAAGGATGTAAACTGAAAAAAAAATGACATAAAACTAAAAACACGGTGGCAAGTACACGACAAAAAATACAGTGAAAAATACTTTTTTGTTTGAATAAGCCTTTTATTCAAAATAAATAACTAGGCCGAGATTACTGATTTGGTCAGAGAACACTTATAAATGTGAAAAAAAGAAAAAAAAGAAAAAGAAATGCAAGAAGAGGAGGGCAGGGAAGGGTAGGAGTGGGAAGTAGAAGGGGAATATGGGTAATTTATTTGCCTCCAAATGATGTACATACATTTGGTTCAACAATCCTTTTCAAGAAAGAATCATCCCACCAAATTCTCGTCTCCAGCTCATTTAATTTCATTATTGGTAATGGTTTGAACAATTGTGTAAAAACAAAGAAAACCTGAAGCCACACAATTCGTCGAATCTGATCAAAGATCTTTGCATATGAAAATGTCAAGAAATCATGTCATTTGGCTACGTAAAAATGTCTGAAAGTTGGCCAATTATATAGAAAACTCATCATTCACCAATGAACAGTAGTATACTTTTTGTTGGCAGTTTCTTTTTCCCAATTTCAATGCAATGAATTCATCAGCCAGCAATCAGAACCCTTACGTAAAGACAACCCAGTAGTTGTTTTTACCTTTCTTCCTAAAGTAAAATGCTTGCTCCATATCTATTTTACTTTTGTCAAGAAAGATGCTTGCTTCATTGGCCCCAACATTGTTTGTGGTATATTTGGTCTTGCCCTATGACAATATATAAGTAGGTATGAGGAGGAGGCCCTACCAAATGATTCTTTATAAGTGGACAAAATCACTCCCCTCCTGCTTCATGTCTATTTTATGAAACCTTTCAAACCACAATCATGGGGTCATACATCGTTATATGAGCCCTTATAAATCTACAAAATTCTGTTCTAAATATGAATTAAATCTGCTCCCTGCAGATGATCATATCATTTGCTTTAATTCTAGGGTTTATGCATGCAGCTTTCAAACCATATGAGTATCTGGGTGTCTGGTATAATTGGAACAAAACCCATTAAAAAAAAATTGTCTCTTTTGGTGTCTTCTCAGTTCTCTCTTGGGTTTTTTTCAGAGTGCAGAAAATTACAACCCACCTTGGTCTTTGGGAGGATCAAGTTGTTAATTTCCCAAGTAAATATAGACCATATGGGACACTCTTTTATGTCTGATTAAGCAACAATATTTGATTGATGCGACATGCAATTGTTCTAATCAATCTCTTAATTAGTTGTACTATCTTTAAAGGCAATTCATTTGGCAGTGCTTAGTCATTCAATTGAAAAGTAAAGGTATTATCGCTAGTGACCCATATTGTCAAACAAAATATCAACTAAGACTACTCTTTATTGCAATGCTTTCAATTCCCTAACTCAAAGGCTAGCCACCCAACCCAACACACGTGAATGACCCCACACTCTTCTCCATTTGTCTTACCAGCCAAGCTTCTAGGTCATGATTCTTGGTTCGAAAATAAACAATATATCTGATAAGGTTACCCTACATAGTTATTTATTATTATACGAGTCACGTTCAAGAGTATTGAATTTACTGCACTGTCAACACAAAAAAGAAAGATTCCTCATCCCAAAGAAAAATCTACTACAGCGTATTGTACGGTCACTTGGAAAAGTAAGAAAGAGAATGGTAACACGTTAACGAAGGATTGACCTGATGATTATTCAAAATTACAAAATAATATAGAATTAAAAAAAAAATGCTCTTATATATCATAGGAAATTTCTTGGTGAGTTTGAGGTAGGGTTTTGATATGGGCTGAACTGTGATGACGATTAGCTGAATTCATCAGGCTTCCCCCTCTTGATTGGCAAATTGAACTTTTTATCTCAAAAGCTCATGTTCTATTGGATTATATTCTAGTTTGGTCTATTTGTAAAGTTCATCGCAATACTAATTGGTCTGCACACCATTTTGTTAGATGGGCCACCTCTACTTGTTATAGTGGAAGCATTCCCATTTTGCCTCTCCCTCCTGTTGTTGTACTTCAAATTTGTGATATCAACCAACCCCCTTAGCCTTGTTCTCTCTCTCCACCTTTTTTGGTTTTTTCTTTGTTCAAGTTGTCATAATATTTGCTTAGGAAAAACCAAAGAAGATAGCAAAATTACCTCACAATATCATGAATATATAGTAGGTTTCCATGCAAAAATAAGGCCTCCCTTCATCCAAATTAGAAGAACGTTAAGGGTCCGTTTGGGTTTTCAATTTTAAAAGTTTGACTTTTAAAATAGAGATTTTAAAATGTGCGATTTGAAAAAGTTGTTTTTAAAAATGCAATTACGTGTTTGGAAAAATCATAGTTTATCCTTTAAAATTTGTGTTTTAAAAAGCATATACTTGCTGCGATTTGAAAACAGGTTTTCTACATTTTTCAAATCACAATTTTTTTTTAAATGCAATCTCAAACGATTAATTTTTTATGATTTGATTTAAATTCGCACTTTTTGTTTATAGAACGTAATGTCAAATGCACCCTAAGAAAACAATAGAAGCCTACACAATGAAAAATGCCATAAACTTATTAACTCCATCTAATTAACTAGTTAACTTTGCATAAAATAAACAGCGGAATAATTCAAAACTTATACAAGATCGCGTATCTAAAATAATGTCATAAACCATTAAATAGCAAGAGCAAATGCTAAATCACCAAAATTAATTAACTTCAATTAATCCTCTCAAAATAGCTAGCCTCAAATCATCACTAAGTAAAGGAAACTCCAACGTAACAACATCTCACATAAACATCAAATATCAAGGTCTCAAGTCTTTTAACCATTAGACAGAGGTGTTTTTATATATTTGTACACAAATAATGTTTGATATTTTTTTTTTTTTAAATCTGTCTCTTTAAATATGATCTTTGAATTTTTATGTGGATCATACTGATCATTTTAACACAATATTAGCAAGAAGATTGTTTTCATGTATTTTTGTACAGTTCGTTTTAGTTCTAAGATAATATTAACATTTTTTTTTTATAAAATGTTTTTTACTTTATTTGCAGTAATATTAATTTATTAATCCGCACCCCACTCAAGAGAAAAACCATATCTTCGCTAGTTTCTTTTATATAATGTTTTGGCTTTATTTCCAGTATTATTACTTTATTAGTCCGTACCAACTCAAGAGGAAAAAAAATAATATTAAAAAATATATAAATATTGACTCCACCAGTGTTTGTTTTTGTTGTATATAATTTTTTAACTTTATTTCCAATATTATTACTTTATTAATTTGCACCCCCTCAATTTAAAATTCTTGGCTCCAGTACCCCTTGTTGTTGCATGGAGGAGAGCTCACGAGGGTTGGGATAGGATAGCTTCTTGATTGGGCTTGACTGGGTTTTTATTCGCTGAAGGGAAAAGGTTTTCGAGAGGCCCGAAATCTGAATGGGCCGAAATATCTTGAGAGGCCACGATCCTGTGGGCTCAATGAGGAAGAGTTCACCTTGTCCTGGACTTTTTGAATGTTGGTGGTTGTAGAGAGGATGATGGGCTTGGCCCATCTGGTCAGCTCTTGCTTCTTCCTTTTGGCGATCGTTTTATCTTGTTTATTTTTTAGTGGGGGGTGTTTAAAATTGTGATTTTGTAGATAAAAAGTATAATTTTAAACCAAATCATAAAAAAATTGATCGTTTGGGATTACATGTTTTTTTAACAATGCACAATTTTTAAATGCTAAACTGCGACTTTA
The DNA here is from genome assembly GCA_013348765.1 of Carpinus viminea. NCBI lineage: Eukaryota > Viridiplantae > Streptophyta > Magnoliopsida > Fagales > Betulaceae > Carpinus > Carpinus viminea. The sequence goes on from CP054667.1 coordinate 61,016,882, forward strand.
AAAGACAAACTACAAATTTTCCAAACGTTTAACTGCGTATTTAAATCCCACATTTTCAAATTGATAGTTTAGACTACTAATATGTTGGATAGTAAATATGAAATAATTTTTATGAGATTTACCTGCATGAACTGGTGGATGAGCTGGCCAGCCATGACCTACTCAGACAGTTGCAGACCCTGCAATCTGACTAGTGAAAATTTCTATGGTAATTATTTTTGGGAAGAGGTTGCAGCATGTGATTAATTTTGTTAACAGTTGCAGACCCTGCAATCTGTTGTTCTTTTTAATTTTCCGATCCAGATATCTGAGCTAGATCTTCAGATTTGCATCTCATTGGCTGCATATCCATCTCCATGTGAATGCCATTGTTCTTTATTCTTGTCTTTTTATTCTTCCTCTTTTAGATGGTAGGGACTTCTGTTTCTTATGTTGAGACACAACCATAGCTCATATGAGGGGATGTTGTATTCCACCAAGTGCTTGATGCTCCCAAGCATATAGAGTCAAAGACTACATCCATATATCATAAAAACTAAATAATTTTGTTACTTACAAAAATACCATATAAAATAAATTGAATGTTATTATTTTTAAACATCATATATATATGCCAAGAACAACGAACAATTAAGCATTCAAGCTTGATGTTTTTGGTAGTCATGCATACTCACTGTTAACATGTTATCAACATCGGTGGTTCAATGGCTCAAATAAACTTTCAAGTGATCAGGGCATGTATTAGAGTGTAAGTTTAAATCTCCGCAACGGATAATCTCTAAGTATGTCTGATTAATATTAATCGCCTTGAATTCTCATTGATGCTCTAGTGAGATTGGATTAGGCTATGGCTCAATCAGACTTAAGGGAGTGTCTATGGTTTCTTCCTTCTAGGCCTCTCATGTGTGGCTCAAAGCGGGTACGTGCTACTACATTTAGGTAGGATAATCACAATTGGTTTTCCAACCTACTCTTTTTACTCAAGAAAAAAAAATGTTATCAACGTACGATGCCCACGATGAAATTAAATTCGGATCCACAATAAGTATTTGTCCAAAGAGAAATACTAAAAATCATTCTCTCAACTATCTCCCCATAGTAAATGGGTAAATCTACTATTAAATTTTTGTATGACCCACATGAGTTAACAAATTAGTGGTGGATCTATTAGATTTTAAAATATATATATTGTTGAAAGATGGTTGAGATAATGATATATAGCATATTTCTTATTGGAATTAGTAGCAATTTGGATTGATAGTGTAAGGGATCTCATATGTGACTTACCTATCTAAATAAATTTTGAATTGTTTAACCATTTATGGCCTAGGTTCCACATTACTTATCAGATAATTATTGTTGATCTTATCCAATTAACTCACCTCTGCCCTAGCTATACAACGATAGACCTGGGGCAAAGTTATCCAAAATCATCCTTAATTAACTCACCTCTGCCCTAGCTATACAAAATGATATTATTTCATGTTTAGGCCGGCTAGTGAAACTTATGTGCAAAAAGAAAATTGCAGCACCTCAAATCTCATGTTATTTTGACTCTCTCACATTTATATTTCAGAAAAAGTCAACGAACTCCCCCTCAAACTACCACGCAATAGATCATATTTCTTTTAAACTTTCAATTGAGATAATATTCCACTCAAACCATCAAACTATTGTCAATATTTTCCCCAATGATAAAACTACCCTTAATAAACTAAAAACAAAAAATACTAAAAAACCATAAAACTAAAAATTAAAATAAAATAAAATCTAAAGGGTGGCTCAATTTAAAGATAAAATATATATATATATATATATATCCTTCTTATTGGAAAATAATAATAAATGATTTTTTTTATATAAAAATTGAAATTTTTTTTCTCTATAATTTTTTTGAAATTAAAATTTTCGTTTAAAAGAAAATAAAAATTTTCTTTCAAAAAAAGCTAAAAATTTTCGTTTTAAAAAATAAAAATTACAAAAATTTCGTTTTTTTTTTAAATTAAAATTTTCATTTAAAAATTATTTTTTAATTTTTTAATTTATAGGGGTATTTGTCTTATTGGAAAATATATATATATGCATTTTTATTTTTTTTGTTAATCTTGGAGGAATATTGACAATATTTTGGTAGTTTAGAGGAAGATATTGTCACAATTGAAAGTTTAAAAAATATTATCAATTAAATGATAGTTTAAGAAAAATATGTTGACTTTACCTTATAATTTAATATAATTTTCGAAATTATTATTAAATTAAAATTTAATAATAATTTATCTGAACAATAATTAAAATATGTACTATAATTAAAATATAAAAATAAAAAACGCCTGTCTTGATTTCATGAATCGAGCGAGTCTCGATACTTTTATGTAGAAGTTTGTAGAATCTTGGAGCGTGTGCTGGGATATGTTTGTTTATATTTGTTTAAGCATTTATTATCACTACAGAATTAATCCAATTAACCAATTAACTAATATATATATATATATAATTTCTCTCACTAGTTTAAGGTTTTCTCTTCTATGTATGTAATTTTTAAAAAAAAAAAACTTAAGAAGAAAGTTTGATTTAAGTTGTGCATTTATCATTTTTCATATATATATATATATATATAAAAGTGGTGAGGAAAAAAATTACTATATACGTAATCCTACATTGTAAAAGAAGGGCTCTGTTAACAAACTGTATTGTTGAATGAATATTTGTTAATAATTTTCATGACTTTCAAAAAAAGGAATTTACAATTATTGATGCTCATTTATCGTGTGTTTCACGTGCAAAAATTTACTATTAGTTTGGTGCATTTCCTTTGTACTTGTTTAAAAATTGACTTTTGTTTGGGAAAAGATACATTAAATATTAAGAAATAACACTTAATATTCTTTAAACACAATACGCTAAGCACTAAGAGAGAGATTAGCTTCTCTCTTACTGGAGTAAATGGAGACTTGATTAATTAGCAAGATTCAAGCAATTCTAAGTTTATCATAAAAATAAGGCATCATCCCACCTGATTGACACGTCACTAAAACCATATTTTTTGTAGTGTTTTGATGGTTTATGATAAAATTAGGATTGCTTGAATCTTTTTTTTTTTTTTTGACATGTCCATGCAAGGGTAAGGGGGGATTCGAATTTATGACCTCCGTTTTATAAAGCGTGGTTCACAGCCGATTGAACTACTACTTGAGGACAGAATTGCTTGAATCTTGCTAATTAATTAATCAAGTCTCCAAATTGCCTTTTCAAGTAATCATAATAAGAAAATGCTAGGTGTTGTATTGGTATAGAGGATAATTTTTTTTTTTTTAAATCAGGTGAGAAAAATAAGGGTAGTTTTTTTTTTTAGATAATAATATGCGCATGGGACCAAAAAAAAACCAAGAGAGCACATAACGTTCTCCAATCCCCATTAGAATATATGTCAATAGGGGCGGGGAGGGGCACCTTGTATCTAACAACATCAACCAATTAGGTTTTCAAGTAATTGGGATATGTCCCATACATGATACATGCATTGAACTTCTCTTTTTTCCTTCAAATCTCAATCTAGATTTGGTCAGCCCCTTGGATTTCAAAATATATTCATTCTTCTTTTTTCAAGATCTTCCTAGCAATTAAAAATAAAAAATAAAAATCACAGTTTCGGCCCCATAATGTTTTATTTATACATTAGCATCAAGTTATATAGTGTTATTGAATGAATTACTGAAATTACCGGGTTTTCTTTTTATTTTATTTTATGGATTTCTAAATCTTGATCATGATAACCCATATATGCTTGGCATATGCACGTCATGCATTAACCACAGGAACTTTCCAGAGGAATCCGTTTGAGTCCTATATATAGGGAGGATGACCCATATGGTTCCAGTATAGACCCGGGGGGGAGAAAGCTCCGAAAGCTCAGAAAGCTCAAAGAAGTCATCTATGGGGAAATAGACATGGCGTGACATTGGTCTGGCTTGTCTTCTACCTTCACATCCAAAGCTCTGAGACTAGCCGAACCAATATCACTCTTGTATGCTTCTACCTACATTTTTTATTTTGGGCTAGCTCGGGGCATGTTGGAGCGTTTTCTGGTATACGTTATTTATATATGTTTGAGCATAGAGTAATGTTATATATTACGCTCATTCTACCTTTTATTTGATCGAATAGACATGTGGACGTGCTTCTGCATCAATAATGAGAGGTTACAACTATTCATCTACTATCTATCTAAGTGTACATTAATTTCTAACATATGAATTCAATGTATTGAAAGATCTCTTCAACAATCTAATTATTATCTTTAATTATATAAATTCTATGAATGGTCCACTGTCTTTATTAAGATGCTTGTCATCAATGCGGTGGGTTGGATTTTTGATAGTCTTTAACATAGAGTTTTGTTTTGAGTGGAGTTGCATGTGAGAAGTACGTGTTATTAAAAGATATGTGTTTCTCACATGATAAATGACACAATGCTTTTAGATACTGGGTTTGAAGAATTTTATTATAACCCATTTCATTACTTCTTCTTCTTTTTTTGTTTGACATGTCCGTACAAGGGAGAAAAGGGGGAGATGAATCTGAACTAGTGATATCCGCTTCATGTGGTGTGATATTTTACCGATTGAGTTACCATTTAAAAATATCATTAGAAATACATATAATTAATAATTGATCAACGAAAATACAGTTTACAGATTTAGTAGAGTATATTTGTCACACCATTTAGCACCATCTACATTAGAAGATGCAACACAACAAAATTTGGACAATAAAATAGATTTTGAAATGGAGTAGATTCTATTCCAAATCCTATGTTTTAAAAGAATTTTTTTATTAACAAATATGAAGGTATTATTTAAGGAATATGTATTATATTTTAATTAATAATTTTCATAACTTTCAAGAAGTAATGCAATAATTATTCATTCATTATGTGTATTTGGAGTGCAAAAATTTAGTATGAGATTTTTTTTGGGTTATAATTTTTTAAATATTGACTTTTGATTTTGCTGAGGCAAATATTTTATTTATTGTACCAACAGATTTAGAAACTATATTTTTTTATCCAAATTCAACCAAAAAAAAAAAAAAAAAGATGTGAAATGAAAAAAATTTCATCGGAAAAAAGTAATGCTTTCGAGCATTACTCTTTGCTCCAATTGAAATTCTTCTTATTTTATCCCATTTTAACATTTTGAACATGTGAACTCTCCTGATACATATAAAAATACGTACTTTTTTAGAGGCTTATGATAAAATTTGCCATTTAATAACACCATCAAGCACGCTAAGGTACATATAGTGGTGGTCGATCCAAACCCTTAAAACTGGGATCATAAACTATTGAATATGAACCATTTTTTTTTTTAAAAAAAAAAAAAAGCCACCAAGCATTGATGATGAATTTCTTTTTCTGCTACTGGCATTGATGATGAATTTAATTAAAATAAACTAATATAGTTGGTCTATCCAAACCCAAATGCATATATATATATAGAGAGAGCATTAATTTGTTGGGTGTCATCATGTACTTGGTCTGCTATACTTTTGTTTATCAGAATAATTTAGCTAAGAAAAGCTTTAATAATGGAAGTATATGTTAAAAAGACAATAGTAATAGCATGCTTTGATCCAATAATGTACTTGGTCTGCCATGCTAACTTCAACCTCCTACTTACCGCTGTAAAAATTTGATAGTGTTAGGTTTAAATTATGTTGATAAATGAATATAAAAATAAATAGTAGTTTAAAAAGTCAATTATAATCTGAATAATTTAGTGAAACCGATTAGATTTCTTAAACTTCATTTATTATTATTATTTATTAAATTCCACGTCTTTGTCACGAAACAATGGTGCAACTGTGTGGAATTGATAGCAGCCTGGTTGAGACGCAACGCAAGGTGAGTGCCCCACTCCACTCAGGGAGTCTTGACAGGGGAGGCAGTAACAGTGGCATAGTACTGCTGTGGTTGTACAATCAATTATCAAAAGACAGTTTAATTATTTGATTAATTAAAACTTTATTAATTAGTTCTTGGTGGTTGCTACTTGCTAGCAGATTAGGTAGTAAAAGACTCTGCCTCACAGATCACACAGCTAGCTCCTTCGATCGAGATGCCAAAAAAAATTATTATTATTATTAATTTTATGTATGTATGTATGTAAATAATAGGGCAATGATTTTCGTGCTAATTAATTTAGTAATTATTGTATTGGTTGAAGTGAAAGCAAACTAAGATTCAGGCTTGCTTGCTGCTCTAAGTCAAACACTCAATCGCGCACCAAACCTTAATATGGTTTAGTTCTAGTCAACCCTACCTACGGACAAAGATGTGGCCCTTCTTGTTCTACATCTTTGGAACCGAATCAGTCGAATCATCTTCCAACCATCTTCTCCATAGCTTTCGTTTTCAACCGCCCATAAATGACCGTCGGGGATCATGTTTGAATATAAGGCTCTTTTTATTGATATTATGTTAAATTATTCATTGTTTTAAAATTTTAAATGGATAGAAAGACTTGAAACAAAAACTATTTTAGAAGTTTTGTTTCTTCCCTCTTTGCCCCAATTTTATTTTTTTTTTATTTTAATAATACATTGATGAATTTGGTGATGATCAGGCTTTGCAGCGTTTATTGTGTTATATTTTCTTTAGATTTGCTTTTCATAACTATCTACGGAGTGACATTTTTCAATTTTTTTTTTTTTTTTTAAATTTCTTCCCTTTGGAAGGACTTTTATTACTAAACTAACCAATTAAGCATTTATTACTACTACAATTTATGGGCCAAGGCCTTCCATCTGCTGAAAGGCATAGCTAAGCTACCCCACTAAATAAAGGGTCACCGGTCAAATAGGAAATCAACTTCCTCAAAAACATTTTTAAGAGTATCGCTTCCTCCCTTTAATAATTAATAGTATTATCATTTTCCCAAATTCTCATATCCAGAAATATCATTTTCGCTTCTCCCTTTTTATTCTTTCTTCATTCTCAATCAGACAATCTCACTCTCCCATTTAAGAAATCCGACTATGATATTTATCACTCTGAAATGCCCGAACTCTCCTCCGCCAGTCCACGGAATTACATCCGCTGCCAGACGCAGGAGTCCACGGAGGTCAACCACTTCCAGTTCAAGTTCCCATTCAACAAGTCATTAGCAACAAATTGCAAGGGCGTTTGAGTAATTTGGAATATCTAGCTCACTGTACGAGTAATAATAACCATTCTGGAATGGCTTGCAGAGTTGGCAATGCCCATCCATTTCCCAAAAACACATAAAAACAGTAATTCACGCTCTCTGCCTGTCCCCCCCCCTCTCTCTCTCCCGGCAGTTCAGCTGCTCCAATCTCCCCCACCTAATCTCTCTCTCTCTCTCTCTCTAATTAACAACAAAAGGGAAGAATAATTTTCTTTCTCTCTCGCTCATAAATTCGTAATAACTCCGTTTATTTCTCACTGATTCATTCATTTATGTCACTCGCATAGTTTGAGAGAGAGAGAGAGAGAGAGAGAGAGAAATGCCGCTGGTGAGGTTGGAGGTGAGGAACGAGTACGCGCTCGGGCAGCCGGAGCTCTACAAGGAGGTAGACAGAGAGGATCCCAAGGCGGTGCTCGATGGCGTGGCCGTCGCTGGCCTCGTCGGGATCCTGCGCCAGCTCGGCGATCTCGCGGAGTATGATAAGCTCGCTCTCTCTCTCTCTTTAATTTTGCTTGCGTTGAATGAATGACCTAATATGAGGCCTTTGAAGTGGTTGTTTGTGTTTATAGTTCATTAATGTCTGGAGCTTGCTTCTTTTAAGAGTGTAGAACCTTTAATTTCGGAGGTTTAAATTGCACTCTGTGAGTTTCTTCGTTTAGAAGTTTCTGGATGGTTCTTGCGAGAGCTGAGGGAACGGATGGGACAAAAAATTGCGTACTAGATTATTTTCTTTTTTTGGTTTTTAAGTGATTTCAACAGCTTGCGGTTAATAGTGTTACGGTAAATCCAAATATTAGTGTTCTTGGAAAATTTACATTGATAAAGGTACTAGTTAAAAATAATTTGAATTTTTTTTGGTTTTGGATCCTCTGATAAACTAGACGTTACTGAACGGGAGCGTAATTGATGACATTTTTTACTAAGATCCTGAAAATTTTGAATTATTGAGGGATTATGTGACGCTGCTTGCATGCAATAGATCTAGGTTAGTTCGTTGAGTTTCAATTTGGTGCTTATCTGTTGTAGCAGAACAAGGGAGGTTCATAAACAGCTTTTAGGTAATAGCAATCTTAGTTCGTTGAGCTTCAGTTTGGCCCAGGAGCACTTGGTATTCTTTGAAATTTTTTGGTGGTTCTTGTTCACGGCGTCAGGTTTATTGTGGTCATGGAGCCTTCATTACCTGTTGTCAAGGCCATTAGGTTTTCACTATTTTGGAGACAGTTGGATGCTGTGAAGTTTGAAATCATGGAGCTTAGTGGCATTTCAATTTAGTTGAAGGCAGTTATGGGAAACAAATATTTTATTTTCATTTCTTGGTCAAGTGGTTTGGTCATTGGTGGAGTAGGCACACCTAGACATCCTAGAAACTCTAACGGGATGAAAGTCTAGTAATGCATTAGTATTAGGTGCTTGGATGTGCAAAGCAGCATCTATTTTAAGCTTAGTGGATCTACTAATTGAATTAGTGGATTTTCTATTTTTGGCTGGAGATTGTTGTTTCTGGTGGTAAAAGGCTGCTCTTCAAACAGAGTGAACAGCCAACAACTGTGGGGAGTTTCTCCAATTGTATCTATAACACACTTCTGAAACTGTTTAACTATTAGATGTTAACTTGAAAATCTTAGCCACAGTCTAATACTACAAAGTTTTTGCAAATGTGCCGTGCGCTTCCTCCTACAACTTGAGTTCTGGTATTTTAATATGCATTGATCAAGTTGTGAAATATGGAAAGTGTAGAATTTTGGACTTCCTTTTTAATACCACCTCTTCCCCAACCCTTTTATTTTTGGTAGAGGGTGTGGAGGAGTAACAAATCAAGTCTGAGGTGTTGTATTTTCATTTCAGAGATTCCACATTCCTTTATATATCTTTATTCATGTTATGGAAAATCATGCTCTTAAACAACAGTTTAAGATAATACATAATATTCTCTAGGACAACTGCACATGGATCAAACAAACACTTAAGTACATTCTATACTCTGAAACAACTGCTCTGTATGGTGTGAATAATGCTGAGCTTCTGGGATTAAATTTGATTGAGCTACTCTTTCAAATATTGAAATTCATTCTTTCTGGTCTAAACTATCACACAACAATTGCAACTGAGACTAGATCTGCAAAATGATGTAGATTTGCAGCAGAGGTATTTCATGGCTTGCAGGAGCAAGTGATGACTACAGCTTCAAGAAGCCATAAACTGAAGGCTCGTGTCCAGCGCATTGAAGCTGCACTTCCTCCCCTTGAGAAGGCTATACTGGCCCAGACAAGCCACATACATTTTGCTTATACTGTCGGTATGGCGCTTTACCTGTGCTTTATTCTGATGGATTTAACTTTCTATACGTAGTCAATTCTAGAGGATATGGTATCATGTGTTAATTACTGTCCAGAAGATGGCATCATTTTGAAATTACTGTTAAGCAGTTTGAGCTTTGTCCTGAAGATAGAGTAATGTGTCAATACTGCCAGCCAATGAAAATATATCAAAGAAGACCATTTCAGAAGAGTTAAATCACTTCTTTCATACCTTGTTGGGACTTTACAAGAGACTGACATCCATTTATCTAACACCTAGAGGGAAAAGTTTAGACTCAAGTCAGGAAGAAGAGATCGAAATTGACATAAAATATTCACCATATTTAATCTCACCTGATCACATTTTTCATAGAAAAGGATAATGCAGTAGTATCATAGGACACTGCATAACAATTATTCTTAAAAGTCTTGATGTACAAAAATAGTGAAAGTCAAATCCACGTGGCATTATTGCATGTTATAAAGGAATTGCATGTCGTTCATAGGTAGTCTAATTCAATCTTCATTTTCATCTTACTCATTGATTTTTCTTTTTTGTAGTTATTTTGCAGATATTTTTGCAATATGGTCAAGATTCTTTTAGTACTAAATTAATCTTCCTTATAAATTCAAATCATTTATGTAAAGCAGTTGCTTTGCAGGTTCTGAATGGCATCCTCACATCCGAAATGAACAGAATCATTTCATCTACAATGACTTGCCTCGGTTTATTATGGACTCCTATGAAGAATGCCGTGATCCTCCACGTTTGCACTTGCTTGACAAGTATGATAACTATCTTGAAAAAAAAGAAAGTTGAAGTTTTCTTGTCTTTATTATTCATCCAAAAAAAAAAAAAAAAAGTCTTCTCTGTTTTCCTTATTACATGAATAACAAATATATCGATTTAAGCTCGATCTTAACTATTACATGTTGGAACCTTCTGCTTTGTCATTCAGATTTGATACTGGTGGTCCAGGATCTTGTTTAAAGAGATATTCAGATCCAACCTTATTTAGAAAAGCATCAGGTACCTCTGGTGTGACTACCGAAAAATCCAAATTGACAAGAAGGCTCGTAGAAGCAAGGTATGTACTTGTAAAATGAAGAAACTTAGTGACACTATCTAATTATTATAAAGATTCGATTACTTATCCAAAAACATAAAATAAAATAAATTTTTATTTTTGATAAATGAAAAAGATTTTATTAAAAAGTGTAAGGCGCCCCAAAAGTACATAGGATATATATAAGAGGAACACCTAACTAGAAAAATAAAAGCGGGAAAGAAAGTCCTCGTCGCTAAGAGATAAAGGGGAAAGGTAAGCTGCAGTCCACAAACACAAGGAATACAACAAATAGGCTAGGATCTCTTCCATAGAGCTTTCCAAATCCTCAAAACGCCTATTGTTTTTCTCACTCCAAATTGTCCAAAAAATACAAATAGGCACCATTTTCTAAACTACAACACTCCTAGTCCTACCAGAGGAACACCAGCAAGCACACAGGTCCAAAATACTACTAGGCATGACCCAAGACAGACCAAGCCGGCTAAATATATTGCACCACAAAGCATGGGCAACCTCGCAATGAAAGATAAAATAAAAATTATAAAAACCATCTCTCAAATTAATGATATACTCTCAAATCCATGTGAATCGAGAATTTGTCTCCATACTCCATGGTCACTGTAAAAACAAATAAGTTTTCTTTATTCTCTGTAAGTTTTTTTATTGATAATCTCTGTAAGTTGCCAGCATAGTTCGTGAAATTGCTTCTGAAGTATCTCAAATGGATATATATATAATAATTATGTTGGTTAACTAATATCATGAACTGAAATGACCTCTGAAATTTATTTCTTTAGGCTGAGTACTAGGTTTCCTGTTATTCTCCCTGTGCAACATATAATTAGAATTTGAGTACCTCAATGCTACTGTTATTTGGAACTGTGTATTTATTGAAATGTTAAAATGGACAGAAAAAGAGATCATCACAGGGGAGTGGACAATTATTGCGTGGTGCATCAATATCCAATGGCAGTAGCAGGTACCTTATTTATATGCATTCAATTGATTCAGGCATATCACCAATTATTTTGATGAATTAAAAAGGTATGCGATATCTGACTATGCAGATTGCAGTTTGCTTCTCCAACTATTAATGGGCAGACTTCTCCTTTGCAAACTGCCTCAGCTGTAGACACGAAGTCAAATTCTGACCGGGGAGACCACTTAAATTCTTTTGATTCAAGTGGTCTTCCGGTTATTTCTCATATTGTTAATAGGCAAACTTCTCCTTCTCAAACTGCCTCCACAGTTGACATGACGATGAAATCTGACCCTGGAGACTATTTGAATTCTTTTGATTCAAGAACTGGCTCAGGATATATCGAATGTGTTTTCCATCTAAGTTCTTCCATGCAACCTGAACAACAAGAATCACCCTCTTCTCGGTTGATGCAGCATAATGAAACGCTTGATTCAGTTTTTCCTGAAGAACAAACTAAGTCTGTTGATTATAACATTCCAAGCAGTTCATTACAAGAGCAAATTGCCTCTAGTTCTTGTGTTACCTGGGATGAAAAGGCAGAGATAGTGGAGCCTAGTGGTGAGCGAAGTGATGGTGAAGAAGCTCCAGGGATGCTCTGGACAAAGTCTAACGCAGATAGCCATGGAGGGAGAGCTGTTGACCTTACAAATATTAATCAAACAGATAGCCTTCTTGAAACCAGTCTCGAGTCGACCTCCAGCTGGAATCAGATTGATGACATTGAAAGTGAACCGGACAATTACATGGATGCACTCAACACCATTGAATCAGAATCTGAAAATGATCTTGACAGTCAAACAAAAAGAGAAGTTGAGCGGTATACCTCCAGTATCAATGATGAAGAAATAGATGAAATCCATGAGCTTCATGTGAATAGTGCAGACCATAGTCCTCCAGAATTGGAATCTGATACTGCATCCTGCAGTTCCTCAACTGAAGGAATTCCATCAAATATATCCAACTCATTTTCCCCAGAGAGTTTTGCGCATGAACAGATAATAGTCAGTGATTTAGGCCATTCAGTTGAAGAAATGCCTCAAATTGTTAAATTGTCTTCTAATTTAGACAATTCAGTAGTCAATGATTTTGGTGGAACTGCTGATGTTCTTGACGGTTCCAATTTAGAATCTGTTATTATTGGTCCTTTAGCCTCTGCCTCCAAAATTTCTGATTTCAAGGATCCATCGAGGGATATAAGCAATCTTTGTGAGTCTCAAGAAACTTCTGGTGACTTTTCTGGTGTTCATTCCATGACGTTCTGGACTAATGGTGGCCTTTTGGGACTTGAGCCATCAAAACCTCCTGATTTCACGATGCCAACTGCTGTGGGTCAGGATTCAGTAGACAGAAGTAAAGATGAGACAGTTTGCCCTTCAGCACGCAGTTGCATGCTTGAAGGTGGTGATGATCATGAAGGAGAGAAAGATATATTGGCCAAGAGAGTTGGCAGCATTGAAAAGGATTCAAGTTGTGTATGCTCCACATCATGCCAGGATGATCAAGAAGAGGGTGTCTCCATCAAGAAGACAGATCGGGATTTTCACAAACTGATTCAGATGCCAATTGTGAAAGGTTTAATGTAATTGCACCTAAAACTATGTTTCCAGTCGCACCAGATATCAAATCCATATCTGCTGAAGCCAGTAGTGGGAACGATGAAAACTCATCTCTAGTGTTTGGACTAAGCCGAAGGTTACTAGCTAATGGTTTGTCTAAAAAGGGTTCTTTTGTTCATGATGACGATCCTGAACTTGGTAGTTCCGTGAATGGTGGTGGATTGGAGCAATGTAGTGGGCATTATGGAGTAGTGAATCAAAAAATGCCTGAGACTATTTTTGAAGAGCAGTTTGGACACGGGTCTCCCATAGATTCACTTACTTCTTCACCACCACTTGAACATATGAAGATATCTTTCCATCCCCTGAATGGCTTTGAGACTTCCAAACTGAAACTGAAATTTCCTGATGGGAATCAATGCTTTGAAAGTGTAAGAGATGTGTTTCCATCATTTCAGTTGGTCCCTGAGCCTGATATGCCTTTGAATGACTTTGGCTTTGAGTCCGACGATGACACATTTTGTAGATCATCACCTTGCAAATCAAGTGATTGTCATAGCCATTACTCTGAGTCAAATTCTGAGCAGTGGGAATCTGGTGAAACTCCTGAAAGAAGGGATCTTGAACTATATGATGCCTTATGTGAAATTTCATCAGCGGAATCTATGGTAAGCTCCCTGGAGCTTGGGGGAATGGCCAACAATGGCATCTGCAATGTTGGTGGAACTGAAAGTGTGGAGAGCAGGAATGGTGTGGAACCATCATTGTCTGGTCCTTTCCTTGACCTTCCCAATTTTGATACTGTGAACCCTGTTCAGCAAGAAACAAATGAAGATTCTAATCTCCTTAAGTTGGAATGTTCTGGACAGCCTACCCCACAACCGCCACCTCCCCCTCCAGTACAATGGTGTGTATCAAAACCCCACGTGGATGTGACAGAAGATAAACACGATGATGTATCTGAAGCTCTTACACATGCATCTGATCTAAAACTTTTGGGATCTGCCGTGTTTCAGCAGCCTAAGCCGGCCCCAGCAAAGCAACAGCATGCTGATAAGGAGGCCGCTACTATAGAACATAAGAGCAAGGTATTATAGATGTGTAGTTCATTTTTTGTTTTTCAATCAGCAATTTGTGCATTCAATAAAACATAGTGAAAGTGGAAGTCATAGAATTGTATTTGTGTAGCATCAGGACCAGCAGAAGTTTAATAGGCAGAAAGAAGCTAATCAAGCCTCAAATGGCAAGGGGATGGATGATAGGGAAGATTTCCTTCAACAAATCAGATCAAAAGTAAGTAGCTGTTTTCTTTAGTGATTAGAATTTGTGATTGTGAGAGTTAGCTGCCACGTACTCTGCCCTAATTTCTTTATATGAAGATGAGTTCTACTGCATAAATTCTGCAATGATTTGATTGACTTATCAAAAAAAAAAAATTCTGCCATGATTTAAAAACTATGGACAAAGCTTCTTGATCTCTCTTGATAAATTACAAACACTAGATTCTGAAAAAGGACTACTGGATAGTTCTAAATATATCAATCTAAACATTAATCATGAAGCTTGGTTTACTCAAAAGAGTATATCTCCAATCTGAAAGCTCTATCATACTGATAAATGTTCACTCTCTCTAAGGTCACCGCCGGAGGGAGTGGGAGTATATCTTTCACCTCTGGTTATTTCCAGTATAAAAAATATTTACAGCTTTTCTTTCTCCTGCCAGTTCACCGGAGGAAGTACATTTAATAATAATAATAATAATAATATTTTTTTGTTATATACAATCATCATCATAAAAATCAGAATTGCTAAAACGATGGAGTTTGCTCTCGCTAACTCGTGCTCTTTCTATATAATCCTAGTCATTTAATCTGAGAAGCACGATGTCAACAAAGCCAACTAATGCGGCAGGACCCACTACCAATGTGAAAGTCACTGCAATTTTGGAGAAAGCAAATGCAATTCGCCAGGTTCGCAACTGTCCTACTTCCCTTTTTCTTTTTCTTTATGTTCACTCACTCTTGGTATGCATTACACAATGAAACTCACAGTAGTGAAACTTGTCAGGCTGTTGGGAGTGATGACGGGGATGATGATGCCTGGAGTGATGCTTAATTTATTCCTTTCAGGACTTGGTGGGGTCCATGATAAACAATTCTCTTGCAAGGCTGTGATATAGTAATGATATTTAGTAAACTGTTATACGACTGTCATACAACTTGATGTGACAGTAAAGTTCAGTCCTTGGATTAACACTTGTAAAAAAGAAACCAATGACTGATTTTTAGTGTGCCATGTCATCCCAATTGTATAGCAGTCATATAGCAATTTACTTAATAGCAGTACTCATATGTGAATAATCCCAGTTTCTTTTTGTAATCAATTGTAGGATTCTTTGTATCTTATTGTGATTATTAAATTGATTCCTTGTTAAATCTGTTGTAAACAATTAGATGAACTCTTGAGGTTGAACAAAATGTAATCTACATATTTGAGGCAATAGTTTATACATAATGCCTGAAAATATGCTGGTTTCATGGGTTTTATCTATTTGTTGGTTTCTCTTTGTACTCTGTCCACTTTTTCTTAATCTTTTATGATAAATTTATTCTCAACTGCTGTCAAATAAAGTTATACATAAATCAGTTTTTGTATGTGTGTGTGTGTCTTTCCTTCTGGCTTCTGGTGTGATATTTGTTAACATGCTCTTGTCAAATTATTCTTTGGGAAATGTCTTTATGACCCGAGCTTCATCGCCAAGTAATGCCAGTGGAGTGTGGAACACGAATTGGTTTCACGGTAAGGCTTGTCGATTGTTTTTCCTTTTTTTATTTTTTTTTTTGTGATCCTCCCTCTTTATTTATCTCTGTGCCTCTGATTGTAATTTGCAACTTGTCGCTGTATGACAACTGGAATGCGTTGAATACCCATATATATATTGAAAAAAAAAAATTTCCAGTTGTTTAAAGGGTGCAAGTGACAGATGGGCTACAAGACAATTTTTATTCTCCGCTCGTTGTTTTATATTGGAAAGGGTCACACTGGGGTTTCTTTCCTGGAAAGAGGAAAGACGATTGGAGCAGAAATAATCTCGTGGTTTTGCCACCAACTTGCATAATATTCTCTGGCCTTATTTATTTTATTGAAAATATGAGCTTTTGGGCTATTGTTAAACTAGTTCATAACTTGCACTATACGGGATTCTTCATTATAATTTAATTAAAAAAATTTAAAAAAAAGCATTTTATTGTATTTTTTATTATTTATGTTGTAAAAAAAATTTATCGCACGTTTAAATATAGTGACACAATGCATATTTGAATCATAGAAAATTATGTCACCTATTATATTTCAATCAAATAAAACTCATAATTATGAACATTAAAAAAAAATACAAAGTAAAATAAACAAAATCATTTTTTAATGAATACAATAATATATATCACTCAATATTTAATTCAATCAAAATCAATCATCTAATATCATATTCAATGCTTAATTATTTATTTAACATTTAAAATTAAAATGAAGAACATCTCAACAAAAATTTAACAAACAAAACTAAAACATAAAAGAAAAAATTGTGTGTTAATAAATAGAGAGATTAATTCATTAACAAAAATAGAAAAAAGAAATTATCAAAAAGGGGTTCAATCTCACGCACTATTTGAACGGTTCCATTATTAAATTAGAATTCTAAGAGAGATTTAGGCTATTATATATATGACCTTTAATTTTAGTTTAATTTATATATTAAAATATTATTGGTTTGAGGGGAAAAAAAAAAAAGTTAAGAAGAATAATTACCTTCAAGTTGAATTTTTAGGTCAATAGATTCTGTTTTTGTTAATGTTGAAGAGTGGAGAAAGAGAAACATTAAAGTGGGGAGAAAAGATGAGAGATGTTAATGTTGGAGAGTCAGAAAGAGACATGGAATGAGAGTGAAAGACTTGGAGAGAAAAAGAGGAAAAAAAAGGAGAGATGGAGAGGGAAACATATGAACGGATTCAAGGTATGAGAAAAGAAAAGAAAAAAAGGTTAATAAGAATAATTACCTCCAAGTTGAATTTTTAGGCCAATAGATTCTGTTTTTGTTAATGTTGAAGGGTGGAGAAAGAGAAAAATTGAAGTGGGGAGAAAAAAGATGAGAGATGTTAATATTGGAGAGAGAGAGAGACGTGGAATGAGAGTGAAAGACTTTGAGAGAAAAAAGAGATAGTGTGGAGAGAAAGGAAAAAAAGGGAGAGGAAGAGAGAAACATATGAACGGATTCAATAGAGAGACGTTGAATGAGAGTGAATGACTTGGAAAAAAGAAAGAAAGAAAGAAAGAAAGAGAGAGAGAGAGACATTGAGAGAGATAAATGAGAGATTGAGAGAACAAAAATATGACTAGGTTAATTTTAAATGTTCGGTTTTTAAAATAATGAGTTAAAAAATCCGTTTAGTCTTTTAAAAAAAAAAAATGTTTATGCCACATGTCGCAATTTGAAGGCATTTTAAAATAAGGTTTCAGTTATTATATATGATATATATGATTTGATATGTATTATTTGTTTCCTTATTTTATTTGGACATTGATAATGCTTAATTTTTTTTTTTTTTTTTTGAAAATCAACATAGTCTCATTCATTAAAGATCAAGAGCAAATTTACACATAACTTAAGCAAGCAATTAAATCCGTAGTAAAATTTAAAAGATACCAACGCCATACAAGACGACATAATGAATTATAATAACCATATCCGCTAACCTATGACTAATTAACAAATGAAATACAAACTGCATCATAATCAACTAATGCATAGGTAGTAATTATTCCTTTACAACCTAAAGATCTAGACCAAGCATCACACCCCAAAGCAGGCTGATCGAGACAAGACTTATTACAAGCAAAACAATAAAATAGAAATAAAACCGATCACGCAAGTAGACCCGACACCGATGGGCGAGTTAGAAGCTCGACGGTGGAGGCGCGGAAAAAGGCCCGGTGGATGGAGTACGGCAAAATGAGCAGAGAAGATCGGTAAAAATAACAAAACACACAAAACAAACAGAAAAAGCAATACAGAAAATACTAAAGCAAATACAAGGAAACCCAAGCAAAACAAAAAAAAACAAAAACAAAATATAGAAACCAAATAAAACATAAAATAAATAAAAGCGAATGATCAACGGAGAAGGCTCAGCGATCTAGCTGGAACACCGAGGAAGGTGGCGATGAGAGAATAGCGGAGTGCGAGAAGACTTGCCTCGAGGGTGAAACAAGACCCAAACAGGCACAAAAGCCCTAAAAACAAATGGAAAAGACCGCCATACAAGGAGGAGGCGGGAAAGAAAAAAAAAGGAGGGGCACCAGACTAGGGCATCAAGTAAATAACTAGAGCCTGCTAAGAAGAGACGGGGAGGAGGGATCACGCCATTCCTCCTCCCAAGAGTGACGGCTATCTAGAAAGTGCTAAAACAAAAAACCTAGAGAGAAAAAAACCTAAGCCTCTCTCTTTTTCGATAATGCTTAATTTATGAAATAATTTATATATGAAAAACTCTTGAAATAGAATTAAACGCCATTAATTACGCTAATTTAATTTGATTTTTACTTTAATTTTAAAATTTAAACACATAATTTTCATTATAAGTTAAAAGGAACTCTTTAAATAAAAAAATTAAATCTTTGTTCTTATAAGTATATATGATTTTAAAGGAATAATATTAAAAAAAAAAGGGGTTTGCTAGGGGTTCTCCTCGTGGTGTTCTCCTGGCGTTCTCTCAGTCTTACGTAGAACATGATTTAAGAAAAAATAAAATTGTAATACCGTTTTTTTGCTAACCAATTAATTTGTATAAGTTAATAGTTAGGTTCTAATGCTTTAAAACTTGTTTTTTATTCAAAACTAAAACCTAAGGGTGAAAGGTTAACCCTTTAGGGATGATATCACTCCAAATGAATTTGATCATCCTAAATTTGATACTAATGCCTCAATTTTGATACTAATGCCTCACAAATTTGGTGCTAATGTCTCAATTTTGATGCTAATACCTAAAAAAACCGGTGGTAGAGGCAACTACAATTTTATTTTTTCTTAAATCATGTTTTACGTAAGACTGGGAGAACGCCAGGAGAACCTACGGGGAGAACCCCTAACATTTTCCTATTAGCAAGAATACATGAATTATAATATAGTCAACGCAATTAATGACGCTAATTAAGGACATGAGGATTATATTAAAATATAATTAACGCAATTAATGACCGATTTTTTTAAGAAATAACCGGTTTTATATATATATGACTTTTAAAAAAATAAAAAAATAAAAAATCCTAACTGTATTAATACATAATCATTTGATTTATATTATTTGTTTCCTTATTCAATTCGGACATTAATAATACTTAATTTATATATAGAAAACTCTTAAAATATAATTAATGTAATTAATGACCGATTCTACTTATATATATATGATATGATGAATAATAATAATAATAATAAGATATGCATTGCGAGAAATTAGCCTTATCTACCGAGGCATAGAGATCTCCAACAAATTTATTATTTGGATTGTTAATAATTCGGATAGCTAATGTGATAGAGCTTTTGTAAGATTTACTTGCGTAAGTAGGTCTTGGTCAATCCTTCCATTTGTTGGAGCAGGTGGGTTCTATAGAGGCTCTCTTAGATTTGTTGTCTAAATTGCTAGCAATTCAAGCAACAAATTATTGAAAATATCAATCCTTACTTTTAGTTCTTATACGATTTAATAACATAATTTTCCTACAAACGGGATCGTAGGAAAATCCCTTTAACTCCGTCTTTAAAAGTTTTTTTTATATTTAAATCACACATGATATTTTTAAAGACTGAGTTAAAGAAATTCTACAAAACTACAACCCAATTTAAGGGAAATTTACATCCATTTAAAAATTATAAAACCGCTTCTATCTTTCAGCAAAAGACGATTAGAAATGGAATCTATGAGGACGTATAAAAACGCTACTAGTGCTTTTAAAGCTATCATAAAGTATAATATCCACTATCATGTTGTTATATTTTAGTAATCTTTCAAATGGTGCTCTTATTCCACCAACCTAGAGGGAAAAAAACACACACACACTTCTCTTTATTCCTTACCAAAAAAAAAAAAAATTGGTGCTCTTATTCCACCAACCTAGAGGGAAAAAAACACACACACACTTCTCTTTATTCCTTACGGAATAAAGTGTTATTTAAAATAGTTTTTGAGGCAAATATGAAAAGGCTTTCGATCATTTTCCCTTTAAACAGCTTAGAACTTAGAAGAAGCACTTCATTTTCAGCTTAGAACCTACCCTTACTTATATATATATATATATTCTAAAGTATGATACAAATTAATATATTAATATAAAAGTAATTCCTAATCATCGGATTAGGATCTATCTAAACCAATTTACTATATATGTATACGAATTGACATGTCAACATATTATGAATTATGTGTCAAATTTTAATTAGAAGAGGAGATGACGGTTGTGAGTAAGCCCACTATTTTCAAAGTTTTATTATTTATATATTTTTTAAATCACATTAAAGTTTTGTATCTTTTTTTTTTTTTTTTTTGCATTAAAAAGTTTTGTATCTATATATACTTGATTTTTATTTTTATTTTATTATTATTTTTCATTATAGATAAAAACCAATTTACTATATATTTGTAAGCCAAAAGTGTACGAGATTTGTTTTATGAGGAGTGCTTGAATTTTCGACTAAATAGGGTAGGTGCTTGATGTGACAAACATGCGTGGTCTATTTTGTAGGAGCTTTTAAGACAAATTGGATCAAATAAAGGGGGAGTAATGCTATATGGCTTTTTATAATATTTTTAGAGTTATTTTAAATATGATGTAGCTTTTAAAACCATTAATAAATCAAAAGTCAATAAATCACATCTTAATTTCAACAGTAATTTTAAAAGCATATATCACATTTAAAATGACTCTAGGAAACTATAGAAAGCTTTATAATATTACTCAATAAAAGGGACAAGTATATAATGCTGCATACGCTTTATCTACTCAAACAAGTATTTTGACAATCTCAAAAATTAAAATTCAAACTGTCTATATATATCTACGGTTACACGAACAAGTAGGGCTCAAGTAACCTCTCACATAAATTCAATAAGATATGTATCTATTTTTTTTATTTAATGCAGGGAAGGGGAGGGGGGAAGCAATAAGATACATGGTTTGATTGTGAGCGATCTAAATCCAAATAAAGTATATATGTCTGGTTGGGCCACCATTTTGTTACTTCCCTGCACTTTCTTGTGTCAAAAGCAATCAACTAAAAACTTTCCAATCAGTGAAATTAATTTCAACAAAGAAATTTCTTTGTTGAAAAAGTATAGATTATACTTTGTCTTTCTTTTCAGCCTACTTTTTGTTTAAAGTTTGTCTATGCATTGAACCAAGAACTCTCTCTATCTCTTGTTTGTTTTTTTTTTTTTTTGCTTTTCTCTTTTTCTTTGCAGTATGGAAACCTTTTTAATGCCTTTCACATGGAAAGTGATGTGTTGAACCTGAAATTTATCTCCTTTTTTAGCCATTTATGCCAAACTTTTTTATTAAAAACTTTCACATATATACTTACTAAACAACCTAATCTTATAATTTCATATTGAGAAAGTTGCTGAGGGTGGTTGTAATGACTCAAGAAAAAATGTGAGTAAGATCTACACTATAATTTCAAAATGACTAGTTAAATCAAAACTTCCCTATAATTAAAGTTCAATTTCACCTAATACAAGAACTTAAGATAGACCAAAACAATTTAACGTGGTCATAAGTCAATTGATTATATACTACAATCTCTTTCTTATTTGATAACTATAGTATTTTCCTTCAATTTTTTTAACAATATATTTCTACTTTTATATGACTATATATGTTAGAACTTTTTCAACAATATCACCACAGCTTTTATATGATTCTAGGCTGCCATGTGTGTGTGTGTATATATATATATATATATATCAAAGCTTTCACCTTACACGTTGATTTGAGAAAAAGTAATCAAAGAAGACTTTCTTGCCTAATTTAATTAAAACAAGTTGCCCATGAAAAACCATACAGTAAGCAACATACTTCTTTTATATTTTTTTGGTTTTCTTTTCTATGAAAAAAGTATTGGTCTCTCCAACAGCAGATTCAAAATAAAAAAATATAGGACAGATAATACATACAAACTACAAAAAAAAATAGGTAAAAAAAATGACCCAATCCTCTCAATAAGAATCACATAAAGTGGTAAAAACACCAAAACAAAAAATACAAACAAAATTATGACCGTCTCAAGACCTTCAACTCAGACGCAGTTATAGGCATGAAAACATTATTCTTAATCTGTCCAAATTCCACACAAAATTTTTCTTTGTATTCATTGAAAAGCATTTTATAGAAGAATGTGATAAAGGGCACTTCTATCTTTTTGAAAAGGATTGGATAACTACGCGGACCATCAAGACTACTTTTATTTCCTTTCTCTCCTAGTCACACAATTATTTATTAATTTAACAAAATGATGGAGTTTGTACATAATTTATGGTAACCTTCTCAACTTTTCTAATCCATGTCTATCTTTCAATATTAATCAACGATGGAATTCGATCCCTTATATGTGGAATACATGCCACCATGAATATATTCGTGTCTCTGTTTGCAAACAATTGCAAGTTTCTAATAGAAATTCTCTAGTTTTCCTTAAAAATAAAAAAAATAAATTAAAAAAATACAAATTGCAAGATTTCCAAAAATTCCCAACTTGCGACATCTTATGACTAGCAATTTTTGACATAACCAACAAATTTAATACGAACCCAATACAAAATTAAAGGGTTAAATTTTAAGGATTTAATCAATTTAATTAATCTTATATACATGTCTTGACACTACTCAAACCCAATCCTAGCCCCAACACATCTGTTTTTTCAACGGTTTTTTTATTGGACTGTGTCACATACCACAATCTAAGACGATCTAGTTAAAGAATTATGGGAGCGGATCAATTTAGATTTATTTTTCCTTTGCAGATTTAATTTGTTGCACTAAAATAACTATTTTTGGGGTGTTTGTAAGATTTGATCACCCATTCTTTTTGTAGTTAATTGCTCCCAAAAGAAAAAGAAAAAGAAAAAAAAGTCACCCATATACGAATACCATAATGCATATATATGAAGTATTCTTTATTATTGATTTAAAAATGAAAGTAGACTTGGAAAGCATGATCCTAAAGAAAAAGTGCATCTCTTTCCGAGCAAAAGAAACGAAATGCTTCTTTGTCTGCATTATAAAAATTAGAAAAAGGTGTTGGAAAAGAGCTACTTTTGCATTAAAGAAATAATTAAATAAATTAAAAGATTCTTTCATTAAAGAAACCCCATTTCAACCTACTTTCCATAACACTTGCAAACTCAAAGCTCCCGGGACCATACCATCTCCATCTCCATCTCCAATATCTCCATCCCCATGGACCATAGCCATGGAAAAGGTCCATGCAACAAAAGTTTATCATCAAATCCATTGAAGCCTGAAAAGATGGCTTTGAAGCCTTAAAGGAATTGCAATACTATTAAAGCATCCAACTTTATGGATCACTACGCCTGGAAAATCCAACATTATTAATTATTAATCTCATTACTGTCCCACTTTTTTCTTTTTCTTTTTTACATATCTATGTTAAAGTTACTAAAAGTGTAATCAGGTATATAAATTTATGTTCACACACATGGCCATAATCTTAATTGGATAAATATATTGTTATTCCGATGTGCTGTGGTACCTATCCACTCCATCTTTAACCTCGAGGAAGATGGTAAATTAAAGATATGTTTTAGGGTTTGTAATTTTTTTTTTTTAAATGCGACTTGAAAACATGATTTATAAAAATATAATTAATTATTTAATAAAATATAGTATGACATTTAAAATCGTAGTTTTGGGTTTAAATTTGTGGGTTTTAAAAACGCATTATTTGTGATCTGCTATTTAAAAATACAGATATTTTACGTTTCAAATCTCAAATTAAAAAAAAAAAAAAAAATCCCAAATGATATGTGATAAGCTTAAGTTGACGATGAGAATAAATAAATTTAATAATTTAATCAATACTTTAACATACCTCTTCACATGTAAACTTAAAATCCCTTTTAATAAGTAAGGCCGAACACTTGAAATATTTTAATTCAATGAACAAAGTCGGAGTTCAAACTTGTGAATTAATACTTTGATAACGAAAAATGTAATCACAATCCTTTAAAATTGCTTCTTCTTTTTTTTTTTTTAATTTATGGAAAATACTAGTTGTTCCTTTAGTGTTCTTTTAGTATCATCTCAACTGTAATGTGGCTTTTAAAATCATCAATAGATTAAAAGTCAATATTGATAATTTCAAATTTAATGATAATTTTAAAAGTTACATAATATTTGAAAAAACACCAGGAGAATACCTGCAATAATAAACGCACCCTTTAGTCTATTATAAAACTTTAGGGATATATTCATAGACATATTATATATATATATATATATATATATATATATATATAATGTTTGGAAGGAAACTAGGTAGCTAGCAATCTCTTATGATGTGGCGTAGTAATCCATTTAAAGAAATTGACAAATTGCATGGCGATTTTTCAAAGCAAAAACACTCAAAAGCTTAGCTTTATCTCTTTATCGCTTATTTATTTATTATTATTATTAATTTTTTTGGTTAAGACTTGAGAGTATAGAAGTTCATTTTAGAAGGAAGTTGCAGGCTCTAGCGATCATCTTTGACACGTTGTACGCAACCTACCTACCTGGACTGGGACCCAATATTTGGACTTTTCAACACTGCCCGATGATGACGTGAAGTAATGATGTACAAAAAGGTCATCCTCAGCTTTTCTTCTCCACCAACCTGCCCTTTTTGGCGACTGTCACTTTTATTTTCTCATTTTTATGCCTTGCTTTTCCGTTTTTGACCTCACCTATATATCTAACCATCTCTACAACCTCTTTTTTCCTAAACCTACGAACCCTCTCTCTCTCTCTCTCTCTCTTGTCAAATTCTATCCCTCTCTCTTATGGCTAACGTTCAAGGCGCCGGCCAAGATGTGGCCGGAAATGGAATCAAGCTATTTGGGACGACGATAACATTGCAGAATAGATCACAGGTGAAGAAGGAAGAAGAGAAAGGGGATGATCAAACGGTGGAGAAGAGGCCAGATAAGATCATACCATGCCCGAGATGCAAGAGCATGGAGACTAAGTTTTGTTACTTCAATAACTACAACGTCAACCAGCCTAGGCATTTCTGTAAAGGCTGCCAGAGGTACTGGACCGCCGGTGGGGCTCTCCGTAACGTGCCGATCGGTGCCGGCCGCCGGAAAACCAAGCCGCCGCCTCGCGGCCTTGCCGGGTTCTCTGAGGGTTCCTTGTATGATGCTGATGGGCTGCAACAGTTTGACTTCGATGGAGTCGTCGAGGGGTGGCATGTCATGGCCGCACAGGGCGGTTACCGGCATGTTTTTCCGGCGAAAAGGCAGAGGAGTGGCTCAGGTGGTCAAGCATGCCCTTGATCTTGCTTTCTTTTTTTCTTTTTTTCATATTTCAGTAATATCAACAAGATCCAAAAAAAAAATTATATATATAGTTCTTGAACATAGCCTAATGGGGTACTGTATATAGAGACAGGCTAACTTAGTTAATTAAATTATGTATTAATGATAAATATTAATTAGGGATGGTATTTTGTATTGGAGTGCAGCATGAAGATTGATGATTACTCGTTTATCGCTGTTCAGATCGAAATGAATATATTATTAATTGGCTGGTTGACCATCGTTTTCCGTGCCATGTATGTATAGGCCAAAATCGATCTGATCAGACGGCTATAATCCAAATTTATCAAACTTGAGGGCACCGGAAATCAATGGATGCAAATTCATCTTGATAAAGGCAAAAGTGGGTGGCATGGCATATATATAATCTCATGGATTAATGTAAGCTAGCTGCTACTCTACAGCCATAACATCCATGCATCAGTGCAATCGGATGAATGTATGGTATATGTCCGATGGTGTTGATATATGTGGGCCATGACCATCATGATTTACATAAACGTTTCTGATGTGCGTTGACTGTTAATTTAGGGTGTTGATATTAATGAAAATTTGATCTCCTCATAAAATGGAGTGGAATTCTTTGTTAGTTGGACATCTATCAATCACGTGCGAGCATCTAGAATAATAATATTTTCACACGGGCTTTTGTCACAATCAAACAATAAATTATTATTTTTCTCCAAGAATGAAAAATTAACAAACAAAACAAGTAACTTTCGTATTTATTCTCTTTAGACTAGCATAGCCATTTGTTTTGTTTTGGTCCCATAATAGGATCCACCAATTTTGTTTTGTTTTGGTCCCTATATATAAGTAAAGTTTGCAGGTTTCTCTCAACTCACAAAACATAATTTTCTTTTACTTGTTTAGACGTCTACAGAAAATTCGTGAAATTAGATATGAAAAGCTTGTTATGAGAATATTGAAAGTATAACATTGTTAAATTTATTTATTCATGATATGGAAAAAAATAGATTTATTATTGATTTATTCTAACAAAGATTTATCAAAACACAACATTTTTTCCTCTGAAAACAAGGGCGTCAAATAAACAACATAAAACACAAAATATTTTTTACATTTTGTGTCATATTATAATTTTTTTTTTCAAACTAAAAACATACCTTAACATAATTTTTTTTTCCTAAGAGGTAGCTTCAATCAGTTAGGATCGCTAATAAAAGCGGAGTGGCTAGTTAGAATCCTCCCTCTCTTGTGTGGACGTAAAAAAAAAAAGCATAATTTTTTTTCCCAAGTCATGATAATGTAGTTTTTTATTTAAATAATTGGGGAAAAATTACTGAATTACTGAATTATTTAATTAAGGAAAAAGGTAAATAAGGTAGTTATCTAGTAAAGAAATAAAACAAAAATAAGAGGGCAAGATGAAGATAAAAAATATTTTAAACTCAAATGTTTTTATATAATTAATAAATACGGAAAAGGAAAAGCAATAAGTAGAATCATTTAACATTTTAAAGCAGACCCTAAACTCAAATATTTTTATAAATAGAATTTAAATAATAAATATACAAGGCAAAAAAAGCAATTACTGTAGTGTTGAAAAAGTAATTATCATAAGCATTTTCAAAAGTTCATTGTGTCGGATAGAGGACTGAAGTGGGGCAGAAAGTTTTGAAAATATAAAGGAAGTCCGAAACTTTTGCCTTTTGCGCTTCTTTTAAAAAGCAGTCCATTGAGAATCACAATTATATCAGTTTGTAGGAAATTTTTTTAAAAAAATAATTTTTTATATTCATATTCCTCATATGGGTTAAAAGTATATAAAAAAAGAAAATTGCTATGGATTCTCTTTATAGTATTCTTCTAGTGTTCTCCCTTTTACGTAAAACATGATTTAAGAAAAAATAAAATTGTAGTGGTATCCACCACGGTTTTTTAGGCATTACTACCAAATTTGAGGCATTAGTACTAAATTTAGGATGATCAAATCCATTTTGGGTGATACAATTCCTAAAAGGTTAACCTTCCATTCTTAGGTTTTAGTTTTGAATCCAAAAACAAGTTTTAAAGCATTAGAACCTAAATATTAACTCATAAAAATTAATCTGTTGGCAAAAAAATGTACTATAATTTTATTTTTTCTTAAATCATGTTTACATAAGATTGAGAGAATACTAAGAAAACACTAAGCTAGAAGAACATTAGGGGGGAACCCCTATTTCCCACTTTTCTTATTCATCTACCGAAAATTGCCACCCTCAAAGACCTCGAACCGTCTCTCCTCCGCCAGTGTTGCTATCCTGAGTGGTTGTTTTTTGCTTGTAGTTTTTCTGATGTTTTTCTATATTTTTTGTTGTGTTTTGTTGTATTTTCTGTTTTATGTGGGTTATTGTTTTCCTGATCTGATATGATTTGATCTTGTGGAGAAAACTTTTGTTGTCGGTGTTTGTCCTTCAATGACTCCCATCTAGTTTACTGCAATACATTTCATGCACCAACCTCTTCACCGTAGTTGTTGCCTTCACCATTTGGGACTTTTTACCGAGTTCTTTTTCCACGTCATTGCTTTGTCCGTTCCTTGGAAAAGCCCAACTTATTTATGATTCTCTTCTAAGATCATGAATGAAGCCATTACCTAGTGTTTGATATTGTTAATGTATCTGTACTGCGTATTCTATTGGGCTTTGTTGTTGGGGTACCCACCCTTTTGGTGTTGTACGATCCATTGTAACTCGCTTCTTCTTATTTGAATTAAAAAAAAATTAATAGTTATAAATATTGATTATTATAACGTTAAAGTTGAAGAACTAATTTTACAATATTACCCATCATTTTACACTAGATATTATCCATTCATTTAAATAGACAGTAATTATATAACCTTGGGTGGTTAGTGGTTTAGCTATTCTATACCTTATTAACCATTCCGCATAACCGCCTTCCAAAATTAACCTTTTGACCCTATTTTGGTGATTTGAGCATAGGTTAATAAGGTATTAGTAAAGCGTTAATTTGATAGAGAACTAAATTCCTCGTTGATAAGGAGCGTGTGTTTGAATTAATCCGTGGGTATTTGACTTAGCAGTTAGCAGTAGCCATGAAAGGAAGATAAGAGCCTTTTATTGATTCAAAACTACTCTCTCAGTACAACATGACTCTCTTTATAATAACACTTAAAAGTCAGAAAGGCAAGAAACTAATGCTATTAATAATCCAAAGTTTGAAAATTATTGAAATGTGGAAAGTCTAAATGCCCAAAATGAATGAAATCAAAGACAAAATCCGAAGATGTTGAGTCGAATTGTACGTTGCCTAAATCCGAAAATTGTCCAAATTATCCCACAGCTAATAGATTTGCTCGAGCCCTCCGTCGAGCATGGTTCTAGAGGGTTCTATATGTGCCTCTTCTGGTAGACCACCACTCAAGCGGTGGTCAAGCACTCATCAACATTTGATTTTGTTTGGCCATAGCTCGACGGTGGTTGAATGCTCATGGAGAGCTCAACCTTGTTTGACCATTGCTTAAGCATTCATCGAGAGAAGTAGTCATCTACACCTTTCTTGACTGTCCCACATCAATATTAGCCCCTAATTTTTTTGGGTAGTTTTGGGCTTCTTTCAACTCCAAAAGCTAACTTAAGAGATGAAGATTTCCCTCACACTTGTAAATTGACCACCAGCCCCTTTCATAACCGATATGTGATAACCTCAATAATCTACCCCTTACGCATTGGGCCTTGGGTCGGAGCAGAAACAACCATTTTCTCTCTTTCACTATTGGACCAAAACTTGTTGGTTAAACTTGAGCTTTAATACCAGTATTGGATAATTTTGGGCCTCTTTCAACCTTAAAAGCTAGTTCAAGAGATAATGCTTTCCCCCACACTTATAAATTGACCATCGGTCCGTTTCACAACTGATGTGGGATAATTCCAACAAATTCATCAATACATACACTTGAGATTATAAAAGAAATGTCAAAAAATAAATAAATAAATAAAAAGAAATGTGATTTTTATGATGGACCTTTGGAAAGTCTGTTGGAAGCTCAAATCTCTTTAAGAAGAATGAGAGTTTTGTGTCTCTTTTAGATATAGTTTTTATCGAAAATTTAAATTTTCTTTTTAATTTCAATATTAATTTCATAATTTCACCTACAACAATTTTAAAGAAATTCAGTGGAGCTAGCAACTAAGATGTTCCCTATTGATAAAAGCTTAGAGAAGCCTATCTACACATGAAATGAACGGTTAGGAACTTGATAGCACATAATAAACAACAGTTGCTTTCGTAGATGCCCTTATCTTGGGAGTTGGTTATTTGATTAAAACCAACAACTTGTTTTAGGTTATTTATTAAGTACTTGTTGCATTAATCCATAGAAAGTTAATTAGCAATATATATATTATAAGGGTATGATATCCAAGCACAAGCATATATGAGATTCTGTGGCAAGAATCATGCATTAATGGAGGGCAAACTCATATATATATTCCATAACACAAGCGGCCTACTTTATTCTAGACATGCCCTTGGTCGAACAAATGCGTCTCCCAATCAAGTGGAGAAACAAGAAACATCATGGCAATCAACATGCATGGTGTATGTATGTATGTATGTATATCCGATGATCGATCGAGTGCATGAATAATGAGATTCTATAACGTATATCATGATGATCTCGTAAACACGGTTGTTGAGGAGTAGAATAATGGGAATTGAAGAATAGGATGATGATTGATGCCACTCTCAAAACTAGATAAAAAGGAATTTCGGAATTATTGCTTAAAAGTGATGCAAGATCTAGTGCCTAAGATCACAAGAATTAATCCAGGAAGCAGGTGCCACCTCATATTCATTCTCTGCCCAAACATCTTCACGTTCATATATATATATATATATATATATATATATATAGATATATGAAAGGAAACGGATATTCGGTTTATTACGGGAAAAGCAATAGAGAGACAGAAAACCTCCCCCCAAAAAAGAAAATGAATTAAGGGAAATGCAATTATAATCCATTAGGATGTTGGTTATGTCAAGTTTGCTGAATGGTCCCAAACAAGTAATTGCAGACCTGAACTTCTTAACTAATAATGATGATCAATGTCCAACACCAGTACTAACTTCCAAATTAACATAAAAACAAAGCTATTGTAGATATTGAATGTCACCGACATTTTTTTATTTTAGGGGCTATCATCATTCGGCGGTTGACAAAGATGGATTGTATCTCGTATCTCCAAATGATCAAATCAAAGTACCTTCATTCTTGAGAGGCTCATTACAAATAATATTTTGGTAGCTTTTGAGGTGTTCACACCGTGGATGCTAAGCAGAGGAGGGGTTTATGGCCTTAAAGCTAGATATGAGTAAAATTTATAATAGAGTGAAATGAGATTTTTTTGGAGGGCATAATGTGGAAGATCAATTTTGCATAGAGATGGATACAGTTGTCTTTGACATGTGTCAAAACAATGTCCAACTCAGTACTCATTAATGGTCAACCACATGGCACAATAATTCCTTCTCGTGGCCGGGCTTAGGCAAGGAGATCGTTTATCATCTTTTTTGTGTGTGCGCGGAATGGTCTAGTTCTATTCTTCAAGAGGGTAGAGAGAGACAGAATGATAAGGTACTCCCATCACCACGGGTGATTGTTTGAATGGGTTAAAAAGACGAGCTTCTAGAGTTGTATGAGAAGGCATCAAGACAAAAGTTAAATAAGAAAAGACGTCTATCCTTTTCAGTAAGAATATAAAGAGAGGAGCAAAAGAACATAGTTTCTCTCTTGCAGGCCGTAAACTCAACATAGAGATATGAGAAGTACTTGAGTTTACCAGCTCTCAACTCTAATAGGCATGTAAAAAATAAGTACCTTCACAAGCATAAAGGGGAAGATATGTAGTAATCCCTATCCTCATTTGAATAGAGTAAAAAAATGGAGCTGGATCCACAATTTGGTTCCAAAGAAAGGGGGAAGATATTGAATAGAATAAGTGGGTGGAAATAAAACTTCTTGTCATTGGTGGGGAAGGAAATTCTTACGAAGGCGATCATTCAGGCTATTTCTACCTACAGTACTATGGGCATTTTTCAATTGCCCAAATCTTTTTGCAAGGATATAAATTGAATGATGATGAAATTTTGGCGGAGCCATAAAAAAACGACTCAAAAGTTACTTGGGTGAGCTGGAAAATAGTGGGGCTATCTAAAGCTAGGGACAGGCTGGGATACAAAGATTTAGAAAGCTTTAATTGTGAAGCTATTAGAGAATATTAGGAGACTTGAATCTCCTATATATAATCAGATTTGATGGTCAAATTATTTTGATTTGATTACAAACTTATCTACCCTAATTCTCCTATAACTAGGAGTATCATGTATTGTAAAAAAGCTAATTAATATAGCCTTTGGACTTTATCGTGGATGTAAGTCATAGATTAAACCACGTAAAAGATACTACTTCACAATCATGAGTCTCATGACACATTGGTGGCAAAAGTACTTAAGGAGAAATATCATCCGAATGGAATTTTGGAATCTAGCCTCGGGTGGAAACCATCTTATGTTTGGAAGAGTATATGAAATGCAAAATCATTGATGAAAATTCAAACTCGTCTAAAGCTCCTTTAATTTGATAGAAGAAACTTTCAACGAGGAGGAGGCGTATACTGTATAGCTTCCATGATTAGAAGGAAATGATAATACAAATAGTTGTTTCGGGTAAGCAAACCAAAGCAGTTTTTTTTTTTATCAAAGTTCTCATCTGTCAGATACCGATTCACACTTGGTTTTTCCAAGTTTAGTGTTGGAAAAATTATGTACCTTCGAAAAGTTCTTATGACATTGAATTTATTATGCTTACTCGTAGTAGCCTAGAATCCCTTATTATGCGGGCCGTATAAAAGGAGTGGAGTAAGGCTAGAAAAACCCCTCTCATTGATACATACATAACATTCTTTTCATAATAAGTAAAAGAAAAAAAAAAAAACTCAGTTTATTCAATAACAAATAAAACGAATTCCCTATGTGAAATTATTATCTTTATTGGAGAATATCGTCGACGGTCATTCCAAGCTCCTTGAGGGCCTCAGTGCACCCAGGAAGAGGTTTCTCCCTCAGGAAGCCAAGAGGATTGGCAAGGCGTACTGGGGATGAAATGCCACTGTTCTTTGTGAGGCTGATTCTTGCGCTTTTCTTGAGGAAAGGATCCTTGCTCACCTCGCTGCACTTAGGGTCACTGCTCTCCTTTAGCACCACTTCGCAAATATCTTCCTCGTGATCTCCGTCCACCGGAAGACGGTACATTCCCGACTCGTCTGTCTCAGCCTCGCTGCTGTATAATAAGTTACCGCCTTCACGGTCCCTGCACTCTATCCCCACCTTTGCACCTACACCAATACCACCAACACCACATGGTTTATGTTAAATATTTAATTAAAACGGAAGGTAAATCATGAAGAAGACAATTTAGACCGCATGTTTTTTTATTTTATCTAAAATAAAATTGTTACCTTTCATGTACGTGCTGAGCTTTGTTACAATTGATACGGCAGGTGTCGCAATAAACTTTTCCCTCCACAAAAAATCGGTTTTCACAATAAGTGATACCGAGGAGGGATAGAAAGCAAAGGGCAACGGCTTGAATGATAATAGACTTTGCCATTCTTCCTGGTTAGTTTGCCCTAATTTCTTATTTGGGTGAAGATTTGGTTCGAGGACTAGGTACAAAGAAATGGGGCTCTCTTTTATAAAAAGAACAGGATGCAAGCTATTGGTGGAGAATTTGTTGAGGCCTTCTTGTACGTTGGCTTGTTATTTGTTTGAGGTTGTCATTATTTCCATGTTTGTGTGGTTGGAAAAGATTATTTGACCCGCTCTTCAATTCCTTGAATCTCTCTTTGTCTTGAATATTAATTAAGTTTCTACATTTTCTTTAATAATAATAATGAAAGACTAGAATAGTTCAACCAATAATAGGTAGTCCTAAAAAACACAACCAACAAAATAACATGGCTGCGCCGCAAATATTAAATATTAAAAATGATTGTAACCATTAAATTACCATTTATCCAAAAATTAAAACTAATAAGAAGATGTAAATTTAATTATTTAATCAATATTTTAATACTCTTTCTCACATGTGAGATCAAACTTATTTTAATAGATGAGGTTCAACATGTAGAATATAATAGATACTATGTTAAATTATTATTTATCCAAAAACTTAAACTGATAAGAAGAAGTAAATTTAATTATTTAATCAATACTTTAACAATAACTACACGTATAATGTTCTCAAGTTTCCTAATAATGAACTATAAATACACTTAAAAGGATTATTTATGTATTCCAATGTTGAGTTTGTATCACAAAATGGAACAAAATTTAATAGGGTGTCAGCTTGGTATGATTTTTAATTGTTTTAGAATCCCAAATTCAATCCAAACCTTAATAAAACACGAACAAAACACAATTTAAAATTTTAAAAAAAAAATCTCTAAACTTTGAACCGGTACTTTCTTAGCATTAAGAAGTTATAAAGTTAAAATTTAGATCTAATTAAACTCTCTTATAATGTTAAGCCATTCAGACGTTGGATTTCCTTTTCTGCTGATTTGGATGCAATTGAAAATAGTTCCAAGCAGGAGCGGAATTAGAGATTTGTGTTTGGGAGACAAAATTCTAAAAAAAAAAATAATTTGGGAAAATTTAATATTATAGGATTTTTTTTTTTCTTTTTCTTTTTTGGGAACCACCTTGGGCCTTGGGAGGCCCAACGTGGTTCTGCCCCTGCTTCCAAGGCAATGTCTTACTTTCTATGCCATGGAACATCAGGCAAAGACAGTCATGGGCCCATGGCATGCAGTGCTATGCCACCTTGTGTAGTTAAAGGGGCCGCGATGGTGGGTGAAGCAAAATGAATATATTTATAATTTTGGATAATTACTCTTTACCCCCCTGAAGTATTCACTCATTTTCACTTTTGTCTCTAAAGTTTAAAATGTGACATTTTACCCCTCCAAACTTTCAAATTTTGACAATTTAACCCATTTGACTTATTTATTTCAAAATGCCCCTAGCACATTTAAAAAAAAAAAAACAAAAAAACAAAAAACGAGGTGGCCGGCCACCTCAGCATATATTTATATATATTTTGGTTTTTTTTTTTTTGATTTTTTTTTTTTAGAAAAAAAAAGTGCTTGGGGCATTTTGGGAATAAATAGGTCAAATTGGTTAAATTGCCACAATTTGAAATTTTATGGAGATAAAATGTCACATTTTTTTAAACTTTGGAAGTAAAAGTGAAAATTGGTGGATACTTCATGAGGGTAATGTGTAATTTCTCCTATAATTTTATATCATCATATTGATATTCGGGCATTATGATATCTCAATATAAAATTATTAAGTAAAACTTTACAAAACTCTCATAAACTTTCATGCGTTTTGAAAATACTAATGAAGTTTTAAAACTCTTAATTAAGGGCATCAAACTTTCATTTACCCCATTATGTTAGAACTTCTTGTTAAATCTCATCAAAATTATCAAAATACCCATATTTTTTTAATTAAAAAAATAAATAAATTATAAAATTATAAAGATTCACACCTTTTTTTTTTAATAGAAAAAACATCT
This sequence comes from Carpinus viminea, assembly GCA_013348765.1. Lineage (NCBI taxonomy): Eukaryota > Viridiplantae > Streptophyta > Magnoliopsida > Fagales > Betulaceae > Carpinus > Carpinus viminea. The sequence goes on from CP054667.1 coordinate 61,052,252, forward strand.
TTGCAAATTTGTTTCTATAAAAAGAAACAAGGATATTTTGCAAATTTTAATAAAATTTAACTAAAAAGCAAAAGAGGGTAACTCTTCTTTCTTTCTTTTTCCTCCCTCTTTGTTTTCTCCATACTCCATTTCTCCCTTCTCTCTTTTCTTTTTCGAATCTTGTTTAAGGGTATGTTTAAAATTGCGTTAAAGTGTTCAAAAAGTATTTTTACTGCCAAGAAAATTGTGCCAAACAAAGCTTGCCCATTTGATGAAAAATTTTAAAAGTACTTTTTGATTTTTTTTTCTCTAAAAAAAAGGCTAAAATATACTTTTAACAAAAGTTTAAAAATAAAACTTTTACCAAAAAGCATTTTTTGACTTAAAACTTTATTTCTCAGACACAATCTCAAATATACTCTAAATGGTGTCATAATATCGATAGAAGAATATGAAGAAAATGCTGCATTAAGACCCCTTAAAAACCTGAAGATTTAGTCAACATCACGTAAGGTAAATACTTTCAAGGTTGTAAATGGGATGACAATCCAAAGACAAACTACAATCACAAAGATTGAAGCCACAGGACAGAAACAAATTGATAGAACCAGAATTCCTCTTGAGAGAGAGGGAGAGAAAGGGTAAAGGCACCCTAGAGCTCGGCAGGCAACAATTTTCCCCGTCACATTTTGAACCCCAAGCCACGACTACTTCACTTCACTGCCAAAATAAAATAAGTACAGAATTGAGGACAAAAACACAACAAAAATCATTGCTAAAAAGCAAATAAGCTACCTCTGCATCTTCACCTCCACCAGCTTTAGCAGAACTGCCCAGCTTCTGAGTTTCTTCAGCTGCAATACAAGAAAACAACAGAAAATACCGACTCACCCAGAAACATTATCAATAATTAATGCAAAAGGTCAAAAAATAACCTTACAGTAGAGGAAACATAATGCATTATGGGAGATGGGTTTGGAATAATAGTAAGAGGGAGAAACCAAGATCAAATCATAGTTCCACAAGATCTTGACAGAATCCTAACTCATCCTTTGTAGATAGATGAATGGTTTCTGAATATAGTTTTGACATCCAGGAGTACTGAAGAGAACTAGGTCAATTTTAGATGCTTCTAAAGTACATAGAAAACAAACCTGACATTTTGTCAATATAACTTACTAGCAGTCCCTGATGAAATAAGGCATGTTGTGGAATTACTCATTTTGGATAATGAAAAGGGTAATGTACTCCTTTTTATTATTTTTTTGTACTAAAGTAAATTTGAAGGACATATCCATTAAGCACAATCCCAAAGACCCAAAGCACCTCAAAAGGAGTACTTCTTAGAAATAAACGAATGTTACACCAACAGATACACAAACAGTAACATGGCAGACTTCCTAAATTGACTCAATAAGTTGAGAAGGGTAAGGAGAAAAAAAAAGAAAAAAAAAAAAAAAACCGCATTTTCTTCCTTCATGATTCTCTCATTCATATTTCCAGGTAAAATAAAGTGACAATTGTACCTCAAGATGTCCAAGAACATGCGAAAGAAAAATTTTGTGGTATCAGTAAATAAGGTAAAAAATGTCAAATCAACGTATAGGAACACGATTTCATATTTAGCACAATTCTGGACTCTGAAATAATAAATACTAGTGGTTTTGGTGCACAGTCCAATAAAAGGGCAGAAAAATATTCTTACAAGATTTCCAACCATGAAAGGAAATTGAAAAATTTTATAAAATATTCCACTACAATCTGAAAAAGTAAAAAAATTAAAACTATCATAAATGCAATTATATCGTGAACAATAAGATAGAGATGATAACTACAACTGATGAGGGTTGAAACCTGACAATTTCTACCCAAGTGCCTCAATCACTCATTCAGTGGTCTCTGCAGGACTGAACATGATACGCCATCGCATCATTTGTAGATAACACGAAGAGCTAAAGAAGAAAACCTATGATCCCTAGTTACCAAGTACACAATTGTCAATATGATGGCATATATATGCAAGTTTCAAATACCAGTAGGGACAAAAGAATCCACCCCAATTGTCTCTCTCTGAACTATACTCAGATTATTACTTTCTTTAAAATACCCTCTTTGATTAATTTTTCAACTAGTCCTGAATATAACTGTACACATGAACATAACCAAACAGTTCTCATATTACAGGTTCTATTCAAGACCCTAGATAGCAATGCGTGTTTTCTGGATCTGAATCTAAGAGGTTTCTTAGCCTTCTTCTGCTTTCAAAATGTTATATTATCATTTTGAGATCTCATACTCAAATTGACTCAGAGACCCTTACACCACCTCAAGCTAAGTCATATATTTGCAAAAAGACAGACAAGCATCCTTCCCTCTTTCTTGATACAACAGATATAGCATGAGCTTTTTACCCAAGAAGATGTTAAATGATGAAAATTGATAGTGGTGACTAAAGTATCATTACAAGTAAAAGTCTAGGTAACATTAATTTACGTTAGAAAGATATTGGAATTACCTTCATTCTCTGGGATGTCAGAAGTCCACAGTGTAAGGTTGTCCCTCAAGAGCTGCATAATTAATGTGCTGTCTTTGTAAGAGTCCTCGCTCAAGTTATCCAACTCTGAGATGGCTTCATCAAAAGCTTGCTTTGCCAGGTAACAGGCCCTGAGGTACAAAATTAGCATGTATGAGGTACAAACAATTAAACTTTCTCTTTCTCTCTCACAAACACACACATACAAACAAAGAAACTATTTTATTATAAATCACCAGCAAAAAACAAAAGAATACCATACTTATACCTTTCAGGAGAGTTCATAATCTCATAATAAAACACAGAGTAGTTCAAGGCCAAACCCAGTCTGATGGGATGAGTAGAAGGTAAATCAGCCTCTGCTGTAGTAGAAGCTGTCTGAAAAAAAGAATTAGGCAGGGTGAACAGATTGGACCAATTCAAATCGTCACAAGACTTGGAAACCATTATAGCATTTTTCAGAAAAAAACAGAGCTAAGGGTTTGTCCCTCAAACCAGTATAACCGTTTAAACTCTCTCTACTTTTTTCATCATCCACAGAGTAAATAAATATATATTGCAAGGGTCCAAAGCAACCTCTGTTCCAAAAATGAGATGAAAGGTCATAAGGGGAAAAGAAATTCAAGAAACAAAATGAACTCTTCAGTGAAAACAAATACCTTCAAATGGACACAATGCGCAAGTAACTACACAGCGTACCACAAATTCATAGAGTAAACATCATCAAATGATCAACTACCAATTCTTCATCGTTATTGTTAATTTAAATTCATAGCAACATAGCCTAAATGACAGGCAAGACAATCATATAGACTTGCATTTTGTATTTCCACTATCAAAATCAAAACTTTAACACATTTGGTGGTGACAGAACACAAAAAATAAAATAAAAACCTAGGCTAGAATTCATAATTTGTGTTTCCTTCCTTTTATGTTCCTTCGCTTTCTTAGCCAACAAACAAAGCACAAACCCAATCCAAGAGCATCCAAATCCGACATTACCTCATACGCTTTCTTCGAAAGATCAGCAGCCTCTTCCCTCTCATCACCAGACTTGAACTCCGCCAAATACCGATAATAATCCCCTTTCCTGCAACCACGCCGAAAAACCAAACTCCCACCCAATCAAATAACCAAAATCACCCAAACCACAGCTATGACCAAAGAGAACTCGCTCACATTTTGTAAAAGAACACAGTGGATTCTCCGGCCATGCACGCAGGGATGAGATGCTCGTCGATGACGATCATGATGTCGCTGCAAATGCTGGAGAGCTCGGACTCTATCTTGTGCCTGTACTCCTTGATCCGATCCACGTTCCGATCGTTCCCTTTGGCTTCCTCTTTCTGCTCGATCGACGATAGGATCCTCCACGACGCTCTGCGAGCTCCAACCACGTTCTTGTACCCAACGGACAGCAGGTTCCGCTCATCCACGGTCAGCTCCACTCCCAGCTTTGCCACTTTCTTCATCGCATCCACCATTTCTGCCAAAACCCAAAGGATTAAAGCTAAAACACAAACTAGAACACCAGCTCCGCTGCCGAGAAGATGCAGGAAAAAAATATACAAATGTAAGAGCGGTTTCTCAGCAACCAAACAGATTATTCGGTCAACGGATTTTTTTTTTTTCTCAAAAAAAAGAGACAAACCGTCGTAGCGCTCGGCTTGCTCAGCAAGCTTAGCGATGTAGACGAAGTTCTCTCTTTCTTCTCCGAACGCCATCGCCTATCTCTGTGTGTGTATGACTGAGAATATGAGCAGTATCTTGGATGGTTTGGTTGGGTGCACCGGTTGGAGGGGCCGAGGGAAGAATTTGGAAAAGCATGGTGTGAGAGGTAAGAGCAGTGATGTGGATGTCCCACGCGCGGCCACTTCGGGTGAAAAGAGCTCTGCATCCTGCAGGGTTTCTAATTGGGCAGTGATATTCACGAGACGTGACGCGCGAGTGACATTAGATGGAAGAGCAATGATGGAGGTGGGTCAGCACCGGTGGTGGAATTGGAACTCAAAGCAGGAGAAAGGCTGTCAAATTTATGGGCCTTTTTTCTTTTTAGGGTTCGAAAATTATGGCTTTAAATTTTTTCTTTGGTTAGAAAGATGGCTTCTTTTATGTTTTTATGTTTTTATTTAGTAGTTAACATTAAACAGTTATTGGCTAAAATCACTAACCGTAATTGCTTAAGATAATTATTAGATTAAGTAATATTATAAGACTTTCTAAAGTCTTCTTAGAGTCATCCTAAATATGATGTAACTTTTAAAATCACCAATACATTAAAAGTCAATAAATCACATTTCAAATTTAACAATAATTTTAATAACAGGTGGTTAGTTGTTATTTTATAACTGACGGTTAGCGGTTATTCAAACTAATAACTGGCGGTTTTATAACCATTTCTTTTTATATGAACTTTTGAGCATTTGGAGGTATTTTGAATTTGAGAAATGTTATAAAGCTTTTAGATTATTCCAAATGTGATGTGGTTTTTAAAATTACCGTTGAATTTGATATGTGATATATTAACTTTGATCTTTCATTGTGCATATTTTTTGGAGTAATGTTATAAGGCTTTCTAGAGTCTTCTTATAATCATCCCAAATGTGATGTGCCTTTTAAAATCACCAATAGATCAAAAATCAATAAATCATATCTTAAATTCAACAGTAATTTTAAAAGTTACATCACATTTGAGATGACTCTAGGAAGATTCTAAGAAGCCTTATAACATTACTGTATTTTTTGAGCTTATTTTAAATAGTTTTTGGTCAAAGTATTCCCAAAAATAATGAATATGATGAAAACCTATTCATAACTTGTATTTAAAACGAAATACCAAAACGGTGTCATTTTAATGTTATATTTTAATATAAAATATAAAACATATATTTATATTACTATATATAAAGATAAGCAGTTAGTGATTATTAACCGTTTTTCCTTACTCTAAAAACCACTAACCATCCTACCCTAGGTAATTAGCGATTGTAAAGCATAGAGAGAGTGATTGTGTTCATCGTAGCACTACAGCAATAGTGCAATAATTACTTTTTAAGTATTCTAAAAGGTTTTTTTTTATTACATATATGCACGAGGGAGAGATGATTCGAACTAGTAATCTCTAACTTTATGAGGCATGTTCTTCAGCCAATTGAATTATCCCTCAAGGACCGATTCCAAAAAAATTAAATTCATTTATAGTTTTATATGTTCATTTCCTATCAAAAGATTAATATGCAGTATTTTAGATAACTTATAATTTCGGTCATTTAAAAGAAATAAAATGAAAGTCACTTTAAAACCACTATAAAACGTTTAATAAATGTGTTATTACTAGAGTAGTATTTTAAGATTAAAATACTAGAATGGTATTTTGTCCGAACCTCTCCGGTTGATCATTTGGCGTTTTATTTCCTGTTCTTGCTTTGTTTCTCATTGTATTTTGTTTTTTGTTTGTTCTCCCTATTTTTTGGTTTTGGTTTTCCTTATATTGTTCTTTCTCTGTTTGTTTTGTGTGTGTTTTATTTTTGCAGTTCTTCCGATCTCCTCTGCGTCAGTTTGCCCTACACCTATTGCTAGGCTTTATTCAGCTCCCTAACAAACTTTAAACGCACTTGTTAGTGGTAAAGGTCTGCTTGAACGTGATCGGTTTTCCTTGTATTTTCTTTTTGCTTGTATTTGGTTTTTCCCTGTATTTTTTGTGTTTTTGCTTGTAATAATGCTCTCGCCTTATTAGTTTGGTTGGATCCCTTTTGGTCCTGACCTTTGTATCATGGATGTGTATGTTACCCTGGCTTTCGGGTCGAGGAGGAAAATTAGTCCAGACTTTTGTGTCGTGGATGAATGTGTATCCTAACTTAACCGTCGAAGATGATGAGTTGCGAATTAAGAGGTTTTTACCTCTTAAAGTCATGAAAATAACGCTTTCTGTGCAGTTGATGAAGTCTGCTTGGTGCAGAATTGAATGTTTAAACTGCTGGTTAGTCATGGGAGCGGATGTACTTGGATTGGGTTGATTGGTTGGCGTTGGTGCCTATATTTGAAATTGTGCCTGTGACTATGTAGTTTTGGCTACAAGTATTCCAGGGCTTGTCTGTGATTGTAAAAGCTTTCGCTCTTGATTTTTTAGAATGAGAATGAGTTCTTTCCCTTAAAAAAAAAAGATTAAACACGTGTCACAACAGTACAATCAATTGTCGACCCAATAGTTGAACACTTCCTACATCATACCACATTATCATGACACATCATTAAAAATATATTACAAATTAAAAAAATAATAAATAAAAAAGAGACAGCGACTCAAAATGGTGCGTTTTGATACACTCTCAAAGATGTTAACCTTGAGGTAGGAGTTCTGCTCCACGTATCAAATTCTAAGCAAAAGATAAAAAGCAATGCATACATGATCTAAAATCATGGTGGAGAATGATTAATAATTATGAGATTAGCAAACAAGAAAAATAAATTAGAATCAAGATTTTTTTTTTTTTTTTTCATTTTTCTTGGGCAGAAGAATTTTTCACCTCCACCACAACAGAAGCAAAGTCTTAGGAATTCAACATTGGAGAGCCCTGTAAGAAGGTTATACATGTGATGGGCTTTTTGTTCTGATATATTATAAAAATGAGTAGAAATCTCTGCCTTTTCCAGTTTGATGGACTCATATAAGCAATATTCGTTGAGCAGAACACCACTATAATGAATTCTTTGAGACAAACTCCAAAAATCATAACCTGACAACCTTCCCCATCAAAGTCTTTTACGCTCAGAAAATGAAGATTGGAAGCAAAAATAAGCACAACCTTGAGAGTTCCCCAGCTGCAATCGTGTAATTTAAAATTCTTAAAAAAGAATTCGAACTAATGATCTCTAACTTTATGAGACATGTCTTTCAACCAATTGACTTACCCCTCAAGGACCGATTCTAAAAAATTAGATTCATTTAGATGTTCATTTCCTATCAAAAATATTAATATGCAGTATTTTAGATAACTTATAATTTCGGCTATTTAAAAGAAATAAAATGAAAATCACTTTAAAACCACTATAAAATGTGTAATAAATGTATTAGTACTAGAATAGTATTTTAAGATTAAACACATGTCACAACAATACAATCAGTTGTCGACCCAATAGCCCTCAGAGAGTGCTTTGTCGCGCTAGACCCAACACAACAGATTAAGAAGTAAATGCTACACTTGTAGCATTTTACAACTCTGCCTTTACGTGCCAATATGGTTCCACAATGAAACTGTAGTAATACTAAGGACTATTAACTCCACCCAAAACCGAAAAGAAACAAAAGGAAAAACCTAATAATCAATTGTTTTCTCTTCTTTTTTTTTTTTTTGAGCAAAATAATCAATTGTTTTCACCATATAAACAAATCACCTGAGTAAATGCTACTGTACTATTGGCACGCCACATGGAAGCCTATATTGAACAACAACAACATGACGTATATATCAACTTGTTCAATGACCAATGGAAATACAATTATTTTACATTGAATCATGTGATTGTTTCACAAAGTTTCAGTTATGGTCGATCTACTTAGCTGAATAAAAAGGAAGCAACAACTAACAAAGCAAACAAGAACAAGAAAGAGATGGGGGAGACGGGTGGTTGTGATTTTATACTAGTTGTATGTGCTATAGGCTGGCAGAAATGAACGAGGTAGATTCTTGTTGTTTTAAGGTGTCTGCAACATGAGCAACCACTCCAGCACCAGCATTGTGCAGCCACTCATTTTTCACCTAAATTCAGGCAACAATCAAATTTAAACAGTGAAACCAGAGGAGCAGATAAACATCTCCAAATGAAAAGTTGGGTGGAGTCAGTACATGAATGTTGTTATGGGCGAAGAAGGGCCAGAATGCCGAATGAAAGCTGACATCAACCTTCTTCCATCCTAATTGCTGTAATCCACGTATCATTTCCTCTGTTAATAAAACAAAAACTATCATTATTTGTTGCCATGTCACACAGTAAGAACCTCATTAAAGAATTACCACATCATCTGTTTATGTGGCAAATTGATATTACGGTTATTACCTTCCATAATTTCATGATATTCCACTGTATTTTCCACGTTGGGTGTATTTTGTGCAGCTTCCTTTGCTTTGGCTGCTTCTGGACGAAAATGGGGACCATCGGAGGCAACTGGGGGACAATACTCAACATCAACAACATGCTTGTAACCATCCAAAGATCGGCGAGGGGGCTTCCAATTAAATGGGAAATGTCAGGATGATGCATAAACATAAGGGCTGACTCTTGATTTAAAGTTTATATTTCAACAGTTTCCATAACAAATATAATTCAGTAACTGCTTTTATCTAGCATGTGAAAGACTCTAGCAAAGAACATTTCTAAATTGCTGGATTCCATCATATAATAGATATTATAATATCTTGAGATGTATCACATATTTTAAAAAGACCAAAAGATAACTAAGAACTTGCATATTTCTGTACCAGAGATATTGAAAGGCAACTCACAACAACCAAACAAGACTCACAAGACATCTTTTATGTGAGAACCATGAATTAGAAAAATAATCTAGAGGCCCCACTATTTGCACCCATACCCTTCTGCAGTCCAACCTGCAGTTTCAAATTCCTATTGATATCTAAACAAATCACCTGAGAGAGATTTTACTCACAGATACGAGTCTTGTGCTATGAAATTTGCACGCATATTTGAGATACTTGAATGTTCCTTGAAAGGCATGTCCTGCTCTTATTTAAGTTAGCTCACTGTCTCCATTCCCAAAATGGGCAAGCACTAATGTTACCCAATATATGTTTCTGTTCTGCAATTTTAGGGGCCCATTTGGCTCAAGGGATTACAAGCTGCAATTCTTAAGCTGAACCAAGGTTGCGGAAACTCTATTCATGTACAACAAGCTAGCTTATATATTTCCAAAGCAATAAATCCCTACTATAAAGCTGCTACGCAAAAATTGTCGGGCTGGGTTGCTGAAGTGAAAATTCCAACATGACATGATCTCTCTTTGACTTGCATCATACTCCTTACCATCAACTTCTATAATTATAAAGCTGCTGATTCATATTCATGGCTTACAATAAAAGCGTTATTCAGCTAGTTCTTGATTTATTGCAATGTGTTTTCATATGCAGAAATCCTATTAGAATCAGCCAAATCATCAATGAAATTCAGGCGTTCCTCTAATAGCAAACTGGTGGAAAAATCCCTAAGGAACAAAATATAGAAAAAATAAATTGAAAAAAGAAGAAGACCATAACGATTCATCCTCAAGCAAATTGTATATAAAGCACTAGAAAAATAAGTAAAAAAAGATATGTTCAATTGAAAAAGAAAAAAAGTGCAAAAACTCATGTTATACACCAACCATTGCACCAACCAATTAATTTTTGTCATAACTTAAAAAAAAAAAACAAAAGAAGAAGAAGAAGAAGAAAAGAGATAACACTATCTTTTAATCAGTCTCTCTATCTCAGTCCTTGATAAAACGTTCACATACAGAATAATAGATAACTCAACCCTTAAAACCATCAGCACATGATGTAGTCCAAGAAGAGAAATTACAAACTCACCTTAGAGAGTTCTGACTCCCTCCTTACAGAGGATGTGCGCCAGCCAACCATATCTATGTGATGTTAAAGATACAGATATAATTAAAAGAGAACAAATAATAAGAGAGTTAACACCTCCAGCTCATTGAGATAAAAATAAAAAATAAAAAGGAATAATATGAGTGGATACGATCATAAGATACGTTTGCATAAAGAATGCGGCATTGAAAACCACCTAGGGCTGATCTGCAAAGCAAAATAGATTAGAACCATTGGACTACAGTAGCAGAGAAAGAAAATTTCTTTGGTAACTATAACATCCTTTCTTAACTTACATAAATTTTCCATCTTCACAATCAGATGCCATTCTCAAAAGAAGAGGTGGTCTTTCAGGTTTACCATCAGTAAGGAACAGCTGACTGCCAGTTCGGCCAACAATTATAGGAGCTAATGGTGGAGCCAACTTCTCTAAGATGGGAACCCCAAAGAGGAATGGTAGCTGAAGAACAACCATAAAAGATTAAAATTGAAAGATAAAACGGAAGCTGAACTGTGTGAAATCAGGTGCTACTAGTCACGAAGAATCATAAACTTAATAAAATATTTATAATTTCTATGAAATTCATGAAGCATCAACATAAGTAAGGGATAACTGGATACACAAGATTATTGAGCACTTATAATTTAGAAAGAAAAAATTGCTGCTTCTCACTGTCACTGATGAATCCTGCAGGCTACTGGTCGAAAAGGATTATTTTTTTGGTCAAAAAGGATTATTAATTGTTGATGTACTAATAATTATAGAATAGTCTATAATTAATGTTGCTTTTGTTGTCATTATTTACAATTTTGTGGTGAAACTCATAGCAACAAATTCCCTCATCACAATAATATATTTCCTAACCATTCTTATCAATATATATATATTTTTTTACCAATAATCACTTATCATTAGATTACTCTATCTTAATTCTTTGATGATTTGTAATTATTATTATTTTTTAATTATTTCATATCTTTATGATAAAATTAACAGTGTTATGGTGTTATTCAGTATACTAATTGCCAAAGCCCTATAGGTAGGTCAAATGAAACTTAGTTCCTCTATGAAAGTGGAATAGAGAGTGATGTTGTTGGTTCAAGGTCTAAGGTACGTAAATAAATTACCCATAACAAACAGTATACTACTTTGCAATCAAAATTAACAAAGGAAAAAGGGTCAAGCAACCAACTAAGTAAACAACTTGAACATTTGGCCCCTTTTTTTCCCCTTTTTGAAGTATACTTTTTAACATTAATTTTTTATTTGATAAATATTTTTTGACATTATTACATGAGAATGTGTAATAAAACCAATGGAACTCTTGAATTTCAGATACTACATCTTAGATTCGTAATTATAAATACAAGGTGAAGGAGAATGCTGTTCCTTTTTCAACTCTAACTCCGTGTGAGGTGTGTTCCGATGATATCATTAAAGATTTATTGTGCATGTAGTGCATACAGTTGTATTCTTAACAGTATAAATGGCTACCAAAACTGGATAGGCTTTCATTCATTTTCATTGATGCAGAGGAGAGAAATTGGTTGGAAAAAGACTTTGAGGAGAGTGAAGTGTTGGAGGTGGTGAGAGAATTCAATGGTGATAAGACCCCATGACCCTGGCGAATTTTCTATGGCTTTTTCCCAAAAGTGTTGGGAGCTATTGAAAAACGACATCAAGGAAGTTTATAAGAAATTTCATAGCCAAAGGAAGTTTGAGAAATGCTTTAATGCTACTTTTGTGTCCCTCATCCCTAAGAAAGTCAGGGCAGTGGAGATTAAGCATTTTTGTCCTATTAGTTTAGCGGGTCGTGTGTATAAAATTATTTCTAAGGTCTTGGTGAAGAGGTTGAAACGGTATTGGGAAAGATAGTATTTTTTTTGATAAATGAGTAAAGATATCATTAAAGAGCGCAGAGGGGCGCAACCCTAGTACACAGGAAGTATACAAAGAAAATTTCTTGATGTCGTTTTTCAATAGCTATTGGGAAAGATAGTATTATTGAGAAAATGGAACATCATTTCTCGCCAAAAGACTTTAGATCAAAGTCTCGCCTCCCTTAGATAGAGAACGGAATGCAATGAGCTTTGAAGATCAAAAGACTTCGATGTTAAAGCTGAAAAATGTGTTGTTCCTCTTTTTCTCCATATTAGAGGGTTTCTCTTATATACTTTCAGTGTACTAGGGTTTCAACTCTCTGCGTTTTTAATGAAATTGAATTACTAATAGAAAAGAAGAACATCTTAGATTCGTAATTGAAACAATTTATCCTACTTCAAGTTTATACACCTATACTTTTTCTCTTTTCTTTTCCTTTTTTTTAAGCATACTCTTATACTTTTCTAGAATTAACTAAACAGCTATAGACCTAAATTAAAAGAACTCCAAACGTTTTGACAAATTGGCACACAGTAAGGAAATGCAACTTTATCTTCCCATGCACACAGAGCAGAAATGCAAAGTTTGAACATAACAGCCAAAAAAAAAGGGGTGGAGTAGGCCAGATTGGCATCAATATAGGGTGATTAAAACTGCAAAACTGTGATAAAACAGACACAATGAGCTATACCCTTGAGGACAAACCTGCTTTCTCCCTCTCACCCCAAGATGTGGAGTTGCCAAGGTAATAAAATTGATTGGCTCCAATCCAGCAATCATACCTCGTCTCGAAGAGCATGTTGTTTGTGAATTTTCCACTGTAGAACTGGCAGGATCATCAGGTTCCCCACTACTTGATCCAAGCGGCGTATGAAGAACAGCAAGAGCATATCTTGCAAACAAGCCACCAAGAGAATGTGCCAAAAATGAGATCTTTTTCAGGCTCTGTGTCTTTTGCACAACTTGCATGACCTGTTTAGAACAAAATTAAGTAATTTTCGAACAAAATCACAGGTTACATTAAATACAAATGGAGCTAAAAATTCTAAAATGATTTTGCATAGTTTGAAGACTCACTTCATCTGCTAATCGATTTCCAGCCCCCTCAATTCCATAAAACGTTTTAGTATAGGTGTTGGATGAACTTGCTGCATGCATGAAAAAACAACACTAACACAAGGCTTTTGAAAGGAAAATCATATGCACAAAAATTATACTACCATCTTTCTTAGCATCTTAGTGTAACTTTTCATGTCACAATACAAATCGTGTTTGTACCATTGTTCATAAAGAACAAAGTTCAAGAATAAGACTCTTGTTTTTGTTGTCTTTTTTTTTTTCCCAAAGCACCTCTGACCTGGTCTTTTCTGTCATCTCTTCCAATTAAAACACTCAAAAATCAACTATTACTTCCTTTAAGTGGTGTGATTATCATTTCTCTTTTATGGTGTCATTTGTCAATGTACGTCAATCAGTTGCACCCTAGTTTATGACATTTTGGATAGTCCAAGTTTTGTTCAAATGTTCTCAATTTATTTATACTATATCATATATCCAAAAAAAAAACACACACACACACACACAAAATTGTTGAATTAGGAGGTCCAACCCTTTTCTTAATTAATTATCTAAAAATGAAGGAAACTGCCCATAAGAAAATTAACAAAAAAAAAAAATTAAAACACACCATAAATCAAGAAGTTTCTCCCAAGACGCTTTTTTAACTCTGCTTCTACATATATCCAGTCGCTTGGGCTGCACTACCCAAAAAATCTGTCAACTCAATATACGGTGAAGATTAAAGCCTAAAAGAAACGTAAATGTGAAATGTTTCCAGTAAACACATAACTATGAAAGAACTGCCCTGAAACACATCCAGATATGAACCCAGTGTGAGAATAATTTATTAATCAAAACTGTTTTTAGTAAGAAAATTGCTGAAGTAGTAGCCCATAAGAACATCCAAGTGTACAAAAGAAGAAAAAGCGTGGAAAAAAAATTGAAAACCATATCAAATTGCAAGGAAATACTATCCATTTTAGAAAGACCTTCCTCTTACTGGTTACATATAAATCTACATTCATGGAAGTTGCTTTCAGTTAATAACTAATCAGCCTATCAGTTCTACCAAACTGTAGTATCAATGTACCAACAAATTATCTTATGCATATTCTAGAACGAAGCAGAACACATTTTTTGATAAGAACACATGTAACAAGAAATAGCAATAATCCTTTTTTTAGTTGAATATGGAAAAACCAGCAAAAGCATATTGGATCACCAGCAAGTACAAAAGCTTCCAAAGTAGGAAATACATTCATGGATTCATGGATGACATCCAACTACACCACTAGTTCTCATACTTTATTGTAGGTACTAATTAGATACGGTAAGCATTCTGTCAGAATATGCTACTCAGGCAAATACTTGATAGACCCACTTTCTTAGAACAGAGCCCAGTACCTGCTTCATTGATGAAAAGGGACTTCCGATTCTTGAATAGCTTAAAGCTATTAGTACTCTAAGTGGCAATTAAAACGGAAAGGAAAATGATAAAGGGAAATTTAGGGCAGAAGATAATCGATCATAATCTAGAATGAAGCCTAAAAAATTTGGATATCTTTCCCCAACTGAACAACAACTCCACTGCATATGAACAGCATATGTCACCCATCCACTACTTTTTCTGTCCTTTATCTCTCACTTCCTCATTTTATTCTGTGTATACTATTTTGAGCATAGTCTTTGATCAACATATACCTCGCCAAGATGCCATGAACTAGGACAAGAAGATGATCGGGTTCATTTTTCGAATTTGAAATGCCCCAGGATGATGTGGCATTGCCCTGGGTGGTGGTACCCATAGCTTGAGCTTTACGGCCTTGATGTCTCCAACTATTATTTGTGCCTGCACAAGTTCATCGAGCAACCTCGATAAGAATGAAAATTGGAGCATACTCACTAAAGGTATATAATACATCAAAGGCATGCACGTATAAATAAGATGATGCTCATAATTTTAAAATTTTTGAGCATACAACAGTTCACTCAAGTAATTCACCTTTTCGTTGTTGATAATCAAAATTGGGAAGTGCATCCATTGGTTTCCAAAAGGAATAAAATCCCAAAATTTTGATCAAATTCTCCTCTTGCACCAAATAATAGTACTAACTCTTTACAGTTCTAAAGTTTTGAGATGTACATTTTTCCCCCTTTCGAAACACTTTTCCAAGTGACCTATGTTTGACCGATGGAAGCCGTCAAACTAATTTTGTGTCATTTGGATACAGGCTATGAAATTTTAGATGCTTTCAGCAGTATCTTTCTTTTTTCTTCTCCTTCCTATTGTCTCCCTATTTGTTTTTTCATTATTTTGGTCTTTGTTTTTTGTTGGTAGTAGTAAGAAAATAGACAAAAGTTTCAAGGCAATAATTGACTGTTGCAAAAGAATCCAATTAAGTCCAAAGCACTTGTCGGCTATAAGAGTAACAGTAAGAGAACGGAAAAGTTCCAAGGCAATAATTGTTTATGGCAAAAGGATTCAATTAAGTCCATGTCCAATGCACCTGTCAGCTATAAGCTAATGTTCAACTCTGAAATCTGGAAGGTCATATGCTGCCATTCAAGGACTCTATATAGATGCAAAATGCTCCTCCTAATCCAACCTAATTACAGAATTAAGCTATTCCAAACCATATTATAATTCAATATATCATCGTCCGAAAATCTCACAAACATTTTTCGCCTTGCTCGTCTAAAATCGACTAATTTTCCAAAACAATACACCTGATGATGCTCGCGATCTCTATGTAAACGCTCACATACACTGATACACACGAACAGAACCATTTCAAAATCCTCTTTCATATCCAATGATTCTAACAATAAAAATTTTCAATTTCTGATTCAAAGCCCTCTCCGAAACACAAACTAATCACCAATACAAATACAAACAAAGAAATTTAAGCAGAAAAAAAAAATTACCAGAAGAAAAGCTCAATCCCTGACCATGATTCAAGGACGAAGACGAACAACACGAAGAAGAGGACGAACACGACGTCGTAGAGGATGGCGGATAGGAGGAGGAGGCTAGAGGTCCACGCGTCCCGTTCCTAAGATTACCACAAAACCTGGGCGAATAACCGTAGCGAGCGTGGATCAAAGACGGGGAAGCCATATATGGCTGCTAGGCGTAGGACATATATAGATGGCTCGGAGCGTCAATGCGGAAGCGGAAGGGGAAAGAGAGAGTCAATCCGATTTTCTCGGTTGAATCAAAGTGAAGTCAGCATCGACGCCACAAATGTTTGTTATCGTTCTGACAGCGAATACGCAACAAAGGCCCATGCCACTGCGCAGAGGCCGAGCTTCTTGTGAGGTCAGAGGCGTGATTTTTGAAAATGTTGGTCCTATTTTCGTTCACGCGATAGATTCAGACAAAATTCCTTGTATTGTCTGGACACTTGTGTGATTATGAAGGACAGACGGAGTCACGGCCATCACGGAGAGCAGGAGACAAATATCTGTAGCTGGGACTAGGGGACAAAAACCATCTACTTGAGTCTTGATACGGCAAACGGGACTGACTGCAAGGGGATGGAGAGACGTCAAGCCTGGGTCACCAACCAATGGAATTCCTCGCTTTCACTCCAAAGTAAAATGATGAAATTATTTTATTATGACTAAAATTAAATTTTGCTCATAAGATCACTTCTTAGGATCTTTTACAATTATATTCTTAATTTTAAAATGTGTCAATTTATGTTAATTTTAAAATCTTAATTATTATTATTATTATACATGACTTAATTTCTCAGACATTGCACACTCAATTTAGTTGTTAAAGATGATCAATTTAATTAAAATTGTGGACAGTTGTATTGACGTGCACTTCTGTGAATTATATTGGTTGTTGATAATTCCCGTATGCATGTATAATATTGGGATTTTTTTTTTGACATGTCCACAAGTAGGGAGAGGGATTGACTTGCACCTCCGCTTATAAAGTGGTTCACGTGGAATTGAAATTTCACTGGGAGATATGTATAATATTGGGATTGACCCTATATCATTGTCACACAAAACTCTATAGTCTATGCATGATAATTTGTAATTTGGGAATGTGAATATATGTAGAGAGTGTTGCATTGGCAATTGAATTACAAATTATTGTGCCAAAAATACAAAAAGGATAATATAATTTCAAGTTATTGTATGTCACAGATTCACATATTAGAGGGGTAAACTGCCTCCTCCGATCCTCCTCACCGTATGCCATCTCCACATCATCGCTTGTCGGGATGGGCTTGGTTTTCCGATTGGCTTTTTTCAAAGCTTGATCTACTTTCTCAGCCCTCTACGCACTAGCTTAATTATCGTCTTCTCTCATCCTCCAACTCCCCGTCTATACCATCTGTTCAGCCATCTAATGTACGGCCCCATGTGTCGGCGCATGTACTTCTTGCTCAAGGCCTCCGCCAGCCCTTCCACGCTCCTTCCTCCAATGGATTTGTTGTATTTTGGGGTGTTTAGTTGTTTAGTTTATTTTCTTTGTAGTTTTATTGTTGTATCATTTGTTTTTCCACTCTTCTTATGTTTTTGTTTCAGCTTTTTGTCTCGCTATTTTGTTGTATTATCTTTTGGCATAAATTTTGCTTCTACTGGCGTTTGTGATCCATCCTTTTTTTGTGACGGTTCTCATTGCAAGAGTTCTAAAAAGTTTTCTTTCGGAGACTTTTGTTTTGCCTTTGTTAGCGGCCATGTGTGATCCCTCTTACTCTATTAATTAATGGGTTGGGTTATTTATTTAACTTATTTCTAACAATTTTTTGTTTCTTTGGTTGCGGCGCCATCTTCTGGTTGGTTTGGGGCTATTGTTTGGGTTGCTCAGTACCCATTTTTTGTTTAGTTATAATGTAATCCCCTTTCTCCATTCGTTTTTTTAAAAATGAGAAAAAAAAAAATTGTTTGCACTTGTTTAATAACACCTTTTAGGACTAGCAAAAAAGTAAAAGTATTAACAAACAAACCATCACACAAAACTACCATGAGAAGTGCTACACATCTCAAATTTTCTTCTTAAAAGTCAATTCCCAAATGATGTGTCACAATCTCTTGAGATTTATTATTTTAAGAAATGTATTACCAACACATCATTTGGAAACCAACTTCATTGCATTGACTTTTGAAACTTTTTTACATCCTATTAACTGTAATTAATTAAGTACTTACCCAAAGAAAAAAAATTGCAAGCACTGAAATGGCTGGAATTTCAAACTTCCATGTCTAAAAATATACAAAAGAAAAATAAAAGGATTGAACAAAAACACACTAGAAAATTCAATACGCCATCACATTATAGAACAAGCGTGAGGATTTTCCTCGCTGAACATGGCGGTGGCCTGCGAATCATAGACGACGTTGGGGTAAGGAACCTGTGGATCATAATGGCCATATTCTTGGCCATTATAGCCGTGAATATAGTCGTTGTAGGAAGAGATTGACTCAGATGCATAATAGGTCGAAATTGGTTGGCTCTGGTGATAGTAGTAATTATGGCCGGTAAAGTTCTGGTATTCTGGGTTGTAAGGATACGGCCAAAGCTCGGCCCTCCGACCCGTCTTTCTCACCGTCTTCAAAACTTTCTCCTGGTTTACCCATCCCGTGACGGTCACCTTTTGCATGGCGAGGTCTACCTCAACTTCACCCACTCCTGAAATATATGCACAACCATTAATTACTAAGTTAATTAAGGTGGTCTTTTTTTTTTTTTTAAGGCGTAGAGTTTGAATTATTAGGCCATAATTCTAATTAATTAAACATACAAATTAAATATGTGATTTGGACGACATGTGCATATGTTGGGTCGTCGTGTACGTATACATAAGTCATGATATGTTTTTTAATTAAGTCAAATATTGTGGCCAGATTTAAGCATTTTATTATATCTTGAATTTAACTTTCGTTAAATTAAAAGAGAGTTCAAGCCCAAACATGAAAGAGTGCGGTAAAGTAATGATTAAGTGATTAAATTTACATTTTTCTTTTATATTAAGCTTTTGGGATAACCGGTAATTTAACCGTTGTTGTTAACCAAATATGGAATAAAATTTCTCAAAAAGGAAATACAAATTAAAGTTACCATCAAGTTTATGGAGAGCTTTCTTTATCTTGCTTTCGCAACCAGCACAGTCCATGGGAACTATCATCTCCACCATCTGTAACAAACAAATTAAGAAACCATTAATAGAAATTTACAGTAAATATATATATGAACTTCATACATGAAGCCAACCACCGCTACTTTTTCTAAAACAGGATCTTGATCCCATTTCTTCTGTTAATTTGGCAGAAGATCAATAAGGAAAAGTGAAATACCCTGTATCCTAGTTTAACTTCATAATGCATATATACATTACGCCATTAACACGCACACACAGACATATGTTTTATGCATAATATATAAGTACTGTCGCTGTCCTAATGTAATGATCTGTGGGGATTGATATGCCTTGCTGTTAGATGACTGTAATTCCTAGCTCATTTATATCACCAAATCAGATATGATATGGCCGGGTCTCCTAATAAAAAATTTTATGAAAGATCCTGTCACATTAGATTTTGTGGGCGGAAACCGGAAGGTGATCGAGAATAATTATTCAATGTATAACATTTCTCAGTTGTACCTAGCTAGCTCCTCCAATACTGCTTTAGATTAACAGAGACCCAAATTAGTTTTCCCATAATCTAATGAGAGAGAATGAGATTTTATGTGCATGGAAACTTCATATCAGGTGTGATGGATATATACAAATACATATCACTCGTATATATATACATCCACACAAAGAAATAATACAGCTAGAGAAACAGAAAGAGGAGACTCTACCATGTAAGAGAGATTTTTCTTCGACATGTTGGGATCCCAAAAATCTGAAGGCTTTTTCTTTCTTTTCTGAACTCTTTATCTGATAATGAAGGAAATTAACCATTGAGATTACAGCCAATATATAGACGAGAGAGAGAGAGGGATAAGAAAGAATATTTTATTAGCAGTCCCAACAAGATTCCATTTTTGCTTCGAAGCGACATGGTTTGCGTGAAGACTCTCTGGAAAGTGCACAGAAAGTGCTTAGAGGCCTGCTCGGTAGAAAGCTACGCATCTTCTCAATTAAGTAGAAGTATTCAATTGGGGTCAGTCAAAGTTATCTAATGGCAAAACTGATTGATAAAACAAAATATATATCTTCATAGATCTTCGATATATATGAGCGTTTATCGTCATCTTGTCATCATCGTCACTTTCATCATCCTCGTCATCATTGAAAGGCTTGGTTGTAGTCAATCATTAAACAAATGTTTAGGTCTTTGTTTTTTGGTTCCTAGCACCACCTTCGCCGAGATATACTCCGAATGTGCCTCTACCAACTTGCTGATTCTTTAAAAAAAGACCATAAATAAGCGTCAAAGGGTGAATATAGAGAGTTATTTATCTTTATAAAGAGTTGTAGTTGGATAAAAACAACTACTGATCTTACGTAGAAATAAGTTTATCTTAAACGCATTGACTTTGTCAATTAAACACCCGTGAAAATCCACGTAATTATGTTAATGACGAGAATTGGTAAGAAAGAAGTACGAAAACTTTCATGGTACGTAGTTGCCAACGGGGAGCTGATTAGACGACAAGGTGGACAAATAGAAGGCGTGATGATTTGATAAACCCTGGTAACTTGTACGAAGCTATGAATGATTGAACGCGTTAGCGTTGGTGTCTACAAGGTGATGTTTTAAACCCTATTGAAAGTTTCCTTGAAGGACTTCCTGGACTTGCTTGGTGTGCAAGTTTGATGAGGAATTGGACAATAAGAAGATTGAAGGGAAAAAAAAACAAGAGAGAATTCTGAAAGGGTAGTGATGTATAATTGGCTGGACATTAAGAAGATTGACTTGTTTGAGAAGCCAATAAATCCAACTCAAATTTTCTTTTTTCTTTGGATCATGTTTGGTCAAAGAAGAAGGAGTTTTTGTCTTGGTTGTCATTAATAATGCTCCTTCCTAGAAAGGGGCAGAGAGTCAACAGGGGGAGAAGTAATAATGCCATTTTACCGGTAAGGACGTTGGAACGAGGATACTTTTCCAATTTTTACGTGGGTGGATATGTATTAGGGTATGGTTCAACTCTTTGTAATGAAAAATTACTCATATAAGTTTTATTAGTATTAGTCGTCTTAAGTTTTATTAATATCTTAGTGGAATTGAATCAAACTACAACTCAATTGATCTTGGAAGGATACCTGCATTTCCCGCTATCTAAATACCTCATGAGCTAGCAGTTCTTGGTGAGTAATATGGTAATGTTTGATAAGTCTTACGTGTCTTTTTCACATGTGACAAATGGGCTTGACAGCAGATGGATGAAAGAACTAATCTTATAAACTTAGAATTAATATCGTGCAAAGACCAATTTTATCACTTTTTAAAATGCAAGAAGTGCAATTAAAAAGAAAAAGAAAAAATAAAATTGCAAGGAGTGTTTTCATAATTAAGGACCAGTTTTGAATTTAATCCTTGTTTTAATTCTCTAGCCATAGAACACAAAAATGGAGAATATATACATGGAAGAAGCACAAGTGAAAATTGTCTCCAAACAAATTACTTCAACCAGCTTGAAATCCATATATATTAGAGAGAGATTTGGGGAGGTAATCCAATATATATATATATTCATGTCAAAATATATATATGTCTCCAAGAGGTAACTTAATCGGCTGTAAACCACGCCTTATGAAGCGAAAGTCACAAGTTCGAATATTTTCTCTCCCTACCCTTGCGTGGACGTGTCAAAAAATATATATATATATATATATATTTATCGGATGACCTCTCCCCTTCAATATATTATATCATCCAATAAATTTGGTCAATAGGTGTATTTATAAATGCAACTTGCATTTAATGACCAAAAAAGAAATAGGTAAACAGAAGTGGTTAAGCAACTCCAGCCACATTGTTCAACAAATGCCATAATAAAAATAGAGTAGGCTAGACTTCAACTCAATTATTTGAAGCCCAAATTCAATGGAATTGTTCTCTAATAAAAAGGATAGACAATTGTATGGATCGAGTGCATTTTTGTGGAAGTGTAGAAACAGTTGGAAGATAATAATAAAATAGACCAGACACAAAATATTTTTTATGTGGTTCGATCTATGACATACATGTTGAATATATTATAGAATATATTATAGAGAGCGGAAGGAAAGAGAAGGGAGAGAGCGGAAACATATAATAGACTACATTGTATTGAGTAACATACTTATAATGGATACAAGAACCTCCTTATATAGGAGGGAGAGAGGAGCCTTAGCTTCCAATCTTACCAATGTGGGACAAGCCCCACATATACACTAACATCCCCCCTCAAACTCAATGTGTCTAAACATTGAGGTTGGAAAACAAAAGCATGAATAAAAAAAATAAAAGAAAGGGAAAGAAAAATGAAAAATAACCTAACATAAGATAATATTCTTAACATCCCCCTTCAAACTCAATGTGTAAACTTGAGTTTGGGTAAAAGAAAAATGATAAATGAATTTGCCAACAGAGCTGCTTGTGCCGAAAGAGTTGCCGAAGTAACGCCATAAAAGAAGAGCTTAGTTCACTTTGTTGTAATTTGACTTGAAAACCATATACTAGTAATGAAGAAACTTGCATGCACAGAAACCCATGGACCGTCTACTTTTGGTGAAATTTGAGCTAAGTCTAACCCAAAAATTCTAACTAGTAGATTGACTCGGCCGGTTAAAAAGGCTAATCATGCCTGAAACCCATGGACCGTCTCGCCTAGTGAGCTGAGCTAAAGGCTGACCTAAAAATTTTAACTAGTATATTGACTCCGTCGGTTGAAGAGGCTAATCATGGAGAAAAAGGGCCGGTTAAAGAGGCTAAACATGCAGAAACCCTTGGACCGTCTCTTCGCCTTGTGAGCTAAAATCGACCCAAAAAATTCTTACTAGTAATGGATCAATGGCCTAGGAGAGGTCAGGTGTCCGATGATGGCGGCATTTGACAAGGCATAAGTGGGCGATTGAAAGGGGCTTCTTTGGCCCAAAAAAATCATCGACACAGAGTGCCTACATAAGAAGAATAAACCGGATTGAACTGCGCCAAAGAAAAAAAAAAAGGTCGTGGAACCGAAATGACCAATGCATGAACCGACGTGAACCGCAAAAAATGCCTAAATTTGGAGAAGAATCTTCTTTTCTGCCATATAGAGATGCCAAAAGCAAAAATAGACCAAAAATTTGAAATCAGGACGAAAAATTAAGTCGGAAACACCTGGTCAACTTTTGGAGTCCCGGTCAAAGTCAATGGTCAACTTTTGAAAAGTCAAAATCAATAGTCAATGTGATGACATGGCAGACGTACTGACTTAGGGCTGACGTGGCATTCTGAACAACTTGCGTAGGGCTGACGTGGCTCGCTGATGTCGAGGAAGAAGACCCAGGCGCGTGTAGTACACGCGCGAAAGAGCTAGCTACGCCGGAGGCGCGTGGATCCCACGGGCAGAAGCTTCCACCGGCGCGTAGAGCGCGTGAGATATCCGATGGGGACGTTCTTGGCGGGGATATGACCGTCGCCACTGGATCTATAAGGTGGACTGGCAACCTTCCTGATCGGGCCGACGTGGCGGCGTGGATCTTCGCGATGGCGCGTGGGCAAACGGCGACAACTTCTAGGGCGTGCGTAGTAGCGTGGAGTCTCGAATTGGTGAGACTACAGAGATCCACCAATCCGGGGGAGACACCACTTTTGGTGGTTATGTTGGCCGAGGGGTCACGGTGGTGGCGCCAATTGGCTCGGGCAAACGCCGGAGGAGCTCGAGGGCGATGACGGAGATCTTCCACGATCTGTAGATCTGAAGGAGTGGAAGAGATTTGGGCGAAAAAAAAAAAACCTGCTTGGGGTGCGTGAGCGATTGGAAACTACTAGAAAGAGGTCGCCGAAGGGAGCGCCGAAAAACGTCAAAGACATTTATTGATACCATGTTGAATATATTATAGAATATATTATAGAGAGCGGAAGGAGAGAGAAGGGAGAAAGCGGAAACATATAATAGACTACATTGTATTGAGTAGCATACTTATAATGGATACAAGAACCTCCTTATATAGGAGGGAGAGAGGAGCCTTAGCTTCCAATCTTACCAATGTGGGACAAGCCCCACATATACACTAACAGTCCACAGATAAAGTCCAAAGGGTTACATTATACTCGTATTGCTTGATTGAAATTACAACACAAATGCTCCTATTTATAGGATAATTGAAATAAATAAATATGATAATCAAATCAAGTTGGTTTGATTATCGTTAAACCTGATTACAATCAATCTTATACAAGATAAATAACATATAATATTAATTTGATATATTTCATTTCAATGTAAGAAATATATTCCTTAACAAGATCTATGAATCAGGATTTAAATGCATATAGATACAAATGGTCCAATGGGAACAAGAACTACTAGGAACATTTGAATATTTTATTTCTTAACAGAAAAACCTTTTTTAATTTTCAAGTAGTGTTGAATCGATTACGCAGTAAGTAGATGATTTGGAAATCAAATAATTAAACCAAGTCAATTCTTTACGTGGATTCCTTGAGCTCTTCCAAGCAGAGTAGGTAGTAGGTTTGAGGTTTGTGGCATGCTAGCAAGGAAACCAGCAAGAAGTTGCTCGTTTCCTAACATCTAGAAAGCTAAAACCTACTACCTACTCAGGTTAATAGATCAAGATTACACGGAGCTAGGTTCTTTAGTTGGTGGTGGGTTTAGTAGTTTTTCATTTTCACCCCCTTCTTGTTTTTAGAAAAAAAATTGCAACGACTTAGGCGTTGGTTAGGATTTAACAGGGTTTAAAAAAATATTTTTCAGGAAAAAAAAAATTTCCTAAAAAGTATTTTTCATTGTTTGGCTCGTATGAAAAATAAGCAATAGTGAAAAACGGTCGGCAACTTTAAACGACCTCTAATAAGGATTTAGTAGTTTAAGAATGAGAAACTCAAATTGGAAAAATGGTTTACGAAATTTAAAAACTGAAACTATTTTTCAAAACTAAAGAAGGTTTTTTTTGTCAAACCAAAAATATTTTCGGCTTGATTATTATTTTCAATCACACCAATCACTGAAAAATACATAAAATATTTTCCAAAAAATATTCTAGGCGGAAACAAATATAGCATTAATGTCCACAATAAAAGATAAGATCATGCGGAAAGAAATCAAAGGCAAATTGGAATAAAGAAAATAAGAACAAGGATTTACATTTGATCTATGACATACATCAACAGAATAAAGCCCAAAGCTCCTATTTGTAGAAAAGTGTGGAGTATGTGAGAATAATACAATTATATGGAGATAATATCATATTTGAATACAAACAAATATGAGTATGTAAAAGGTAGGAGATTACAATCACCCTTAAACTCGTGATAAAAGATTTTGAAAGTTTGTGTGTGTGTTTTTTCCTTGTTGGTGACCGTAGCAGCCAACAACAGAGAACTAAGATGGTGGCTGAAAACTCACTGGAGTCCATGGCAGTCGGCGGCAATGACTAGAGTTGATGGCGGTATGGTGATGAGAGATGGGCCTTAAACAATAAGCCAAAAATTTTGGGCCAAACTATAGGCCGAAAAAGAACCAATCAATGGCTGAAATAGAGCAAATTATGAGTCTTAAATGGGCATAAGCTTTCAAAATATAGTACAAAGGCTGAGTTTCGGTTATTTTTGACATGTTCACATAAAAGGGGGAGGGAGATTCAAACTAGTAACCTCTACTTCATTAGATATGGTCCTAACCGATTGAGCTACTTTTTTTAAACTTAAAGTTCGGTTATTAACAATACTATAAAGACCAAAGATTGGTCAATAAAGGATCAAAAGATAGGTCTACGTGTCGTCAACAACAAAACCATCAATAGACCAAAAGATGGTTCACGACGACGTCGCTTGCAAAGCCATGAGTGGATGAGTCAAACATATCAGTTCGTGAACTAATCAGGCTGGTCCATCACACTTAAAAGAAAAACTAGTGGGCAGAAAAAAAAAAAATGAATAATAACATTTGCTAGAGTTCACATTAGGGATCAGAAGATAATGCGGAAAGAAATCAAAGGCAAAGTAGAATAAAGAAAATAAAAACAAGAATTTACGCGGTTCGATTTATAACTTATATCCACATGGATATAGTAATGTTCGAATGACTACATTTTTACTGTTATCTACATAAAGCTCTTATCTATATAGTAGAATTAAAGTAGGTAAGAATAATACAAATATGATGATATATCATGTTAGAATACAATCAAATGTGATTGCCTAAAAGGTAGGAGATTGCAATCAAATCTGAATTAATTATAATCATATTTGAATAACAAGGCACGCTTAATGTTTGAATCGTAGTCTTGGTTCAATTTGTTGGTGATCTTTATAGAGGAGAACATGTTTGTGATTGTGTATGAGAAATAAAGCTTTAAAGTTTGGAAGAAAAAAATGATAAAAGTTTCATTTTTAAGTTTTTATAAAAAGTGAGTTTTGACTATTTTTTGGTTTTTTAGAACTTTAAAAACACTTTTTGAGTATTAAAATGTATTTTTGGACCCCTCAAACGTGCGTCCAAACAACCCCTTAGTAGAAGATAACAATTAACAAGCCATCACAATTAGAATTCCAATGGAGGTCCTGAATTGCAATGCACCACCACTGGTTCTCGAAATGATTTCCTTGTCGCTTTCAATGGGCACAGCCAGCATCAGCCAGAAGTGAAAATACTCCCCCCTTAAAATTTGGTGGTTAATACAATGCTGACCATCTTGGTTTCTCAAATTATATTTGTCTCAAGCATGTAATCTATCAACATAAATTCACACTTAACCTCAGAGTAGCCATGTCCAAATCACTTGTCTGGTTACTTGTTACTTCTTCAGGCATCATCAGCCATGGCAGAGAAGGAAGGAGCAATCATCACAAACGACCACCAAGAGGGGATGAAAATGGCAGAGTCTCTCCTTGAAGAATTCGAGCTCCCTCTGGGACTTCTCCCTCTTGCTGATGTGATAGACGTTGGTTTTGTTAGGAGCACTTGGTATATGTGGATCCTTCAGAAGAAGAGAGTTTAACACAATTTCCAAATCATCAGCAAGCTTGTGAGTTATGATGCTGCAATTAATGGATATGTTGAGAAGAATCGGATCAAGAAGCTCAAGGGAGTCAAGGCCAAGGAGCTCATATATAGGAAGGGCGAGGACTTCTCAATTTAAGGTAGGTAAAAGAAGGCACCGGAACAGATCGGGACATATATATAGGAAGAACAAGCACATATCATCATTACATGGCAAACTTCCTAACAAAAATCATCTAAGAATGTATAAAGAATTTACATAACATATAACCAAAAAAAATTCGGAATTTCTTCTTGCAGTAAATGCTTGAACAAAAGAGCTGCCGAAAAATGTCTTTGATCATGCAGTTACACAGGCAACCAAGTAGATTCCAACTATTTTGCCTTCCACGGCAGAACTTCTGGCAAAACTCCACTGTTAAACACATGCAAGTCGAGCAAGGTATTGTAATGCCCCTTCTCAATTTCCTCCTCTTTCACCTCATGGAGGAGGAGAGTTTCAATAATAAAATCTTCCCAATCAATATCATTAGCTTGTCTTCGATTTCTCTTCTTCTTGGCATGTACAGAATCCAAAGAGCAACTATCACAGCTCTCACCCAAATCGGTTCTTGATGGATGCATAACTCTATTAATCCGTACTTTAGCAGCATTTATCTTTTCTATCCTCTTCTTATAAACCTTACAACCAGTAACAAAAGATGGGGGCAGAGCATCCAATCCTACATCTTTCTCCAATATTTGCTTCAGTAAAAGCCTTTTGGTCAGGTCTGATTTCCCATTCCACCAATCCATACATTCACGATGCTTAAATCCTGTCCTCTTCCTTCCACGAATCTCAGTACTCCCTTCTGTGGATTTTTTGTGACGCATCTTATCCAAAAATTCTTTGTACATCAAAGATAAGCATTCATGTGAGAGCTTCATCCTATCCGAATCATCATCATCATCCCCTGCTCTCACAATCCCACCATTTTGTTCAACCTCAAAACAATTAGAATCACCCTCCACACCATACCCATCAGTCCCGTACTCAACATCTTTCCTCAAACACTCGCTAACCACATCTCCCAAATCAACCCCAATAGCACCATCTACTTTCTTCCTCTTCTTGTTGTCGGGCATCTCCATTGACTTCCTCTCCATATACTCGATCACAAATGGCGCACTTTTGACCACATTCTTGACTGTGACATCTTCCCCCCAAGGCAAAACCTGAGCCACCTTCACCAGCTTCTCCAAAAACTCCCTATACCTCAACCTAGTCGTCGAAACATTGGCGTGAACCACCATCGCCGCGTCCTCGATCCTCATATTAACCCCATTCAACTCCGCTACCAGAACCAGCACTGCTGCCACCACCGGCATTGGCCTCCGCCCTGTCGTCAAGAACCACTTAACAGCACACTGTATCAAAAAAATCCCCTGTTTTCTCATTATCTCCAACGTATCAGACTCCACGCTCGAAAGGGTCGAGCTTTTCCTCACCGCCCGTTCGAACGACCATACAATATCGAACTCGGGAAACTTCTTCGACCCTTTCAGATCCAAGAAATCGACTACACGCGTCACCATTTTACCTAACTCGTAGATATCGGAGCAGATGACCGAGGCCACCTCGGCAATCGGCAACGGTTTGTTATCTTTTCGCATAACAACATAGGCGCAAGCGCCGATTAAGATTGGGAACCAATTGCCCTCTCCGAATTCGTTCTCGGTAATATTGGCGACCATGGTTTTAACTTGTTCGGCTCTGAAATCAGTCAAGCCTAGCCTATCAATGAGCTTGCCGATAAGGGTTTGGGCCCCGAAGACTTTCCTTTGTTTGTAAGTGTAAACAGTGCCCGTACCTGCGGTGCCGACGCGGACGAAGGTGCCCTCTGGACCGTTGAGGCCGCCGAGATGCGGTTCGTAGCTGTCGTACTCTTGGAAGAGCCCGCACGCCGTGCAGCACAAGTGCCCCGACACGGCGTCACGCTCGATGGAATTGCTGCGGCAACTGGTGCAGCCCCGTGAGGCGCTCGTCATCGTGGGTCCGTTTGGTTTCCAAGAAAATTAGGGTTTTGCAAGAATCAAGATTGAGAGAGAAAGAGAGAGAGAGAGGAATTATAGGACGGATGTTGCACAAAACCCCTCTTTTATGCCCTCCAATAGAAAGATAACACGTCAACAAAACAAAACAAAAAAGGTAAATGACGTAAAAACACTGGATCTGTACCTTCTTGTCACTCATCGACCAATTTTTTTTTAAAAAAAAAAACCCATCGCCTCTTAAGATCTTAACGCGCCTCTGACGAACACCATCTCCCACACCGCCGTCAATAGAACGCCATCTCCCCCACACTGCCGAACCAGAACAGCAAAATAATTCTATGAACCTTTTACAATTGCCCCATTACGTAGAAACAACCCATCTGCAGAAACTACAAAAAAATAAAAAATAAAAACCCACACAGTACAAGATATTTTACAGGAAACAACCCACTCTGGAGAATGGGGTAGAATTTTACAACTGCCCCACTCTGCAGAAACAACCCATCTTCAGGAACAATATGCTTTAACTTTTGGAAATGAACCAAATGGAATGAATGATAAAAGACAACATATAAGTTACAATTATTCTTGAGTAATCTGAAGCTGCGAAAAAGCTGAGAAGAGATGCACGGATTACTGCTTCGCCGCTGACGACGCCGGTGTGGGAGACGGAGGCGGAGGGTGGCATTGGCGGAGGCGCGTGGGCGATGGCTCGTTCTGTAGACGTGATGGAGAATAGAACGATGGTTTTTTTTATTTATTGGTCGATGAGTGGCATGAAGCTATAGATCCAGTGTTTTCACATCACTGACCTTTTTGGTTTTTTGTTGACGTGTTACTTTCTTACTGGAGGACACAAAAGAAGAGTTTTGTGCAACACCCCAAAGAGAGAGGGAGCACCGGGCAGCATATAAAATTTTTTCTTTGCTGCCGGTGAGAGAGAGAGGGAGCACCGAAGAAGTCTGGGTTGGACTCCGACATCATCTCCGCCGGAAAGAGAAAGGGAGGGAAAAAAATGAGGGTTTTGTGGATGATAGGAGAAAGAGATTTAATATGGTGTTTTGGTCCCTATTTAAGTTTGTGTGATAATCTTAAGTGCCAACTTTGATTGGCAAGCACAAAAGACTGGCATTAGTCAGATTCGTATAGAAGTTATCCATATATATATATTCATTTTTTTGTTTTGTTTTGTTTTTTTTTTTTTTCGTTTTTGTTTTTTTTTTTATTATTATTTTTTTTATAGATGATAGATGTGGTCGGTTTGAAATATAAAACACTGTATTTCAAGGTGGTCGGTTAAACCAATTGAGCCTGGGCTTTTTTCGCATTAAGCTTAACACGTCCGAAAATTGTGCTATTGCTCACCGATAGAAATAGTACTATTTTTGAATTTAGTTCATTCGATTTTTAAATTTTAACTCTAGTGAAACATATATATTGGCTCGCAAGTTGGGGGTGGTCATAGGCCATTGGGTGGTTAGGCCACCCCCTAGCCTACCAAAAATGGGGGTGGCCGGCCACCTTATTCTTTTTTAATTTTAAATAATATTTTTTTAATTTATGAAGACATTGTCTCATTTGTAGCCCTTAGCCAAGAACAGGAAAGGACCTGGATCCTGTTTGGGGATGGTGTAACTAACCTTGATGGCTCAATATGTGGCTTCTTGCCTTGAGGAGTTGTCACACCACACCCTTCAAATTGTCGATCACCCTTGAGGGTGAGAGAGTGGTTAGCCTACCCTAAGTTCCTAACTATATTCTTGGGTAACCAACTACTCCTTTAAATTTAAAGATAAGAAATGGTTTGACCACCCACTAGTTTTTTGTTTTGTTTTGTTTTTGTTTTTGTTTTTGTTTTTTTTTGTTTTTTGTTTTTTGTTTTTTTTCCATTATTTTGTTAATGACATGGCTCAATTCAGGTCCTTCAAATTGAAGGCAGGGCTTAGAACTTTAGAATTGTAAGCCCTCCAATTCTCAGGAATTCAGGGACCTTTGACCTGTTCGAATAGGTAACACATCACTGACAACCATAATTATGAAACATGATGTTTAAATCTAGCGTTCGAACACCAACTGAATGCCCTCTGAGAAGAATAGATCAGAGAACCATTTTCAGACCTATCATTCAAACCAGCTTCAAACATAGCTCTTTGGCTGAGCTTTTATGCATGCACGTTCAAACAAGATTAGATTTTTCAGTCTATTCGGAGAAACCTGGTGTGGCTTTGATCCTAGCACATTTTTTTCCTAATGAGAAAAAGGTTGCTAAGTCCGCACACAATAGTGTGACTACAAACATCCATTATCTTATAGAAATGAGTAATAGAATTCCAAGTAAACTAGAAGAAAATGGAATTCGACCAAAATGAAAGGTCATTCTCATATTTGCAAGACTAGATAAGAACAATGACTCAGAATTGTTGTAACAACAAGACAAGCTTTCATTCTGCTAGACCTCAGAAAATTCATTCTAGGAAACTAAATCTCCTAACCCTTTAACTGCTAGACTGGCGCAATTCTGGGCGAACAAAATCTGCATCTGGGGGCACTGAAATGTCGACTGTTGGTCTTAATTGTGCACACACTTCAATAGCTCCATGAACAGGATCAGACAGGAAGTTGCTAATAAGGTCCTGGTTGATGGGAGTGCCAGCATCCACCGACACCATAGCCTGTTGGGTAAGAATGTAGTCGAAACGTGGCGCCCACTTCCTTGCTCCTAACCGTGCAGTCGTAGAACAGTTATCAACCATGAAAGAGACTCCTCTAGCATGCATGAAAGGGTTCAAAGAATCAACCGCTTCTATCACACTCTCATTAATGATTTCTGAATAAGAGTGCCCCTTCTTCCTCAAGACCTCAATCTGAAATTTGAATTCAGAAGTTACAAGGGAAATAAAAAATTGTGAAAACAACTTATATGGCTTTGATAAATCGAGTAACATTTCAACCAACATTTAACAGATTGATCTATTACCTGAGCCATCATCAGTGCCACAAAAACGCCAGCAGTGAAAGGGCATAATGGGCCTAAGTCACCTTTGGGCCGTGTTGCTCGAACACGCTCACCAACTTTCCACATCCGTGTTTGATCTATCTTACCCATTGGGAAAGCTGGCAAGCCCTCTTTTTCCTGTTAAATTTGTCATAGCCACCCAGAAACCATTGTTTTATCAACAAAACGTAATATAAGTTACCAGAACCGGAAATGTTGTACTAAGAAACCATAGAAATCACAATTAATGGTAATATACATACATAAAATCGACGTCCTGCCAAAACAACACTTCGAATCTCACTCCCAGTAGCAACATCCTCATAACACTCATACAAGATGTCCATACAAGGATAATATGAGGCACTATATGCAGCCTGAAATTCTTTTTTGCCATCTTCTGACAAAGAGTTGTAGACAGCCAACATACCCTATTTAACAGACAGGAGATAGGAATAAATACATACTCCCAATAGAACAGAGGAGAGACTGAAAGATTGAACAAGAGGAATTCAAAGACAAATGCAACCTTTGTCGAGATGGTCTTTGAAACTATTCCTGTTATGCACTCAACAGTATTCTTGTAGGCCAGATCTTCACTCAATCCATTCTCAGTGTATCTCCTAAATAAGGATTCAACAACTCCATGAACGGCACCAAGCAAAATGCCTACACACCAGAAATTCAATAATGAGATTCAGAAAAATCTTAAAGCAAATGATAGACATAGCTGAAAAAGATTATACACTCACCTCGCTCGCCGAAAATGTCACTCCTATACTCCTGCTCTAATGTGGTGACAAACGTAAAAGGAGAACCAAGAGCAACTGACCATCCCAATGCAACATCTGTAGCTCTACCATCAACATCCTGTTCAAGGGCTAGCATTCAATTACTTAGTAGGTCAAAGATCAATCAATTCATTGTCAAACTACCCATGCAAGCTGATTAAAGTAGAACACAAAGGGAGAGAGTGAGCAAGAAAGAGGGAGAGACCTGGTGTACGGCAAAGCTAGAATTAATTCCAGCACCATTTATCTCTTTTCCCTGAACGTAAAGTCTCCTTACAGAAGGCCCCATCCCCTTCGGGCAAACAGCAATTACACTAATGTTCTTTGGAAAATCAAACCCCAAGGATTGCAGATGTCCAAGAAGGAAACCGTGGGAAAGTCCAAGGATGCTGTTTGGTTTCATGTGAGAGAAGATTTCCTCATAATTGTCTGCCTGCAGCATAAAGGATTCAAATCAGAACCACAAGAAAGAACCAAAAATGCATAGATATAGAGGATTAAAACAAAACATGCACGTGCATCATGAGTAACAAATGAACAAGTCATTAGATGATACATTAGAGTCGATTAAAAATCACACTCCAATTGGTGCTTGAAAACAGGCTTTGGAAGAAGCTTAAGGAGGTGAATCCTAAATAGTGGTAGAGGCAAGTGAGAGCAGCTGATGGCATGGGCATCTTTTTCTTTTTTGCCCTTTCCTTCTCTAAATCTGTGCAATGTTAAGATATCCGATTATAAGATGAAAATGTGCTTTGAACCCTGGAAACCAGTAGCAAATCAAAGAGCCATTGGCACCAAGGTACATGGCGTCTTCAGAATGTAGCAAAAGATCAAAGTGTTTAACATTTCAGGTAGCAGTTCCATTTTGCAGTGAAATGTGCATTACCTCTCTTAAGGTGCAGGAATGTTACCTTAAATATATATTTTTCTAATATTTGCAGTTGTTTCTTAAGAAAATACCTAATTTCGGCGACTTTTTCTTTTTCACTGGCTTCTAATTTGGGGACTTGGTCAGCTAGGAGAAGAAATACTAACATATCATAAAAAGGCTTTGCAAGGTCACTGATTTATTTGAAGAGGATTCTGTGGTTTTGACAGTAAGAATGAGGTCTTCACATGAAGTCCTTCTTTACCCTAGTGACCAACATATGAAAGATAGCATCTGAAGTACTTGGCTAGTGGAAAATGGCCAATAACAACCATGCATTTCAAGTGAAAAAGAGTCAGGAAATGATAGACCATCTAATTTTCCATCGCAAGGTGGCTTTTGATCCCACCACAGGTGTTTACATGGAAAAATACCCAGATCTTAAGCTTTTAGGTGGTTTCTGAATCGGTATCAACTTCTTGGTATTCTTGACCAATCATTCTCGGTCATCTTCAGGTGTTTGGAAGAGTATAATAAGAGTAAAAGAAGCAAGCTCCCTGTAGTTAAAGTGAAAAACAAGATCAAGAGATCCAGGCATTCTTGAGTCAATTTAGGGTAACTTTTCTGACACGCATTACTTATCAAAAAAAACTTCTTCTGACACACATCTTTTTTTGCTCTTGAATTTTTATGTTGCATACGCATTCTGGAAATGAGCTTGTTGCATAACAAAAGAAGCAATGGGGAAAACTAAAATAAAACAGAGGTCTCTAAACAAGTACATCAATGAGCGCTATTTGGTAAGTCACAAGTGTTACCACCATGATTACTACTATAATTGCTATGACTAAGCTGTACCGCTATAACCATCACAATTTGTTTAGTATCTGGTGCATCTCTTCAAGTAGTAGAAAGTTTGATTAACAAGTCTTGCACAGGTATAAAAGTGCAAACTTTCACAGAGCCTACCAACCTGTGCTGCATCAGATATCAGTAACAATACAAGATCACTGCCTGCAATAGTTCCCCATATATCACCCAGAGTTCCATTCTCCTCGGTGAATCCTGCAGCACGAACTTCCGCAAATGACTGAGAGCCCTTCCTCAGTCCAATCTGCATTACCAAAAGCAACCATTATAAATATTCAGAATTAAGTGAAAGAACAAAACTTACGGACGCAAATCATCAATAAATAATGTGAAACAGCAACTACTTTAAAAGATGAGGCTCTAGGGGTGAAGAAAATGCAATGAATAACTAAAAAGGAAGTCACCTTCACTACAATATCAGATTTTGCCTCGGCAAGGGAGTCCCTCAAGTTCTGGGCTTGTGCAGGCCCCTTTGAAGATGATATGAATGACATTAGTAGAAGAAGATTTAAAGAAAAAAAGAGTGAGAGAGAGAGAGAGAGATAAGAGCAATTGCTTGACCATTTTGATTTGTGCATTTTATAATAATGAAGAGTAAAAGGAAAAGCAATGCTGGGATTATTTCCAGTCATGCAAACAATTGTGAGATCAAGCAGAAACGATGAATATCTACAGTTGACACTCCAGAAAAGGAAATTATGTCAAAATGCCATCGAAATGAATAAATAACACATGTAAGGTAATAAGCACTCGGCGGGTAATTACAAAAAACAATTAGATAGAAATTCAATTCATATGAAAATAAAGCAAAAAGTCATGATAATAAAACCTGGGAACCCCAACCAATTACTCCAATCTGCTTAATCCCCTTGAATGCATCAGGCAACAGATGAAACAAATCCCGCCCTCCTCTTACAATATACTGCGAACAAATAACATAAATTAAAAAGAAAATTAGCAGAAAATAACAGGACATAACAAAACGATTCAAAAGCAGAAATATGCACCATTTGGTGCAGATTTAATGCAGATAAAATAGATAAAAAGGAAAATGAAATATTGTATACCTGAAGCCTTAAGCTTCTGTTTGTTTACGAGAAAACTGATCAGGTGAAATAAATGGAAGTCGAGTCTATGTTTGGTTGCCGAGAAAGTTTAACTTAGGCGAAAACTGTTAAAAGAAATCAAATTTTTGACCCAGCTGTTGATTCGGCTTGATTGAGCAGTGGTTTTATGTTTTGGCTGCCAATGTGACCGAAATATAAAAGGAATTGAAAAAAAAAAAGAAAGTATTTTCTATTTTTTGGTTACATTTTCTAAGAAACCAAACAGAAATAGGGTTTAAATCTTGTTATAAATGTTATGATAGTTTACTAAATAGGAGAATAAGCTAGACTAAGCAAATGGATGTCTTAGTTTGAGAAGATCTACCTCGTCGTGGCCAGCCAGAGAGATCTTCTCCTTCCTGAACGCAGAGGAATCGAAGTTAAGCGACGTCATGGGAGAGCGACGAGCGTTCTCTTAACGAGGCCTTGTTGATGGGGACCCAATAAATGAGGGACCTTAGATTCGGTGAAGAAGACGATACAAACCCCAGACTGAATCCCACGGTTTTAGCTTCACAAAATGATGGTGGCGAACAAGGTTAAGGCGAAGGAAGTGATGGTGGAAAAGAAGTGGCCGCCGCTGATGGTAGTACCGAAGAAGAGCGACGAGTGACCGTTGGTGGGGTAGACACAGTGGAACTGTGAAGTGATGCACACGTGGTCAGGATTTGGGAAGGACAACGTCGTCAGTCTCGTGCGCGCCGTGTAGACGTGGTCGGCTATCACACAAATTTAATGATTAATTGTAAAATAATATTGGCTAAATATAAGGATTTTATTAACCTTTATGATTTTTTTTTTTTTTTCATCAGCCGGATGTTTGGGCACAGTGCCAGCAAGTCGTCTTGACGTGGGTGGGCTAGAAGAGCAACCAAGAGCGAAAAATCCAGAGGTCAATAAATTTTTTATATTTGATTCATATTTTTTTACGAATGTTACATGCGGTAGTTTAAAGGAAGAGAGTGAGCAAGAGATCATATTTGATTTATGTGAGACTTATATAAGCCTACAAATCCAATTATTAACTTATATAAAATTCACCATTAACTATGGCCGATAAGAGACTACGCAGAAGGCTTTAGAGTAGTTATAATTGAAATGAATGCTTATTTTCATTCCATTGTGAGCCAAGAGAATTCCTTGATAAGAGCTCCCGTTGTCTAAATCTTTTGGAGTGTTCAATTCAAACGACATATTTCATTCATCAACCATTTGAAGTCTACCGGTGAGTTAATTAGGAGACAAAGAAAAAAGATTGGAGAAGTTGGAGCTGTTGCAGCAAAAGGTAAGTAAGGGTGCTCGTTTACAAACAGGAGTCTAAGTCATTATAATAGGTTGTAAATGCATTTTGCATGTACTTTGAATCTTTCTTAGTACATTAATTTGTCTCGAGCCTGGCTGCCATAAAATAGTTTTATCATTGATATGTTATTCAAAAGTACTTAACCAATGTTCTCAAAAGGTAGATTAATCGGTTGTAATTACGCATAATAAAACAAATATCATTAGTTCAAATCCCACTCATCCCTCTTGTGCGGACATTTATAAAAAATAAAAAAAAATAAAAAAAATTGTTTAACCAATTACCATATGATTGTTGAATGGAGAATGCTTGGGCCTCTTAAGGCCGTTATACTAGCCCATGTAGGAGAGATGAATCATAAGATAAAGCCCAACTTGACATGCAAACCCTTGTGGGTCATGAGTCCGATATAATATTATATTTGTCGTATGCCCAATAAAATATGAGGATTGACGATGCTGATGCTGATGCCACTGTTTTTTTTAAAAAATAAAAACTTTATACAAATCATAGTTTGGTTGATCTAGATTGAAAAAAAAAAAAAAATGTGAGAGAGAGAGAGCTAGGCAACTTTATAAGAAATTTGCCGCGTAGTTATCATGCGTGGTTGCAATGAAAGTGAAAGAAGAAGAAGAAAAAAAAAAATTAATATGCGTATATGCGGCAGAAAAAAAAATATATATATATATATATATATATATATATATGACAAGGTCTTACGTATATATCTCAAAGCTAATACAAGTGAACAAGCTAGAATTTCTTGCTTTAATATTTAACACTTTAATAATAAATTTATAATCCGATCATAATGTCAATATTGACCTTTAGATCGAATGGCATGCATATTCCCTTAATTAAATCAAGAGATCAAGGTTTATGCCGAGGGATAAACGACAATGGACCAAGCTAGGCATTGAATAATGAAATGAAATGTTTTTTATTCAAACTATACAAGAATTGATGTGGTTATTTAATTATTATTTTTTTCAAATTAATGATAAAAAAATCGTTAAAACAAATTAATATCAAAATAAAGAATCATTGCCCTTCCTCTCAAGGAAAATCCAGAGTTATATTTGAAAAATCCAGATTTTTGGTACTTTAGAAAAATCTAGAGTTATATTTTACCAAGAAATCACATTAATTCTTCAATATTGGAACAATATTATTGGGTAAAATTTAAGGACAATTTTCCTCCAAACTGGGTTGGAGAAAATTTCTTCAGCCTATTCTATAAAAATTACATGTAGCCTCTACATGTGTGAAGCACGTTTTTTTTTTTACATGTTTGCATAAGAGGGGGAGAGAGGGATTCAAACAAATGATCTTCGCTTCATTAGACGTGGTCTCAGCCAATTGAGCTACCTCTTGAAGATAAAGCACATGTGTTTTTTAAATAGCGCGTGAGAAGCACGTGTTTTTTTAAATAGCATGTGAGAAGCACATGCCTTTTAAATAAAATTTCTTCCAACTATATATGTACTTACAATTTAAAAAAAAAAAACATGTCATCTTATATGTAGATAATACATATCATTTTTATATAATAGGTTGTAGGAATTTTCTCTAACACAGTATGAAAGAAAACTCTATCCAAATTTTAATAAAAATATGACTGAAATTTCATTCAAATTAGAATGGAGAAAATATCCTCCAGGCTCCAACCCTTTTTTTTTTTTTTTTGACATGTCCGCACAAGAGGGGGAAGGGGGGATTCGAACTAGTGACATCCACTTCATTAGGCGTGATCCTAACCGATTGAGTTACCTCTTGTGGACCCAACCCATTTAAAATAGTGTCAAGTGTCTATATTTAAATGGCACATTAAATTTAGTTTAAGTTAGAAACTTCTATTAATGACGTTAAGAATTTAATGTGCCTTTTAAATATTTATAGATACTTAGTACTATTTTAAATGAGTTGCATGATATTTTCTTTAAACTAGTTTAAAGGAAATTTATGTGTATAAAAATATGTGTTTTGGTCAATGATAATAATAATAATAAAAAAAATTATAATCATATCATCAATACAAAAAGTTTCTTTAGATCTCTTTCAATATTATAGTATTTGTATCTAGTCAAATGGTGGAAAAGTCGTAATCTAACCCTACAATTCTCACTCATTGCAAGTTAATTGAATCCCTAATTGCCTTCTTCTTTTTTGGTGTTCCCCAATCTCCTTGTTTTTTTCCTGAAGAGCCCAATCTCCTTCTTGATGAAGCAAGGATACCACATGTATAAAAAAAGGTCTTTTATAATTATTTGCTCATTTATCTTTTTGACAAATTATATATGAAAATAGTCAAAATATGATGAGATTGTCCCGTCAATATCTTATAATAATGAGCTTGGCCATTTTAAAATTTCATGTGATACTATTTAAGAAGAAGGATCATCTCTATTTCATTTAGAAGAGAGAAAAACCGGTCCCTTATTCTAG
This sequence comes from Carpinus viminea, assembly GCA_013348765.1. NCBI lineage: Eukaryota > Viridiplantae > Streptophyta > Magnoliopsida > Fagales > Betulaceae > Carpinus > Carpinus viminea. The sequence continues at coordinate 61,091,846 of CP054667.1, forward strand.
AAAAAAAATTGATCAGTTTTTCTCCATTACAAACGAAATTGAGAATATCGATACAATATAATGATCCATAACATAACTCTCTAAGGAAAAAAATATTTTATGATAAATTCAAATGTAGTGGTAAAAAGGAAATGACAATATATATTACTTATCTCTTAAAATAATGGACGAACTCCTCTCAATTTCATTATCCATTTCCAGTCATTACAATATAATAATGCGGTGGTAAAGATGATTATAAAAATAAAAAATAAAAAATTGTTCAAACATTGTTTCAAGTGCAACGAAGTTTTAGTTGGAGTAAATTATTTCTTTATTCACAGTTTAAAGCTTTTTAATTAAAATAAAAAAAACTATAGTGGGGTTTAAAGTTTTCAATGAATAAAAAACCTTATAAAAAAACAAAAAACTCAGAGTCACCCTATACATCATAAAATGACATTATATATATAATACATATATTAATAGAACCCACTTGATAGTTGAGCTTTATATTAAATCACATACAATATTGATAGATTATGAGTTGAAAATGAGTGCTATATATATTAATATGTTCATACAACTACTCACTCCCCTCATCGCAAATCATTGTTGCTGATCATCCCTTTTCCTTCTGCTTTCTCCAAGCTCTTCTTTCTTCATCACATGCATCCAAATCCCAGATAAATTCAACAGCCACCAAATTCTCGCCCTTCCCAAAAACCTTGCCATTTTCTTGCCTCGAAATGCTCTACAGCTGCTACTTCAACACCATGAAGAAGAAAAGAAATGTAAAAATGTTTTCCCACTGATTTCTCCTCTCCACAAACCACCCACCTTTGTCCTTTAGCCTAATGGAAGGTATGAACAAACCCACAAAAAGAACGACGACCGACCACGACCACGGCCGCACTGAGCGACAAAGCTTGCCCACAAAGCTTGAAGCGATCTCTTTTTGGTTCTCCCCCACTACTCGCCCACCCAGTTTATTGTCTTCAAGCTTTGGTTCATAATATTTGAATAGAAAATTAACTACTTTTGACGCAAATGGATTCCTACTCATACAACTCAAATTCTTCGTACGTGTATGACCCAAATACTTCGTTCGGGTCTAACTTTGATCAGAGGCTGTTCGGCCCGTTTAGTATTGGAGGGTTTAATGGGGTTGTGATAGGCGGGTCAGCGCCATCTCACTCGCTGGTTTTGGATAGTGAGAAGGGAGAGCTCGTGAAAGCTCCGGCGAGAGTAGGGAAGAAAGGGGTGTCGGAGGAGAAGACCTTGGCGGCTTTGAAGAGTCACAGCGAGGCCGAGAGGAGGAGAAGAGAGAGAATCAATGCTCATCTCACTACTCTTCGCGGCCTAGTCCCCTCCACTGACAAGGTAATTTTTTATTTTATTTTTATTTAGTCGGAATATTCTGGCCTTCGCTCCCGACTAAATTCCGATAACATCATGCAAAGTGTCCCTTAATTTAAAATGGGTTGCATAGGGCTCGTGTTTTTACGTGGGATCGTGGTTCCAAAAAATTATTTACACTTTAAAGAGTTAAATTTTTAACTTGATGCTTCGTGAGACATGAGACAGTAGAACAAGGAACTTGTCAGTCGAACTGATTTGTTTTTATTTATGTCGGTCATAATCTATATTAATAGTGGTACAATAAATTAATCATGTTGGTCGTAATCAGTGGCAGTATATACTAGCTAGCTAGTACTAGATTCTGATCAGTTTATTTTGTCAGAGATTGTTTGGTTGGGTAATTGGTTTGCCTGTTCATCTAAATTGTTGACCTTCAAAAATTTGAGAATTTGAGTGAAAGGAAAAAACAAATGAATCATTCAGATGATCTTTGTAAACTTAACTAGCTTTCTTCTTATTCTGTTTCATAGAAAGAAAAACGGAAGAAGAAGAAGAAAAAATGAAAGGAAAGATGAACTTCAAACTTTTATTTCATTTCTGCAGGTCTAGCAGCTGATTGTATGCATCCTTTTATGCTTATTTTTATTTTTATTTATCATGAAATCCACACTCAATACAAATTTCAAACATTCAAAACATTTATATATATATATATATATGTGTATACATGTGTTTTTAATATTTAGGATTAAATTTGAGTCCAAACAAGGTATATTTGTGTATTTTGGGAAAGAAATTGAAGTCCCAAAGTAATGTTACTCAACATGTGCATACTATTCCAAGATTTGATATCTCCAATATTATTGAACTCCATCAAATGGGTCTTTCATTGCGTCGTCATTTGTGCTCTTGGATGGTCAACTCTAGACCTAGGAGTTGCTAAAGTAAACCATGAGATACAACATCTTTATATAATACAAGGATGTTAAAACCAAGACACTCTAGCCAAGATTTGTCCAAATTTCAGGAATTCATGGTGATTATGATTAGTCGGTCCAATAATTATTTAAGCAGTTGAGTCTTATACGCGCTCTCTCACATTAACTGTCCAAATTGCTTCAAATTTCAATCCAAAATTTGAATATCCTATCATATTGTTCAAGTAAGCTCTTTGCTTGGGTGGAGTTTCTGCTCAGACAAATTAAAGAGCCCCCACTCACATACTGGTCCTGAAATTAAGGAGAGAACATAAGTAATAATAGGGATCCATAATTGCAGAAATCTGTGTCCCAAATGGAGATCTAATAATATTTTATTAGGAAGTCTCAATCTGAAACCAATGAGACACAAGATAAATGCAGTACTTCAAGTTCTCCAGTTTTCTTTGCGCGTAATCTGCAGAATGTTCATATCGTGCAGGGTTTGTCTACCACACAGGCCGGTGTTATCGGATAGAAATATTATATGAGTAAATGTAGTCAGTAGGATGACATGTATATGTGTTGGATGAACATGGTTGGATTGTGGGGACCGAGTGCCAGTTCAGATCGATGCCTTCAAAATAAGACGTCTGTGTCGTAACTATTAATATATGCTAATTGGTCTCTGTTGCTCTAACTTATTATATCATATTTTCTCTTCATTATTTGCAGCCTAAGCATGCCGTTGCGTGGGAGAAGAAAATCATCACATTTTTTTAACTTCAAGCTTGCTGCTAACAATTTTTCTCTCTTTTTTTATTTTTTTTTTTTTATTCTTTATATCCCCTATGTTTTGTTAACGCGTTTTCAATGTATTTTTTATTTTTGTAAGAGTGTTTTGTTAATATTTTATTTTGAAAAGATAAAACAAAAGAGAGAAACAAAAATTTTAATAAACGACTTGAGTCGGTCAACGTCCATTTGTTCGTTAAGAAAAAAGACGAGATTAATCTCATTGGTACGCAGTAGTTAATTTCTTGGTCAATTGCAGGGACCATTGTTAGATATATGTGCAACAAATATATACAATAGCAAGCTATATTTGAACAGAAACAAACTAATGTAACTTTCAACAATGCCCATCTTTTCTTTTCTTTTTTTTTTTTTTAATTTATTTATTTATAGAAGTATATATATATATATATATATATATATATAGTAATTTATTTATTTCTGTTCATAGATGGACAAGGCCACACTGCTTGCTGAAGTGATCACACAAGTGAGAGAAATGAAGAAGACAGTAACAGAAGCAAGCAAAGGCTTTCTCATTCCAACGGATGCTGATGAAGTTAGAGTTGAAAGCTGTGAAGATGGAGCAGAAGAAGGAGCAGTGTCTTACAGGGCATCTGTCTGCTGCGATTACAGACCCCAGCTTTACTCTGAGCTTAGACAGGCCATTGATGTTCTTCAGCTTGAGATGGTGAAGGTGGAAACATCAACTTTGGGAAGCAGGGTGAAAACTGCATTTGTTTTCACATGCTGCAGAGGAGATAACATTAATCTTGAGGAAAGCCAAAGCCTTGCAAATCTTGTTCACCAGACCTTGAGTTCTCTTCTGGATAAAGCTGCAGCCATGCCAGAATGCTCGCCAACAACAGAAGTAATCCCAAGTAAAAGGCGAAGAGCTGCTTTCTTTGACACCTCCTGTTCTAATTCATCACCTGGCAAGCTGCCTAAATGCTGCAGTGACTGATTCTGCATTATTTTTTGCACATCATGTCTTCATAGACTAAATATTTTATGTATGGGGGACGATATAACGCCTCCTACAATGGACATGTACTCAAGAATATTGTCTTTGAATATCCAATGGGTACAGAATAATTTCCTTAATAAGTTTTAGCAACTATTTAAAGTAGCGAGGAGGCTCAGCAAAAAATAAAAAATAATAGAGAAAACTTTCTAAATATTTTATCACTTTTGTAATTATAGTTCAAAAAATTTCAATTCAGTATATCAAACTTTAAAAAGTTGAAATATTACCCCTCTCGTTAGGATTTGGAGTTAAATCAGACGGCAAATGGGTGAAATGACCTTCATACCATATTAAAGTAATTTTAAAAAATATATATATATTTTTCAGAATTTTCAAGGCTTTGTTTTTTATTTTATTTTTTTATTTTTTATTTTGACACCTTTTCAAGGCTTTGTTAGAATCCCCTCATATTTTTTAAGATATGAGGTTTTTATATTTTAAAATCTTAACCATCCATTTTATCTAACAATTTAAACAAATATAAAAATTTGTGTTACATAAACAAGTGAATTTTACATATTAAAAACTAAAATTAATTATCTGAGTAGCACATAAACTTTTGTATTTATTTAAACTTTGATGGTTTAGATTTTAAAATAAGGGAATCTCATAATATTTTAATTAAAATATGAGCATGCTATTCAATTATTAAATCCTTCTGAATTCTTAAGATGCTAATTAACCTGTACGACCCGGGTCCCCACCCGGCCAAAAAGATATATTAAAGGGAGCAAATGAACAAACATATGGACTTTGAATGGATGTTTGGTCATATAATTAAAATATTAATTAGGAACCACTAATTCATAGATTACAATTAAATCAATCACTCAAGAAAGCAACCAGATCTAATGATTCTAATTATTCAGTTGTTTAACGAAGTCCTTATTATAAATAATTTATATAAAAGTCATCTTCGTGAACGATTCACGTTGATTTGATTTCGAATTGCTTATTATATTCTTAATTAATCAAGATATTGTTAGAAAAGAAATAGTAAAACAGAAAAGTAAATGCTTCTAAAGTACTCTACGAAGTTGTTTTCCGTTTTTCTTAAGAAATTATTTGTATATGCTTCAATACGCCTCCGCGATTGAGATGGAAGAGGGACAAACGTTGAGATTGGACGTGAGCAAGTTGAGTCACGAAGCAACAAGTGGTTTTGTGAGAACATCAGCAAGTTGATCCTTGATAGATAGAAACTTAACAGTGAGACTCTTGGCAGCAACTTGATCCCTAACAATTAAGTGATAATCAATGGCGACGTGCTTGGTTCGAGCAATATTGTTGGATTTTAAGATAGGTAAGTGGTACCAATATTATCACAAAATAAAATTGGAGCGGTTGGAGAGAGATACCTAACTCACAAATAAAAAAAAAATAAAAAAATTGGATCCACCATAGATAAGCTACGTTGTTGGCTATAGCCCTATATTAATTTAGACTTAATGCTAGAATGAAAAATTATAGGTTGATTCTTGGAGTTCCAAGAAAGGAGATTTGGACCAAGAAAAATACAAAATCCAGATGTAGGCCCTGTTTGACAACTGAGTTGGGGAGTTACTGTTCATGGGGAGTTACTGTAGCGCCTACCGTTGTTGACCACATTTGAATTTAGGTTTCAGATGTTTAGGGCTGTATTTACATTTTTACCCTTATTCTTAATTTCTCACGGAGCACGTTTTCTCTTCTTCCCCATTTTGGTCTCTCCCCTGCTCCCTGCAACCTCGTCTTCAACCTCGCCAAACCGAAATCCCCAATCTTGGCCTTGAAATCTCTCTTTTCCATGTCAGATTCTCCATCTCCAACAAGATGAAGCTGGAACTTCAAATATTTCTGTCCTCGTACTTGCCGGCGTTCTGCATCTCGGTCGGCGAGGTGCCCCGTTTAACAAAGACCGATCCATCGCCGTTTTTATGGCGTTTCGATTCTGAGATCTAGCTAAGAATATGAACTCCGAAGCAAACTACTAAAACGCCAAGACATTCACTAAAACGGCAAAAACTCAAAACACCCAAAATCCAAAATCAACTTTTTTTCTCTTGCAAATATCATCTTGGAGGTCTAAAAATAAAAAATAAAAAGACGCGAGAAGACCTATCTGCTTGTAAAACTCACATAGCTTTGCGAGGGGGTTTGACAAAGTGGGTTGTTGTTGTTTTGGTGAATACCTTGGGCTGCTGCAAAACTCACATGGGCTTGGAGCCGTGAGCACATTGAGTACGTTGCTGCAAAACCAATTAGGCAAGACGTGACCGCTGCGTGCAGGTGGGCTCAGAGGTCGCCGGTGAAGGCGAGAGCAAGTCGCCGGCGAGATGGGGTTGAGCTCTGTAGGCAGCTTGGGTCCTTGGGCGAGACGGTCTCGCGTTCGTGAGGTGAAACAGGGCAAGAGGGCATAACGGTAATTTATTATAATGATAGGCTGACCATTAGGCAGATTTTAAAACGCAAAACGACAAAAAAAAATAAACAGTAACTCTCAGGAACAGTGGATCTACAACCCATTTCGGTTATCAAACACCCCCGTAGAGTGTCTATCATCCGGGCAAGGTAACCCACCCAATCAACATCAGAGAAAGCAAATATTTGAGAGGACAAACATGGTTTATTAATTAGGCTATGGCCAATAGTGTGCTTTTAAATACCTTAGAGTTACCTATGAACATGTTATAATGTTAGTGGATTTATTTTTTGGGTTTGACTATCATGTAATAATTTTAATTTTGAAGAGTTCTTTAAAAGGTTTCTACTTCGTCACCAAAATTATATGAGTTTATTGTTTTAATGCTTCCAATATATTTTGTGGATGTTTGTGTGATGATTAATTTTTAAATCCTACATTATTTATATCAATCTCAAATAGTATATGATGTAGGGTGGAATAAAAAGTTGTATTTTGAATGGCTAAAGTAGCTATCATTCTTAAAGATGCTCTAAGAATTGATGTCTTCTAGGTTTTTTTTTATTTTTTTAGGAAAACTTTACTTTAGATTATCATAAATTTTAAAAACTCTCAATTTAACTCCTTGAACTTTTAATTTAATTAAATTAATCTTCATTCGTCATATTTTAAACATTAAAAATGATAAAATTATGTTTATACTCCTGATTTTTTTTCTATAAAATTCCAAATTAAAAATTATCATAAAACAAAGAAAAATCAAAGGTAATTTGGTCTTTTTAAGTATTTCCTTTAGAAGTTAACAGCTAAAACTAACAGAGATGATAAATTGATTGAAATTAAAAGTTCATGTGTGTAAATTGAGAGTTTTTGAATTTGGAGAGGTTTTCTCAAAAGCGAAATAGTTCAAGTGTATAAATTGAAGTTTCCCCTTATTATTATTATTTTTTAAATAATTCTTTTATGGAGTTTTAAGTTCCTAATTTAAATTTTATCATCTCAAGTAAAAATTATCTATAGGTTATTATCTCACTTTATATAAATTTTACAATATTATTAATTTTTAGAATATTAAATAAAATTTCACTGAGAAATTTAGAAGATTTTCATTTCCACTTGGCAAGATCGACTTGATTGCTATCAATATTACAACCAAACCGAACTAACCGGAGAGAAGCAACCAAGCCTTTTTTAATTTTTGAATAAGCACCAAGGTATCTTCGAAAGGAGAAGAAGGAAAGAAGTGCAGAAAACCAAAATCCAAAACCGAAAATCCATGGCTGCCCACGATAGCGAAGGATCCATACTGGTATTTGCACAATTCCAGAGCAAGGTGGACGAGGGTTTCTGGCACAGGTTGTCCTCTCTCAAGCTCAACAAGCTCGGCATCGACGACTCTCCCATTCGCATCACTGGTACACTCCACTCGCTATTCTTCGAATTCTTTCTGCTTTTAGTTTTTGCTTTTCCTTGCCCCTAATCAAGCATATGATTTTGTGATTTCTTGTTTTTGCTGGTGTAGTGGTTGTGAGATCGTAGTTATTTCTTTTTAGTTCGTAATCTTACTGTTTGGTTGATGGGAAAGTAAAGGGAACCAATAGAAAATTATAGTAGATGCGTTTTGTTGTTCAGTTGTTGTTGTTAAAGGATTGGAAGGTTTGGACTGAGCTAATCGAAATGATTGTGTTAGATTCATTTGCGTGAAGACTGAAATCCCCAAATAATGAAGAGTGCCTTATGAACAAGAATTCAGATTTTTAAGGGAAAGTTTACATTTTGGTTTCTTCATTGTGTAGGAATTCTTATCAGTGAAACTGTAAGAAACACCTCCAGTTTATGTGAAAATTATGAATCTTTTGTCTTGGAAATATATGGTTAAAGCAAGTTTTTGTTTCTCAATTCACTATTAATGAAAATTGTAGTACTGTGAGTTAAACTATTTGACATGAAGATTTTTTTTTTAAAAAAAAAATTTATCTAGATATCATTAAAAGCTTAAAGCCCACCCGGGTACAAATAAAGTATACTAGAGAAATACCTAACTAGAAGGAGAAAAAAGAGCAAGAAAATCAACAACACCTAGCAAGTATTCGATATGAAGTTTTATCGGTCGTTGAAATCTAAGGGTACAAGCTGACCCTTCTTTTTTTTCCAGGATTTTATGCACCTTGGTCGCATCCTCAAGTACCAAATAATTTAACTCTACTAGCTCAGTCTTTGCCTACTGAATTAAGCGAGCAATCTTCAACAGAAGCCACAATTCATGGCAACAGGAACAGGTGCCCTGTCCAGGGCACTCTTTACAACATGAATACAATAGAAAGCTTCCATGCGCTTGACAAGAAGAACTTGCTAAAGGAAGAAGCAAAGAAGGTGCCCCTTCAAATAGTTTTATTTCTTGGAGTTTATTGTGTGGTTAGCTTGTAATTCTATGCACAAGATGAGTTGATTGTGACGGTTAGCAATAGCGAATTTTAGTTGTTGTATGACTTGATTAGGAGTAGAGGAATTCTGGTTTGCCAAATGCAAATAAAAATCTTACATTACAAGTTTACTTCTTATTGATATTTAGATTTGGGACGACATTCATACTGGAAAAGCTGTAGAGGACAGTGCCTTACTCTCAAGGTTCCTGCTTATCTCGTTCGCTGACCTGAAAAATTGGACCTTTCATTACTGGTTTGCTTTCCCTGCTCTGGTGCTTGATCCTCCAGCAACCTTGGTTGATTTAAGGCGAGCTTCAGAGTATTTTAGCTTAGAAGAGGTGCTGAGAATATAATAATTGTTGGAAATTTATAAGTTAGTTATTGTTATTATAATTACATTTTAATGTCTGGATTGTTGTTGTAACATGTAGGCGGAATCTGTTTCTGCAGCTTGTAATGAGTGGCGTAACTCAAGCTTTACAGCCGGTAGATGTGGCTCCTCACTAATTGCAACTTCAACTTTCTTTTCTTATTTTAATTTATGTTCTTTTTAATATAATGTCTTCTGCAGAGGTTCCATTCTTTTTGGTCATTATTGATCCAAATTCACATGCTACTGTTAAGCATTTAAAGGATTGGGAAACCTGCCAAAGCGATGGTCACAAGGTTTGTCTTCATGACTCTTCAAGTTATGTGGAAGCCTTCATAGGCTTTTGCTAATAGAGAGAGTTGTTCTAGTGGAATGTTTAGTTGATGCACTACTGGAATGAAATATAGATACGTAATTTTTTGGCTGATTCTTAAAGCTACAATACATGCTATTGGCAGTTACTGTTCGGTTTTTATGACCCGTGTCATCTTCCAAATAATCCTGGTTGGCCTCTTCGCAACTTCCTTGCTCTTATTTGTGTGAGATGGAGTCTCAAGTCAGTTCGCTTTTTATGTTATAGAGAGAATCGTGGTTTCGCAGATCTGGAGTTGTCTCTTGTCGGTGAAGCCTTGATTACAGTTCCACAAGGTAGAGCGGCAAAAATTGGGTAACAGCTCTATTATAATTAATTGGTTTTCTCTCTCTCCAGTTTGAATTTGTTTTTCTTTATCTGGCGTTCATAACCTTTTGTTAAAACCGGTTTAGGCTGGAGAGAGCATCAATGTTTACCTAATGCAGTGGGTTGGGAACATAACAAAGGGAGGCAAGTATCCAGGTGTATTAACCTTGCTAAATCCATGGATCCAACTAGGTATGCTGTCTGCACTGTCACTCATTGTCCATAATGGCATTATTCCAATTGTTACCTTAGAATGTTGACACATTCTTTTTACAGGTTGGCCATATCTGCTGCGGATTTGAATTTAAAACTAATGAGATGGCGTGCTTTGCCATCTCTGAATTTAGATGCCTTGTCATCTATCAAGTGTCTACTACTAGGAGCAGGTACACTTGGATGCCAGGTGGCTCGCATGCTTCTGGTGAGAGCTCAAAAAATTATAATTATAATATCTGATTCTTTTTTCTTTGTTTTTGCTAACTGGAGTATCTGGGGCGAAGCCTTGACTATATCCTTGGTACACTGTGTAAAGCGCCCCCTCTACATGGGTTGGCTATATCTGATTCTATTTATTGGGTGACCAAAATTATGCATATTGCAGGCTTGGGGTGTCCGGAAAATTACACTGCTTGACAATGGCAGGGTTGCCATGTCGAATCCATTGAGGCAGTCCCTGTATACGTTGGATGACTGCCTCAATGGTGGTGAATTTAAAGCCACAGCAGCAGTCAAAAGTCTCACTCGGATATTTCCAGCTGTGGTTAGTGATTTTATCCTTAGGCCTCTAATGAGAAAGGTTATACTAAACAGATGTTAATTTTTCATACTGTTCATCTGTTCCATCATTCCTTTTACAGGATGCAGAAGGTATTGTGATGGCTATACCAATGCCTGGGCATCCTGTGCCTAACCACGAAGAGGATAGTGTGCTTGAAGATTGCAGACGCCTTCATGATTTGATTGATTCTCATGATGCAGTTTTCTTGTTGACTGATACAAGGGAAAGTCGGTGGCTACCTACACTTCTCTGTGCCAATACTAACAAGGTCTATATCTTTATTCTGTTGTTTTCTGCTTTTGGAATGATTGTTGTTATATTTGGCATTGCATTTTACAATAAGCTGGGGTCACCTCATGATCAGGATGATTTATATGTGCGACTCCAATATAAGGAGTATTAATTTATTGATATCCAATTCACTTATAAAAATATATAATTCACTTTGTAGATTACCATAACTGCAGCTCTAGGGTTTGATAGCTTTTTGGTTATGCGCCATGGAGCCGGTCCTTTAAGCTCTAACCATGACTTCAGAGCTGAAGCTGCTAATACTTTATCTGCTATTGGAAATGTTGCTCAAACTGATAGTGATGGAAGGCAGAGATTGGGCTGTTACTTCTGCAACGATGTGATTGCGCCAATTGATGTAATTTTCTAGAAAGCCAGAGATCGGATGTTTTAGCTATTTTATTTATAAAAACTCAAACCATAAGGCCCATGCTCTTTTTGCAGTCAACTGCCAACCGCACCTTGGACCAGCAATGCACTGTTACACGACCAGGACTTGCTCCTATTGCTTCGGCTCTTGCTGTTGAACTTTTGGTGGGGATCCTGCATCACCCTCAAGGGTAAAGCCATATGAAGAACGCCTGCTAATTTTCCAATTTTGAAAAGATTTTTAGTTGACCTGGCATTCTGGTGTTCAACTGTACATGTACAGAATATTTGCAGATGGTGAGGTTGCAAACTCCAGTAGTAATGGAAGCAGTGAGCAGCCTCTTGGTATTTTACCCCACCAGATTCGAGGTTCCCTCTCTCAATTTTCTCAGATGATGCTTGTGGGTCACTCCTCAAACAGTTGCACAGCTTGTTCCAGCACTGTAAGTTTTGCTTGCTTATTTGATTAATGTTTCCTAGTGCTGTCCTTTAGAGCCACTTCCTAGAATTTCAACCATAACCTCAATCGCTCATTCTCAAACAATACATTTGTTCTTCTGCTTGGATGGATTCTACATGCTTCGATTCTAGTTGTGACATTACAAAGCTATTGCCTAACCAGTAAAATATTTGCTGAAACTGTTTCCTAGTGAATATTTTAATTAATAGTACCAATACGCTATTTATTCTTTTGATCATATTAAAAAGAAAAATTTGTCCCAAGGCCTGGCTTGTGGTTTCCTTTTCTTCCTTTACATGAGTGTCTGTACACAAGCTTCCATGCTTGGCCAATGCCTTAACTTGTATGAGGATCTTGTGTTTAAAACTACAAGATCTTCATACAAGTTGAACTAATCAGAGGAGGATTAGTTGTTTTCAGCATTCATACCTTTTGTCTTACTACTTTTTCGTTTGCTCTCTCTCTTTTCTTTCGGTTTTCTTTTCATGTGTTAGTTTTACATTTCTATCACAACAAATTGTTCAGGTGGTATCAGAATATCAGGAAAGGGGAATGGAATTTATTATCCAAGCAATCAACCATCCTACCTATCTAGAAGATCTCACTGGACTAACAGAGTTGATGAAATCAGCCAGCTCCTTTAACCTTGACTGGGATAATGAGACGGATCTTGAAGAAGATGATGATTGTGTCGAAGTTTAAGTAATTCCTTTGGCTAATTTGCATTTGTTACTAAACAAGCTAGTATTAGAGTTGGCATGTGAAACCTAATTTAGTCTTCACTACTAATGGTTCATATTTGTTTAGCCAAACCTTCGTATCCAATTCCACTTTAACACTCTGGGATAATTGTCTTATCCAATACCCATTCGTAGGCATGTAATAGTTGGTTTTCATCATTGTCATCTTGTATACAGACTTCGGTGATGTAATTAGTATTAATTATTTGTCAATCGAATACAAATATTTATGGAATATTGTCCTTGTCATCTACCAATAACTTTTTATAATCAATCAGATGGTAACATTTTTTTTTTAATCTCAATTTCCAAGTTTTGTTCGTTTGAAAGCGTATTTATCTACAGAATCATTTGTTTTTTTTTTTTTTGGTTTTTTTGGGGGGTTTGTCAACGACAGAATCATGTTGGAAAACCACTGAGAACCATGAGTTCCATAAATACTAATCATGGTTTAACACAAGTGTCCATTTATTTAATGGGGTGCTTCGTCTCAAGTAACTTATTTTTTTAAATTTTTTTTTACGTGTTCACACAAGAAAAAGGGAGAGGAAAGATTTGAAATAGTGACTTTTATTTTATAAGACATGGTTTACAGCCGATTGAGCTATCTATTAGGGATTTAAATAACTTTTTATATAATTTCTTAAAATAGTTATGTAAGCTGGTGTGTGTGTGTGTTTTTTTTTATTTGATATGTCCACACAAGAGGGGAGAGGGGGAATTCAAACTAGTGACCTCTACTTCATTATGCGTGGTTCCAACCGATTGAACTACTTCTTGAGGACTATGTAAGTTGGTGTTAAATAGGTGTAAAAATTAACATTATTTATTAAATAATACTAATATGCGTATTAGTAAAAAAAAATTGAAAAATGCTTTTCTTTGTTCAAAATTAAGAACATACTCTTTTAAAAAACAATTAGTAACAATTTAAAACACAAACACTTTTCAAACGTGGATCATATTAAAAAATTTTAATAAAAAAAACACTATTCACCTTTATATCACATTAAAATACCTTTTTAAGCCCCCCCAAAAAATAATAAATAGAAAAATCATTATCAAACATAATTTTTTTCAATTTTTTTTAATTTTGTGATATAGGATGGTTTCCATCGTCTCTTTGAATTGCAATAATTTCCTAATTTAGATGTATTATTGTTATGAAATTGTTGAGGATATTTTGGTCTATCAACTTTAACGTTCAATTGTACAAAAACAAGTGAAAGGAAGTAATGTCTAATTTGTATTCTTTTGCCGTTTGTCTTCAAAGACATCATTTGAAATTATTCGGTCATTGAATTTGAATTCATTTGCCAATAAAATTTAAGGAAGAAAGCAAAGAAAAGAACCGTGCCCAAAAGCAGCCCTGGCGGCTGGGAGCATGTGATCTCCTGTATATAATTGGGATTCTTTGCAATTGCTTGCTCCATGTAATATGACAAATAACTGTGAGAAGTTTTGATGGGGTTCCACTTGTCTGAACAGGTTGTATCGAAAGTTTTTCATGAGTAATTCTAGAAGGTTTACTTTTATTATACTAAGAATGATGTAACTATTAAAATCACTATTAAACTTGTGATTGATCATTATTAAATTTTGATCAAATAATGATTTTAATAACCACATTATTTTAGTAGAACACAAGTAAGTCTTTTGGAATTACTCATCTTTCATAATTACAAAAATGCCTTGCAGAAATATTATATGAGATTTTGATCCGATCCAAAATGATCTAATTTCATTTGTAGATGAGATCTACAACAACACGAAACCCAACTACTTAAATAAATTGAGCTATATATCTTACCTACCCATATAGGATTGATTTAGCTGAAAACTTGAAAAATGAGAGGACCAATTAAAAAATGATTTGATTACTTTTGTGAATCGAAGACTTTAAAGAATAGGACAATACGGTGGCGGCCCGATGTTGAGAGTAAATAATATTTTATATTTTGTCAAAGTAGACATTAAAGCACCAGTGGTCTAGTGGTAGAATAGTACCCTGCCACGGTACAGACCCGGGTTCGATTCCCGGCTGGTGCATTTTTTTTTTCCGGTGCAGCTGTCCCAATCTAGTGAACATCAAATATTTTTTTCAAAAATATATATATTTTGAATTGGAAAAATAAAAAATAAAAAGGGATTATCAATGATGATCATGGTCATGGGTCTGGGGTCTACAAAAGGTTGAAACTTGTAGCAAGACTTGCATTTTAAATCTCCAATTTGGTCTCGACGACGACTTGAAATCATGAGTAGATTTAGTCGCTCTTTGACGTCACAACAATATATTTCTATTTGTTTGAAAACAAAAACAAAACCAAAACCAATCAGTCAACAGTCATCATACGTGTATTATTATCAGTAGTTTTGGTATTTTATTTGGCCAAAAACCACTTTCTAGAGTTTCAAAATTCCTAAACTTGTGTTTGGCAGCTTTGAACAAATTATTAATTAGGAGCACTGCCTAAATTTTGTCTCTCCGACATAATATTCAACCTAGCTAGTACCAACATTGCTGATATAATATATATAATATATTTGCATTTTGCAAGTGATTAACTCTCAATTGGCTGCAGTGCTTTTCTACCTATAAAGAGGGTATCATAGCAATAATATATATTAACAAACTTTCGATCACATTCCGACAATGCTGTCAATTTTTTCTAAGGGAGTAGCAAAATTTGCTATACAAATGAGAAAACCAAAACCAGGCCGGGGGGTTTTTTTTTATGGTATTTGACCTTAATATATATATTAGGCTACCAATCCAAGCTTTCTTTCAAAATTTCAAATGGTTTGGTCAACGATAAACCTTTTTTCTAAGGCAGAAGAGATTAATTGTAATTATTATACACGTATGTGATTATAGTGTTAAAGTACATCATGAAGTTCAAGAATAATAGTCACAGTTAAAGTCTAGCTATAGTTAGAGACTATCACCGAACTAATTAACATAACAAGGATACAAGTCTATTTGTATTCATTATCCAACATGATTCTTTTATAAATAGGAGTATATTATATATTGTAAATATCACTAAAAAAATAAGAGCTTAATGCAGCCTTCTAGGCTTTAATATTTGCTTGCTAAGAGCTGCACAAGATGACCCTAGACGGTGAAAACACCTCACTGATAATGGTCGTCAACGTATGATGAAATTGAATATGAGTCGTATGACACTAATTCCATCCCCTCTGAAGAAGCACGCGGTGAATTAAGTTGCTCCAGCCAAAATGTTAACACACGCATGCAGTTTGATCGGAAGTTGGGAGGGAAGGTTCAAGTTTGTGGAAACGACGCAGAAAAAGCAACAGTTTTTTTAGCAAAAACGGCTCAGAAAATGCACTCGAAAATTCAAAAGTCTCAAGTCTCAAAAGTCCTCCTGGAGATTCAGCCAGTGGCTTTTGCTGTTTCTGCCATTAGAGTCGCAGAAACAATCATGTTTGAAATGTACGTCACTGTGGGTGTTGTCAATATCCTATCCTTTGGTTCCTTTGTGGAGTCATCCGACTATTACTTCCACCTTAATTGGCTTTGAATGTGTATATATATATATATATATATATATATATATATATATATATTAGTGGAGTGCCCATTTTGAGCTCCATTTTTCATTATCCCCCGTGTCTCACATACATTGTATCTATGGGCTGCTGCAACAATGCTTTGCATGCTACGCACACTCTTTCTCTTACGCTCCCAAGCGTATGGTTTTTAATGTGACGGTGAAAATTATTATTGAATTCAAATTTCATTAGTGAATACAATAAATAAGTAATTTTTAGATGTATATTTAGAAGTATGAGAGCGAGAGTGTATGTAGCATTTTTTGTTGGGAATATGCCACTAACCACAATATCATTAATGCATACCTCTAATTTGAATTGGGTGGCCACTACTAGTTGCCTCTGCCATTGCCAATGAAAATATATATTTTGCAACTTCTACGGCACGTGGGAATTTTGTTCATGTATAATTTCCAAAACCAAGCATTTTGAGATATTAGTAGTGAAAACTGAATACTTGTTTTCAATGTTCTCAAGGAAATTATTATCATGAGGTCTTGGCATATATTTGGGCGTGTGTTCGAATTTTCATAATGAAGAATTATTTACACAAATCTGATTAGTGTTAGCTGCCTTGAGAGTTCATTGATGTCCCGGTAGAACTGAATTAGACTATGACTCAATCTCAATTTGTCTTGAAGGAGTGCCTGTTATTCCCACCATTTAGGCTATTTGTGAGCAATTCCTCGTGTGTAGATGTTACCATAGTAACATTTACGTTCCTGCCCTTTCGAATAAAAAAAAAAGGGGAAGCTACAATTAAGATAAAACTAGAATTTATTAATGATGGGTCTTTTTGACCATTAAAAAAGGGAGAAAAAACTGTTGCTTTTTATTTTTTTATTTTTATTTTTTTTACTTTTAGGCTTGGTGAGACACGCTTAAGCTCACGTGTACTTACAAGCATAACTAGAATAAAGTATTACCAAAAGTAACAAATCTAAAAGCACTTCCAATATGGTTTATCAACACCAAGAAATAGATAACAGAAATTAAACTTATCCCATTCCAACCCCCACCCTA
The DNA here is from genome assembly GCA_013348765.1 of Carpinus viminea. Classification (NCBI taxonomy): domain Eukaryota; kingdom Viridiplantae; phylum Streptophyta; class Magnoliopsida; order Fagales; family Betulaceae; genus Carpinus; species Carpinus viminea. The sequence continues at coordinate 61,109,042 of CP054667.1, forward strand.
TTTGCAATCACTTATCAAACTCTAAAACGGTCTATTATACTCCTACGTCGAATGTATGAAATTAAAGTCAATTGTGCCCTTTAGATAATTTTATTTTATTTTTTTATTTTTAACAATAACAAAAAGTTCACTATGGTTGTGGCCGTGGTGGATGCCTGGCCATGGCCATCGGTCTCTCGCCGTGGAGATCCCAAGAGAAGAGAGAAAAAAGAATAGATTTTCATGCAACAACTTCAAAAGAAGATCGAAGGTGATTGTACGACCATCCCAAAAAAAAGAGCGGCTACACAATAAACTCAAGGAGAAGACTAGCCATGCACGGTGATTCATGCTAATGGACTTAGGTCTATTTATATATATTAACGACTTTTATTCTTTACTTTCTTAACGTGAGACACGAACGTAGAATACTTTATAAAGTTGGCGAAATGATTACAAATAGAGTGTACAATCTCAAAAGGCAAATTAGCCAAGATCTCAACACGTGGAATTTGGAAGCGTGAGAAAAAGATTAGATGATCAATCCAAAGGAATAGCTATCCCAAGTGTAAGGATCAATAGTGGTACACATCATGCAAGCAACACTTCTTTGCCTTTTTTGGCTTCAAGTACACCTGCTATTTCTAGCCACAAACCGTGCTTTTTGCGCCCAACTATTTTACACGTGGGGGTAATTTGATAACAATTACAAAGGTGGAGCTAATGAAGATGGGATTATAGTTGATATGGCAAACTCCGATTAGGGCAAATTGGAAGATTGGATACCCAGAAAATGCCACGTATGCAATCGAAAGGGTAATGATATATAAATTATAGTGCAATTCCACCCATTTGTTTTGGGTGAAAATGGGTCAATAATGGTGATCAATGTGTCCGAAGTGGTGCACTAATTAAGAGTAGATATATTTGACTAAAATGGTAGGCAAGGGACGTACGGCTAGAATTTTAAGTTGTTAATCCAAAGTTTTGGATCCAAATTTACTCATTAATTCTTATCTAGTGGACTATATTTTATAGAATGTTAATTAAACTTTTTGTAATTATTTGTTTATTATATTCATGTTGGCTCTTCTTGGGCAACCCATAAATCAAGAGCTTGGACTATTGGGGATGCGTTATGCCTAGGAAAAAAGAAAAAGAAAAAGTGGAATGTATTAACCAAGCAATATATACTCATCATACTATTAAATATTTATTTTTATTTTTTAAATAATTTTACCCACCAAAGTTGGACTTTTTATTTTATTTTTTAAAATGTTACTTTGCTTTCAAAGTTTACAATTCGGCAATGTATCTCTCAAAGTTTCTAAAATTGTCAATGTAATCTATCCATTAACAAATTTTATCTTCTCTAACGGAAGAATGGTCACAAGTGCCGCACATGGGTTTTTATGGGCAAATCTCCTCAAATTACCCCCAACTTCTTGTCTGCTTTTCCCAAAATGTCCCCTTTTATATATTATGAAAAAAAAAAAGAAAAAAAGATTAGGAGTTGCGTAGCCGGGTATATGGGGCCGTTTGGGGGTGGCCGAGCCATCCCCATTCCAACCAATAAGAGCATTCCCAGCAGCTTTCTTGTGCTGTTTCTTACATTTAAGGATCCAAACTACTTTTTGCTTCCCTATGTTAAAATACACCACAACAGCTTCCTTAAATGCTTCCTTATATTATTAATTTTTTTTTTTATTTTACTTTTTTATATTTTATTCTTTAATTTATACTTTCTTTTTATCTCTCTCTCACCTCATCTTCTTCTTCATTTCCACTCCTGCCGATGCCGCACTTCTCCCTCTTTGCCTCACTCATCTCTATCTCACTCTGCCTCACTCTTTCGATCTCCCTGTCTGAAGTCTGGTTTGAATGGGTTTTTACAAAAATCTTGCTGCTCCATGTTTCAATGGCAACGTTTGGGTTTTTGTTGCCCGTTTGGGGATTTTGTCACTCGTTTTCCGTCGACCATCCGATTTTGCTTCTTCTCCTTCTCCTCGTCGGCTTCATCAATTGGGTCGATTGGGTCTTCTCGATCGTCCGATTTTCTTCTTGAGATGGGTTTCTCAAATGATGGGTTTGAACGTGGATTTGGCTGCTCGCTTGGGTTTTGTCATTCCAATTTGGTTTTTTGTTGCTCATTTTCCGCCGCCATCCGATTATGCTTCTCCTTCTCCTCGATCAAGACCGCCGATTGGGTCGATTGGTCTTCTGGTCGTCCGATTCGTCGCAGATGGGTTTCTCATATGGGTTTGAACGTGAGATTTTGTTTTTCGTTGCAATGTTCATCGCCTGGTTCATTTGTGATTGCAGGGGGTGAGGACCGTGAGGTGCGAGAGAGAGAGGAAGAGAGGCGTGAGAGACAGAGATGTCAAGAGAGAAAGAGTTTTTTTTTAATTAAATAACCGGTTCAAATGCTACAATGGAGCCTTATATATAAGGTTCTACTGTATCATATTAATGTTTAGGGAACCATATAGGGAATCTGCTGTACCTTTTTTGTGAATTTTTGGACCTATTCTCTCTACATAGGGAATAGACTCCCTTATAGGGAGTCTATTGGGAATGCTCTAAGGGGTGTCTCAACCGCCACCTTGGCCCAAATGGGGTGGCTCAAACCCTATAGGACAGTTTGAGTCACCCTCTATTTAACCTTGGAAATGGTTAAACCACCACATGTAGCGCACGTGATCACTAGCTCTTCTTTTGGCGAAATTTGCTAATAGATGGATAACATTGGCAATTCCATAAGATATACATTTGATGCAAAATTGAAAATGCCATCCAACATTGTACACTATTAAATTCACAAAAATAAAAATTTTGTCATGATGTCCCCTCTTCTTAACCAGATCCGACCATTGGTAGAGTACTGAATGATATTCATATCTTTCATATATATTATGTAAGTAGTGATGAATCATAATTGAATGGTGATGCCCCCCTTCCTGCCCATAAATCTTGAAAATCAGTAATGCATGTGAGAATATCTCACTCTGAAACTGGGTTTAATTAGAAGAAAGAAAAGAAAAAAAAATAAAATTTATGATCCTTGGCGGGAACATCGATGCTGGCACAACGTGTCCGTGTGCACCTGATTCTCACATGCCATAATTGTTGCTCACATCTTAACCATGATTAATTAATCTCGCTTATAATTAACAATAAATATTATAGTATAGTGCCATTTTGGAAACAGAGATATCTAGGGCCCTGATTCTGATGCATCCAAGAAACTCCCCAAAGTGAAAATAGTTAGGTGCTTTATAGGCCCCACCAGCCACCAGCCAACCTACGCGGTCCAAAAATTCAAATTAGACTTGACGATCAAAATGAGAGAAAGAATATTTAAAAAGGGGATATCTTCAGTTCGGTTGCGGCAAAAAACGTGAGTTTTCTGCCACTCAATAGAAATAAGACACTTCATTAAAGTGAAAATATTGCACACAAATTTCCTATAACAAAAACACTAGATTTTTTTCCCAAACCCATTACTTTTCTCCCCCAGTTCTCCGTGCTCCTTCTCTACCTCTCCTCTGTCTCTCCCTCTCCTGCATGATGGAGCACCGGAGCTCCTTCTCTCCCACTTCTGATTTTTTCCCAAACCCATTATTTTTCTCCCCCACTTCTCCGTGCTCTCCTTGCTCCCTCTCCTTTTTTTTTTTTTTTTGCCGGTGAGATGGAAAATTTTACACAAATTTTGCCGGCCAATTCCATTTAAAAAAACAAATTTAACCCCAAACTTTTGCAGATGGGTTTGTGAGGATGGGTTTGTTTGTTGCAGATGGGTTTGAGACGATCGGTTTGTTTGTTGCAGATGGGTTTGTTTGCTATGGGTCATGCCGGGGAAGGAGAGAAACGGCTTCCGGCGGCGGTTCTGGTGGCGAATATGGTGAAGGCTGGCCGGTGTTCAAATTTGAGAGAAATAATAGTATATTTTGTTCTCATTTTAATTTTTTGCAATTTTCTTAAATTGCTGATGTGTCAGTTGATGAGAGGTTGGCAGAAAACCCCTGTTTTCTGCAAGCTCCGAATAGCAGCAGCTCTCATTTAAAAAAAGTCAAAGATCCTTGAAGAGATATATATATATATATATATATATATATATATTGATACAATTTTTAATATTAAATTATCTCAATCTCGCATGATGAAACCCAATTTTTAGCTCTATTCAATTAATGGATCAGGAAATCATTGTAAATTTTCAAATTTATTTATTTTAGGAGCTTGAAAATTTTTCATAAAGTTTTTACTTTGTATGTTGAAAGAAAATTTAAAGCAAAAAATTGTATTTTAATTTTCTAAAGAAGAATCATCTCTTCAAAAAATAATAATAAGCATGTTAGTAACATGTCACATTTTTAATACGTATCATTTTTCAAGTTGTTCTATGTAAGGAATAGCGTGAAAATAGCATAATATGATAATCTTTTGAAATTGTAAGAGATCGATCCTAATTATTCTATGCAATTAGGTGGCAATTTTTGCACTATCTACAAATAGTTGTTCAATGTAAGGAATGACGTGAAAATAGCGTAATATGAGAATTCTTTGAAGTTGTAAGGGATCAATCCTAATTATTCTATGCAATTAGGCGGCAATTTTTGCACTATTTGCAAATTTGATATAAATTTAATACTAAATTTTTACAATTTGTGATTGAAAAGTGGATTGATATTTATAATCGTATACGCATAGATTGATACACACGATATTACAACCTGGATAATTATGGAGTTAATTAGGTTGATCCTATATAAAAATAAAATGATAATGTTGTAATAAAGTGATGTTAAGCATGGGCATTATGGGCATATTCTCCTCATGATCCGTCGTCTTAAATATCTGTTCTTCTGCATGTGCGTTGCGCTCTCTCTTCCTTTTGCACACAAAAAAGTCTTCTTCTTCATTGTCCCACACACCCATATTCCCGGCCCTCCATAAAAGTCAAGAGTTACAGAACAAACCCATTAACTATTTTCTCAATCTCTCTCTTTCACTATGTGCCCTTCTCAAAGTCCAACCATGCATGCTTCTTCTTCTTCTTCTTGGTTGTTGTGCTACATGAAGCTTCGGTTCTTCGTTCGAATCCGGAGGTTCCTACGATCGAAAGCGGCGGCTCGGAAGCGACGGGGGCCATCGGAAGGGTTTGAATCGTTTGATGTAGAGAGGACGATGATGAAAGGTGTTGATAAGGAAGTTAAGGAGAGAGAGCGGGGAGGATGAGTCGGCGGCACTGCAAAGGTCGGTGAAGAAGCTTCACTTTGGGAGCTGTGAAGAGAAGGAGAAGGCGGCTCAGGAGATTGGGAGGCTTGCCAGAGAAGACGGGAAGATAAGGAAGTTGATGGCCGAGCTCGGGGTTAATACCGGTGTTGGTTGCTATGGTGGATTCCGAGGTGGCGGCTCGCCGGCGCGTGGCTGTGACGGCCTTGATAGAGCTTGCAAATGGAACTTTCACGTAAGTTTTTATTCTTGTTGTTTATATTTATGTGTACTAATTCCAATTAATTATGTAGCTACATATTTGGAACGAATTAAGAAAATGGAATGAGTTTATATAATTTCCTTTTTGGTTTTGATGGAATAATTATTAAGGATAAGGAAGAATCTAGTTTTGGGGGTGCGTGCAGTCTTATTCTTTCATTTTTTTTAATAATTTTTGGAAAAAAAAGAACGAAAATTTCAAAAGGGTTTGTGATTTACTTTAAATTAATAATTAAGATAATTTACATTCCCTATAATTAGTTTAGTAAGTATGGTCCATGGAGTGCACCTTTTTTGGCATTTTCTGTTAATTCTCCTTAATCTTTTTTATTTTTGACTTTGGAGCCCAAAATAAGGCAAAATAATTCTCATTGGGATTTTTGGAACCCAATTTTTCGTAATTAATGTTTGATAATATCATTATGCACGGAAATAAATGTTTCAAAAAATAGGCAATGATGAGTGTGTATGTGTGCAGCAATATAGAGCAGTGCTGTCACAGTCATCCGACTGTGATAGCTTCACCCGTGGGTTTTATCACAGGTATCACAGTGCCCACCAAAGCACCCACATGACTAAAGCTTACGTACTTTCTGACACCTTTAAGACTGACCCTTTTTATAGTTCTTTTACCCAAAAAAAATAAAAAATTGATGGGCGTTAATTTAATTATTTATTTGAATAATCAAAATTATTGGAGTAAAATGTTATCTTTGAATCTGAAGGCCACGAAGTGCGCCGGCTGTACCCACTAAGGTTCCACGGTGGTTGGAATTTGGAGGGGGAACAGTGTCGATTGAAGCGACATCTTTGTCTTTGAAAATACATATAAACAATTATAGCCTATGAAAATAATAGTGTAGTGGTTAAGATTCTATATTATCTCCTTAACAATAATTAACTACTTCATTTGTTGACCCCCCATTTTCCAAAACAGATCTTACTGACTTCATCTCCTTAAATTCTTATCTTCATTTAATTTTTTTTTTTATATAATTAATGGGTGTACTTACATATTTGTCTAATTTAGATTACAATGAATTATAATTCGACTCATTTTATTATACCAATTTCATATTAGGTTTGTATAGAAAATTACTAGGTCTAAATGTCGTATGTTTTGTATTAGATTTAAATCGTGTCGAAATTTGAGTATAAAATTATATAAGTAAATTTCAACTCGACCTATTTAATTAAATTAGTTGACTGCTCAATCCGTTCTCATCAAAGATTACTTTTGAGTTTGGTTGATTGGCTGATTCCGAGTTTCAATTTTTCATTATTGTTTAACAAGTTGAGGTTGTCTCCCTTATTATTCTTTCCTAAATTTGGTCTTTGTCGTTCTTTCTCTGCTCAGGAACAAGGCGCTGATGGTGGAGGCGGGAATCTTATCTAAGCTGCCAAAGAAGATTGATGCCGTGGATGAATTGACGAGACGTGAATTGGCGGAGTTGCTTTTATCATTGTCTTCTCTTGCAAACACCCAATTCCCTCTTGCCTCATCGGAAATTCTCCCGTTTCTCACCGGCGTTCTGGAATCAGCTTCAACTGTCGAAACCAAAGAGGCATGTTTAGGAACTTTATACAACCTCTCCGCCGTGCTAGACCAAGCCGGACCTCTGGTCTCCGGCGGGGTGGTAAACACCCTCTTGATGCTCTCCACATTGAAACCACTTTCAGAGAAAGCACTTGCAACAATGGGGCACTTGGTGGTGACGTTAATGGGGAAGAAGGAAATGGAAAACAGTCCAAATGTGCCGGAGAGCTTGATCGAGATTTTGACGTGGGAAGATAAACCCAAATGCCAAGAGTTATCAGCTTACATTTTGATGATTTTGGCTCATCAGAGCTCATCCCAACGGGAAAAAATGTGCAAGTCCGGAATTGTGCCGGTGCTTCTTGAAGTGGCGCTATTGGGGAGCCCTCTGGCTCAGAAGAGGGCGCTGAAGCTTCTGCAGTGGTTCAAAGATGAGCGGCACGCGAATATGAAGCCGCATTCCGGGCCGCAGACCGGAAGGATTGCGATGGGTTCGCCGTTGAATGGAAGGGAAACTCAAAAAGGGAAGATTATGATGAAGAGTTTGGTGAAGCAGAGTTTGCATAAGAATATGGAAATGATAACTCGGCGAGCCAATGCTGCTGCAGACTCTTCGAAGCTGAAGGCTCTTGTGATCAGCACAAGCTCCAAGAGCTTGCCTTATTGAATGTTTTTCCAGGCTTCCATGGGAGATGATTTGAGAAGCATTTGTGGGAAAATTGATGTTTTTCCATAGGGGGGAGGAGACGATCATCGACTCCTTGCCTCGGAGATGCATTCCTTTGTGCAGTATGAATGTTGTAAATCATGGAGAAAAAAAGAATCATAACAGCTTGTTACTGATCATTCTTGCCCTTTTCACACGGATCTACGTCTGTGATGATGTTGAGGCATAGGAAAGTAGGTTACTTGATGAATACAGAACTGTACACCTTCAGGTTTCAACCATTGGTCTTCTACCCTCTTCGCAATTTTTTCTTCCTTGATGGGTACAAACTCACAACCTAAGATCAGTGCCCGACACAATTTTTAAGATTTCGTTTGGGTTTGTGATTTCAAGACTTGTGATTTTAAAACACAATTGAGCGTTTTGTAAAATCGCAGTTTTTAATGTTTTCAAATTGCAATTTTAAAAATATACTTTCAATTTTATGTTTTTTTGGTGTGACTTGATTTAAAATCACATTATTGGTTTACCAAATCACAATGCCAAATGTTGAAAAAAAAAATTATAATGAGGGAACGATGCTCACCAAATACATAAAAACTATTAAAAACTTTATTCTCTCTCCTTATTTTCTTTTCCTTTTCTCACTCTGTCTCTTTCCTCCCTTTTCTTTGTCTTTTCAAAAACATAAATGTAAAAGAAATAATAAAGAAATCTTTGAAAAATAATATTTAAATGAAATAGTGTAAATAAATTGTTACAATGATGATGTTGATGTGTTGAAGTTGGGCATGACCATTGTAGCATCTACCTGCTGAGAGTCACACAAGAGGGACTTAGACGGATGAAACCACAGGTGCTCCCCCAGAGTAGAGGCCTATCGTTAAGAACTACAGACGTTTTCTCAAATTTAAGTCTTACTAAGCCATAGCCTGACCTAGTCTAATTAGGACATCAATGAGAATTTAAGACGGTCAATATTAATCAAACATATGTGAGAGTTCTCTATTGTAGAGATTTGAATCAATGCTCTAATACATGCTTGGACCACTTGAGAGTTTTCTTTGAACCATTGAGATGGTAAAAAAATTGGTAGTTAAAATAGAGAACGGTGAGGCTACTAATTCCTGTTAAGGATAAAATCCCATGATTCAGCTCTTGCTTCCTGTGACAGCAGCCTCTCTCAACAGCTCCATGTTTTATGCTGATTGGTGACTCTGTTTCGGGTGACAGAAGATGCAGCTGATCAAGTCTCCTCTCTTTCTTGCTTTTCTTTTGTCTTCTTTACTTCTCTAAACTTATTGTAAAAACTTTCTTTTTGTCTTCTTTAGAACTTATTGTAAAACTCTCTGCATCTTTGGTTATAAATTAGAAGAACTACTCTGCTTTTGATAAGTTAACCAAACACAGACTTCTCAAACAAATTGTAATCTCTGCAGGAAGGCACACACGGACACACTCACACACAGACACCCCATGGCTGCAACTAAGCAAGCTAGCCAACAAAATGCATCGTTTCTGATGACACCTTACAAATATTGAAACTTTATTGAAAGATAGGATACATAATGCAATTTGTAGGTTTATCCTAATCACGTAATATTGATTATCCACATCTAGGAGCAGAAATATTTAATATATATCTCTCCTTAATTTCATGCTGTCGGATAAGAAGCATTCATGGCAATCCCACAATGGCCTTCCTTGGCATCAATGTCCCTTTGCATCCTTATATACCCGCCCTCACCCCAACTGGTGCCCCATTAATTCTTAACCAGCCAGTACTTTGTCCCATCAGCGGCAGTGCCATATCCAACTGCCGTGACACCATGGTCTAGGCTTGTACCGCACGTCCCAGTGAAGACGCCGCTCAAGTAAAATTGGAAAGCGTCTCCACTGGCCTCATTAGCAACCGAGACCGGTTGGTTGGCCACCGAGACCAGTTGGTTGGCCACCGCCTGCAACAGAGCCTTCCCATCGTTAGCAGGCACATCTACATGCCCAGTTGTTGTGGCTGCAGGATCAGCAGTCTTTAGGGCGTTGCAAGTGCCTTGTACACCCACATAGGGGTAATTAGCTTCAGTTGTGAGTCCAGATTTTTGTATGATGAATTGAAAGGCATTATCCATTGAACCGCCATCACAGCCGCGGTCCTCTCCTTCATTGTCAGAGTCCACAAGCTCTTGCTCCGACAAAGAAATTAAATTGCCAGTTTTAAGCTGGTTAATCCCTTCCATAGCTGCCACTGCTGAAAATGCCCAGCAACACCCTACGCAACAAAAAAGATAAAGTGAACAAATTATAATTAGAAGCAATAAATTACCATGATTAATTAATATCACTTACCACAGTTTCCTTGGTTCTTGACAGGGGTCACAGCGCCCTTCTGTCTCCAGTCTACAGAAGGCGGTATGTCAGTGAGATTTCCATATCTAAACGATGAAGCTTTGGAGGAGGTGAGCATTGCTCTATAGCTGTTACGCATAGCACGAAACTCCTCGTTGTTCAGGTCTGCAAATTGGTTGACAGTTAGGCATGTTTCTTTCGACGTAAAATGGTTTTCGTCGTAAAATATTTTCAGGAAAGTCATTATCCTTGAAAATGTTTGTGAAAACATTTTACTGTGTTTAGCGCGCACATGGAAAATCAATTTTTTTTTTTAATATTTTCTTTTGTTGAGTTTGTTGATTCCTATTTATTTTACACTTATGTTGTTCATGCAGTTCAAATATTGCACATTTGATAATACGCAAAATTCATCATATCCTCTTTGCCATCGGAAGCATAATGTTAATTTTCGGTTTTGAAAACTAACATATGGAAAATTAACTTTTGCCTGAGATGCTCAAAATCAAAACAGTAAACCACTTTCTAAAAATTAAAGAAGAATTTTCAGTCAAAGGAAAAATGTTTTCCGTTGACTATTATTTTACGTCACACTAAACAGTAAAATAAAGAAATCATTTTTTTGAAAACAATTTTACATCGAAAAGAAGCCTTAATGTGTATTTTCGGTCCAAGGCTCTGTTGTTATTGAAAGCGTCAATCCACTCCACATTTGCCTTGAATATGGAAAACGTCTCTCTTTCTCCTCCACGTCTTTATAGATGCGTCCATGCTGAGCCATCCATTCCTGATGCCTACTCAGCATGTTGTGTTCCTGATCATCGAGGGGCGACACAGTGCTTGGGAGGCACAAATGGCCAGAGTCAAGAGATCGAGAGGCCAAGCAGAGGAAATGGATTAGGGTTGTGGAAGCCATGGTATACAAATCTTAGTGAGCGTAGAGGTTAGATTTGAAGAATTCTAAAATGGGGCATAAGATTTATAGACAAGGATTGTTGCAATTTGTCATTTTATTGAGAATGCTAGAGAGAGACTTACATGCCATACTACGTGCCTTTGAGGATGTTTTGAATTGAATCAAGTACGTCAACATCTTTCCTCGATTGGCCATATAATCATAAAGGCCCATGTAAACAACATTTTCATATAAAGGATATCATCTTAATTTTGTGGTTTTGGATGGATGAATTTGTATTAATTAATTTATAATATTTATCTACTAGTGTGAAGGGGTTTTTTCTATCATAATATTCATTCATTGTCGTGAATGGCTCTTTAATTAGAAAGTAGCTAAATTAAACTAGCTAAAGTGAGACAATTAGCTAGTTTGGTTATATATATATGTGTGTGTCCATGCGCATATATATATGTATTATATTAACGTGTGTTTGGCATTGTGACATCATAAACAAGAAGTGCAATTTTAAACCAAATTACAAAAAATAGATTATTTGAAATTGTATTTTTTTTTTAATTGTGATTTTGAAAAAACAAATTTTTATGTTTTCAAATCATAGGTAATTGGGTGCTTTTTTGAAAACACAATTTTAAAGGATAAACTGTGTTTTTAAAGGCCAAACTGTGATTTTGCATAATGTTTAACTACATTTTTAAAAATCAATCGCATATTTTAAAATTGGAAATCAAAATGTGAAAAGGTGAAATTACAACTAGAATGACATGACAATAAAAATCAACCATTTTTTTATTAATTAGTACAATTCAAAAGGCTAAATTTTATTGTCACATCATCCAATTATATGGTAGTGGTGCAGAAGTTCTCTTACTAAATAACATTATTCTTATGTTAATACTCTAATAAATAATTTGCTACCTATTAAGAGAAGGAAGAGGAGAAAAGGAGTCTTGACTATTGTAATATTTTATTCGATCTTTGATAGAGAAATTTGGGAGGTGACAATTGCTTGTTATATTTAACTTTGATTTATCAAGGCAAAGAATGGCCCCCCTCTACGGATTCATCTTTTTCCTGTCAAAATATTTTATATTCTCTGTTCTAGGTTAATTAATTGATATTCTCTTTAATTTAGTCATTTACTTTTAATGTATTATTGAAATCAAATCTCCTTATTTGATTATCATGTTTACATTCATTTCACCTACCACATTTTTCTTATAGAGACATTTTGTATTATGCAAAACACACATTAATAAGATGTAGCTCTAACGCTACATCAATCTCATTCTCTTTATTCGCTTCCACTTTCTCTCTTATATATATATATATTCATTTGTATATTTTTACATGATATTCGAACTACTTTTTTGTGACTTTCAACAAACGTTTATTAATTATAATGCTTTCCAAATGTCTTTATAACACAATAAAATCAATTAATTGGTAATTGACTCTATGGTTCGGCTTCCAACCTTATTCCTCTTAGAACGAACAAGACTCTATGATCACATCCTTGTTAGCAATTGTTGGCTAATCATATCATCAAATGGTGTATGCTATAGTATGCATGTCCAATAATGTGAATTATTGTATTAATGTGTTCTAATTCTTAGTATGTAATTGTTATAGTCTTACATTATCTAGGAGATAGCTAGACGTACAGAATGATCACTTGAATTATTATTGAATTTCAAATTAATTAATTTCTCGATCAATAATTTTGTTTAATTAGCTTGAAAGTAAACATCATGTGTGTGGGTGTGAGGATTGGCTGTGTAATTGTTGTCAGCCTGAATACAACATATATATATATATAGCAACATGAAAGACTTGTCAAAGCTTGGTAGAGAAAAAAAAAATTTGGTCTCACGTCGTGTGTGTGAGTTGAATAATTGAAAGGGAAAGTGATTAATACCAATTGCAACCATTATACACCTTTTATACATGAGTAATGCCAAAAGGAAAACCTGTGTTCTCCTTGTGTACATCCTTCCAAAATCAATATGGATTTCAAAATTACTATTAGATTTGTGATAGAGGTTGTTAGATTTTGATCTAATGGTAGTTTTAAAAGTTACGCCAATTTTGGGAGAATATAAGAGGACATGGGTATATATTCCTTTTAGCATTACTCTTCATACACAACTATTAACCAATCTGACTTTGAGATGAACTCGAGCCATGAATGTGTGGTTTAATTTCATGCATTTTGCGATATCTTTTTATTGTTTTCCTATTCAAAAAAGACAAGCAGAAGAGACTAAATATATCTATTCTACTTGAATGTAATAATAGTAGGCTTGCTTGTTGGGAACAACACAAAAAAAGCATAGACAATGAGAATAACATACACTTTCTGATCAAGTTGAAAATTTTCTTAAAATAAACAACCACCATTGATGATAAATTCTTGCGGTCTCATATATTGTTAATATGGTGTAGCCACCGGCCCACTAGATAGATCTTAGGCATGGATTCTAACCAATCCGGCCTTGAGAAAAAGTGGAGCCAAATCCTAGCAAGAGATAAAACAGTAAACAATAGTTACATGAATAATTTTTATCAATGATTGTGAAGTCCCTTTTGAGAAAGATATGTAATAAACAGTATATCCAAAGTAAGTTGTCAGTTGTCACAGATTGTTCTGCTGTCTCTGTACCATCCCTTTATTGTATCCTCTCCATTTTTATTTTTCTTTTCTTCAGCTTCCCTTTGTTAAATTAATTCTCAAACCAAAGACAAAACAGACATCACCAACTCACCATAACACAGCACAACATTCACATCAGCAAGAGTTGTAGCTATGATTGATGAGGGAGAGACAGACAGAACAACAAACAAGGAGATTAGGAGAGAGAGAGAGAGATAATACTTGTTGAACATCTTTTGAGGAAAAACAGAAATAAAAATTACAACAAAGAAGGAAAGAAAGAAACAAACAAAAGCTTGTGTTGGGCTATGGGTCCTTTTATTCTTTTAACAAGCTTCTCTGCTCCTTAATTTACTACTATTAATAATACTGTCACCACCTTTTTGCTCCAAGATCTTGGCTGCAGCTGCTTGCGCATTTTGTTTCAGAGCCTGGCTATTATCTGGTACGTCGTGCATGCATGCTTACCCTATATACTCTTTTTGTTTGCTGCTGTGTTGCTTGCTTTCATTTCTGTGAACAATCAATTAAGGGTGTTAATTTTGCACATTTTTTTGAAAATACGATACCTTTTCTTTGATTGAACGTAGTTGTGATGCAAATATGAGGGTTTTGTTTTTTTTTTAACTTGGGTGTCAGTCGTACATTTTGTAACAAGACATGATCTTGTCTAGTTGGTCGGTGAGAAAAACAGGACATTATAAATGCTAAAATCTTGATGTATTGGATGGATGTTTTCTTGATCCTTGTTTTGATTAGATTCTTAATAGCAGGAATGGGTTCTCGAGATTGGTTTAGGTCCAGAGTGGGCTTAAAGAAAGCAAAAGATGACAGTTCAAAGCAAGTACTGAAGGTATTGAGCCTTTCAATTGCAGTCACATTGCGTAATTTGGTTGAAGCCAAGCGAGGTATTTTGTTTACTTATCATTGAAAACAACAAATGAGTTTAATGGGACATTATCGTAATATAAAGTTTAAGAGAACACGCGTTATCGATTAGGTAATAGTTTAAGGGGCATATGTTGACTTTTTCCTATAAACTATGATCATTTGTGGCATTCTTATCCCCTTTGAACTAACGTTCTTTTTAGGGGAAACTTCATTTTAGACCATTGAACTACCATGTGATTTGAATTTTGACATACTCCCGAATTTTGAAATCTCTCAATTTGGATCTCTGAATTTTCAATTACAATAAATTTGAAGCTATTCGTCAAATTTTAAACGTTAAAAGTAATATAATGATGCTTATACCCTTGACTTTTTTATAAAATTTCAAATTTATCTTTAATTTCAAATTAAATTGTTTTATAAAAATAAAAAAATAAAAAAATCACAAGGTGACCCACGGTCGGGCCACCTTGTGACCCTTTTCTTCAATTTTTATTTTTTTTTAATCAAAAGAAAATTGAAGGGTAATTTTATATTTTTAGGGGTTTTAATGGCAAAAATTGATAGAAGGGGTTCAAATTGATTGCAATTTAAAGTTTAGGGATTTGCTTAAAAAAAAAAAAAGTTTAGGGATTTAAATTGAGAGGTTTCAAAGTTCGAGGATCTGTCAAATTGCTTGGTAGTTCATATGTCTAAAGTAAAATTTCATATTCTTTTTTATTGGCACCCTCAACATGCCGCATGTGATTTACACAATAAATTTTTTTATGTCAAAAAATTCAAATTACACTTCAATGAAAAAGGTCATAAAAAAGGTTGAGACATGGTTTCAGCTACCTTAAATTGTAAATTAATTTGCTTTCACCCTTGTTTGACAACATTTTCTTTAAGGAAAAATACACTTTTCCTCATGGACAAACATGTCATTTGTGGATAGCCACAAAATACCATTTGTGATACTTGAATTAACTACCCTTTAATTTCTTTTTGGAGTTTAATTAGTGTTAAAATTGATGGAAACTTGGCAAGTGACATGACTTGCATGTGTAGATTTCTTTACACGAAATATCCAAATTACCCTTCAAGAAACAAAAATAAAAAAGGAAGTAAGGGGTATATGTGCGTATTACAAGAATTTTGGTATTTAGCGATGACATATTGTCATCGCTAAAAGTCCAAAAATTGTTCTCAATAAACTTTTAACAATGACCTATCATCTCTAATAACTTGTTGCCCCATTGATAAAGGTTATTAGTGACGAAATAAGTGCATGTCTTCGCTAATATATCACCAACGACATTTGTCCTTACTTATAATAATAAAATGTCAATCATTGCTAAAAGTCCAAAAGTTGTTCTCAATAAACTTTTAACAATGACCTATCATCTCTAATAACTTGTTGTTGCCCCATTGATAAAGGTTATTAGTGACAAAATAAGTACATGTCATCGCTAATATATCACCAATGACATTTGTCCTTACTTATAATAATAAAATGTCAATCATCGCTAAAAGTTCAAAAGTCATTCTCAGTAAATTTTTAACAATGACCTATCATCTCTAATAACTTGTTGTTGCCCCATTGATAAAGGTTATTAGTGACAAAATAAGTGCATGTCATTGCTAATATATCACCAACGACATTTGTCCTTACTTATAATAATAAAATGTCATCGCTAAATACCAAAAGTCATTCTCAATAAACTTTTAACGATGATCTATCATCTCTAATAACTTCTTGATGCCCCATTGATAAAGGTTATTAGTGACGACATAAGTGCATGTCATCGCTAATATATCACTAATGACATTTGTCCTTGCTTATAATAATAAAAAGCTGTGACAAATAATGTAAGAGCTTTAACCAATTTCTCATTGCTAATGATAGGTTATCCATGATGACACTTGAGTCGTTGCTAATGATACATATGCCGACCATCTTAGGGTGTTCAACCACCACTAAAATATTTTTTAGAAGTGGCTGAACCAACCCTCAACCTAAGAAGACGGTTTGGCTACCCTCATTTCTCGCGCTTTTTTTTTCCTTTTTAAAAAATAAAATAAAATAAAATAAAATTGAATAACAAATGCCTCATGTTAACTCCTGAAATCATTATATTTTGGGGATTTGAAACAAAAAATTAGTACATTAACAAGTCAGATGCTGACGGAAGGTACCAATTAAGTAAAATAACAAAATATATAGTTATAGTCGCAAATGGTATTTTGGGTCAAGTGTAAATCAATTTGTATTTTTCCCATTTATTAAATTATTGTCAATGAAAGGTATCTTTCTTCTTTACGTATGTCATAAGACCGTTATAAAGTCACAAAGTCTTTCTTCTTCTTTTTTTCTTTTTCTTTTTTTTCTGAGCAAGTAGTTATAAAGTCGGGGTTGGCAACCTTAATTGTAAATTGCTGCGGTAGACCCGTTTGAATTCATACAACATCTTCGTCAGTTATGGCGATATTAGTGGGCTTAAGCCTGACTATATATTGAGTTTTGAAGGCAAGGTTTTCTAGTTGAAAAGTGTTTACCGGGTACGTACGTTTGACACGATTCCCGTCTTTGAAACGTAAATCATATTGCATTTTGGTCTCCTCGTCATAAATATATTAGAAAAAATGCAACATATATATGTTAAAGAATACTTTGTTTTCATATCTATTTCCTTATCATCCCATTCATACCCACGTACGTTCTAGAAGTTCAACCATGTTAATCCCATTAATTGTTTAATTCAACTTGAATAAAAATGAGTTCGTCATTCACCTCGAAAATTGAGTGAATCATCATCATCATCATCATATATATGTATGACTTATGATCCAAACTTTCAATTTATAATATGGTAAGGTATTCTATTTTGATTACCATATCTATTCGAGAGAACATCCACACCTATAAGAAGAAAAAAAAAAGGAAAAATTCACGTATATATATCCTGAAATTATTACTTAATCGACAATATTCTCTTAAACTACTAAAAAGTTGTCAATGTTTTTCTTCAAACTACTTGAAAGTTGTTAATGTCCATCCCAATAACAAAGATACACTTAGTAAAAACAAAAAACAAAAACGAGAAACCAAGGGGTGGCCCCCTCTAGCCAGCCTGGGTGCTTCAGCCACCTCCCTTTGGCCATATCTTGGGGTGGTTTGACCACCCCTCATAATATATTTATTTATTTGGAAAATTGGGTTTTGTTGAACCACTCCTAGATCTAGGAGTGGTTCAACTAAATATGAAGATAATAGCAAAAATTAGAGATTTGATAGCAATTAGCTTTGTAAAGTTATTAGGTTATGCATGTTTTCCTTATAAATTTTGATTTTATTTATTAATGTTTGGCTAGCTTGACCATCCTGTTGGTCTTCAAAAGTAAATTGCCCATCAATGTTGGACCAGATTGATGTTTCAAACAAGTACAACATGCGTCAAATTTGTCAAATTTTGGTATAACTGCATGACCCCTGTGCCGTAGGAAACAGTTTTCAATTCATATTTGTCAACACCCAACAATTTTCCGTATGAAACTCCCAAATTTGTCAAATGTTTGGCATGTATAGGAGAATTCAATAACTACTCTCTCTAGGATTAAATTAAATTAAATTAAATCAGCCTTTCTTTGTAGTTTCAAAGACTGGACCTACCCCTAAAGTCGCAACGAGAAAGCGGGGTTAGCAACTTAGCATTTCCTTCAGCTTGGATGCATAAATTAATAAATTTCTAAATTAATTAAAAAACAAAAAGTCAATAACGACTAGCTGGCTATCATTATCAAGGTTCCAAGCAAACAGTTTTCTGAATAAAGCTATTTAAATGTCAGCCATTTGTAGTCTTTTATTGGAGTTCATCGATCTCATCATAAAACACTACTCTCCTTGTGTTCTTTTTCCTTTTTATGAGATTGATTTTCAGGTGAAGATGGAGAAGGTAAACTGGAGTAGGCATTGGCTTTCGCTTGTTGGGTGCTTAGGAGTGAATTTGCTCGTCTACTTCTTCCTTATTGATTGTTCTGACAAGGCCCCTCTTAGGTTATTCCTCATCTCTTTGTCTCCCTCTAGTTTACTCAAAGAGAGAGAGAGAGGATGTCCGGCGGTCGGAGAGCCATAGAAACCGGTGGCAGGCAACAGAGCCGGCCAGCCGACTAGTCATCATTAGCATATAATTAACAAATAGTCGTCTCGAAATTTACGGCCATGCATCAGAAATATCTTTTTACGTTAATTTCTTCTTCTTTTGCCTTTGTTTTTAAAAATATAACAAAACATTCTCGGAATATTGCTTATGTTTCTTCTTTGCTAGTTCTAAACATATGGTTCCTCTAGTGTTTTTTTATTAAGTTAAAGTTCTTAGTACTATTTCAGGTACAATTTTTTTAAATTCCAATAATTTCAAGAATTTAAAGTACACTATTACCTCAATATTTACTACTTTTACAATATTCTAGTTATTGATAATAATAATAATAATAATAATAATAATAATAATAATAATAAAACAACAACAACTTGGAAAAACTGGATCTTGAAGCAATGAAGTAAGATCACATACTTTCTCAAAGTCTATTTCAAACTGTGTTTGAAAAATAGAGTTTTAAAGTCAAAAAACGTTTTTTTAGCAAAAACATCATTTTTATATTGTTATCAAACGTGCGTTTTGATCATTTTTAAAGTAAAAAAAAGCCAAATAAGTACTTTTAAAATTTTTTACCCAATATGCCAGCTTATATTTGGTATGTACAACTTTTTAAATATTAAAAATATTTTTTAAGCTCTCTAACGCAATCTCAAAAATTCCCTTAGCATACCATAGCATATGTATTTGTTGCATGAGACATGTTATTAGTCCTCTTTCCGTCCAATTCTTATAAATTTACTATTAAATTTGTGGGATTCAATGCGAACAGGAATTCAACTTGGAGAGAAAAAAGAATCATTTCTCTTTTTTGTTGCACTCGTGTTGCATGAGAGGAAGACACGATACACATGTTGTCATATGACCTCTTTAAATTTTATTTTTAAAGGTGCTAGAGACATTATATTATTTTTAAAGATGTTTTTATTTTCCATATAATTTTAGTATTTTACGTCAATTTGACTGGTTTTCCACCTTCACGACCAATCACAACGTTACCCAATATGGCCGGGTCCTTCATTCTTTCCAGACCCCCGCTATTCACGGCGCATGACTAGTGGAAAAAATATTATAAAGAAAAACCACCGCCTCTCTCTCTTGCATGCATCTATTGTATTATTGAGTTATTAACCTTGCTTTTAATAATTAATTATGTTTTAGTTTGACAAATTTATATACATAATGCAGGAGAATTCTTTCCAACGTCAATGACAAAGAATTTAGTGACGTGAAGCTGTATACCCACCATCAGCAGGTAAATTCATTGGCTCTCTAGTCTCTCCTCGTTAATTCTTTTGTATTTTTTAGGTAATCTTAATTAAAAATAAATTAAATATATGTCACGCCAACCAAATATATTGAAGAAAAAAAAAACAAAATAATATTTCTTTTTTTTTTATATATATGATCATAATAATCTCACACACAAACACACATACATAAAAAGAATAGAATTAATAATATAGCATTTATATTTCATTACCCACATGCACTTTTTCTTCTTCATCTCTAAATCATAAAACGATATATATAATTAAATATATGTTAATGACTAGATAAACAATTAATACTTTTTCAGGTGGTGGTCGATAATGGCCTCCTGCAAGTCATACTGTCGAGGCCGGATGGTGATGTCTTAGGAATAAAGTATAATGGAATCAGTAATTTACTTGAGGATCGTAATGAAAAAGATGATAGGGGGTAGGTGCTTTCACTTGCTTTTAAAGTTATCTTTTTTGGAGCTCTTTAAAGTTTATTAAAAAAATAATATAATTTTTATTAAAAATGGAAGAATGTAGAATAAATTAACATTGGTGGCACTTAGAATAGTCATTCTCATAGCATGCGAGGAAATGACTATTCTAAAGTTATTCTACTCTGTTTTCTTTTATTTTTAATAAAAGCTATTCATTTTTTTTTTAATATAATAGTCCTTCTG
The DNA here is from genome assembly GCA_013348765.1 of Carpinus viminea. NCBI lineage: Eukaryota > Viridiplantae > Streptophyta > Magnoliopsida > Fagales > Betulaceae > Carpinus > Carpinus viminea. The sequence goes on from CP054667.1 coordinate 61,129,605, forward strand.
CGTATCAAACATAATCTAAATTTTGTTTTTAAATTTTCTCATGTTGTACATATGATTACTTATTATTCTTTCTTTGGCAAAATCAAACACGCGCCTTTAGTTATTGGGATGTAGTTTGGAACCAGCCGGATGGTCGTGAGGGAATTGTTGAGAGGTAATTCAATTCTCTTCCTTAACGAATATTTGCATGAATTGAATAATATTACTTTTTACACATTTGTTATAATATGTTTTTTACATTAATTGAAATGACGTGTAAAGTGATTTTCTAGGAAACGCTTATTAATATGAAATTAATTGAATAAATAATTGAGAATAGTAACATTACTTGCATGAATTTGTATGATCTACATTGAAAATGCGTTTTTTGCAAACTAAAATATAGACATGGATGTGAATTATTTGCAGGATAGCAGGAACAAAATTTAAGATTGTAACTGAGCACAAGGACCAAGTAGAGCTTTCATTTAGTAAGACATGGAATGTTTCATCCCATGGAAAAGGAAGTGTTCCCTTAAACGTAGACAGAAGGTACATGTGCAAATTATTTTCTTTATCAATTATGGAACTAATTAACGGGTGGTAATTCTAATATAAGATTAGATATTTAATTTTGTAGGTACATATTGCAGCGTGGAATTTCAGGATATTATACATACGCAATATTTGAGCGCGTTGAAGGGTGGCCGAAGGTGGATTTGGGACAAATTAGGGCTGTTTTCAAGCTCAAAAAGGACAAGTAAATAATAATAATAAAATTCTTCATTTCATTTTTAAAATGAATATACAAAATTGAATAATCATAATCAATATGTTTGAAAATAAATTGTCAGATTTCACTACATGGCGCTATCTGATGATAAGCAGAGGATCATGCCAACACAAAAGGATCGAGAAAACAGTCAAGCCCTAGCCTACCCAGAGGCTGTTCTTTTGACCAATACAACCAATCCTAGAGTTAGAGGAGAGGTGGATGACAAGTACCAATACTCATCGGAGGTAAAAGACAATAAAGTTCATGGGTGGATATCCCTTGACCCACCCGTTGGATTCTGGATCATAACACCCAGTGAAGAGTTTCGTTCCGCTGGCCCCACCAAGCAAGAACTCACTTCTCATGTGGGCCCTACTGCTCTCTCTGTAAGTTCATCTATCTCATACCTATCAGAATTCAATATCACGTCAATGAAATTATCCACTTATATTTTAATTTATTTCGTACAAAGAAAATTTTGCTATGTGCCTTTTAACGATTCTCCACCTATAAAATTAGAAGAATAAGTCTATTCTTGCCACCCATTTTATTACCGTCATCTCACACTAGTTGATGGTATATGGGTTGAATGGTCAATTAAAAAACATAAGACTTTCTAACTCTTTCTAGCTTATGCCACATCACCGGTGTGAAGTAAGAGTAATAAAATAGATATGAAGTATAATTGGTTGATATTGACACATCAATTTTGTTGAATAGTTGTGAAATAAAATGTAATATTTAACATTATTATGACTGGATATGAGAAATGGTGGGATAATTTTTTAATTTTTTTTTATTATTATAATTTCTAAAACAAATTCACATAGCATTCTATATAAATGTTACATGTCATAATATGAATGAAATAATTTAAGTATTCAAATTTAATTGTTGAATAGCTGGCATGAAAAATATCATATAGATTGTAATGTTAATTTGTAACAAATTTATAGTGAATATTGTAATACTCCTAACAACACTCAAAATTAAGCATAAACTTTATTCATAGTAAAAAAGTAACGCATTCATAATATATTTTTCTTTTGTAATTAATAGAATGTCGACGTTCTAATTTGGTTATCCATATGCAGATGTTTATGAGTACTCACTATTCTGGAAAGGACTTAGAGATGAAATTTGAAGATCGAGAACCATGGAAAAAAGTTTTTGGCCCTATATTTGTCTATCTGAACTCGGTTTCTAGTAAAAATGATTCCCAAAAGCTTTGGGAAGACGCTAAAAAGCAGGTATGATTAAATTAAGACATTCTTTTCTTCAAATTTCAGCTAAATTATGAAATAACTCACAATTGATTTTTATTAGATGTTGCTTGAGGTTGATAGCTGGCCATATAATTTCACTGAATCAAGCGATTTCCCTTCTGTTGATCAACGAGGAATAGTTTCGGGTCAATTGCTAATCCGTGACCAGTATGTTCCTAGCTACTTGCATATTTTTTAAGACAGTTAAACTTGGATTTAGTTCTACTTGAAACTAGATCTGTTAAGATTGAGACACGTATTGGGTTTAAAAAAAAAAAAAACAAGAAGAAGAAACAAGTGTTCCAATTCCAGTACTTTCAATTCCAACTAAAATTAGACATCTAGCCGAATCCTTTTTATGCATAAGATGATCTCACTTATTTTGCTTTAAAAGGTACATCAATAAGAGATTAATTTGGGGGCGATCTGCTTATGTTGGTTTGGCAACTCCCGGAGAGGTGGGGTCATGGCAAAGAGAAAGCAAGGTATTTTTCTCATACATAATTTTGGTTTCAATTAATTGTGAATGTTAATCATGCGCTAATTAGCTATAAATTATGTTTCGTGGTTAATTTTCTTTTAGGGATATCAATTCTGGACACAAGCTGACAATGAAGGACATTTCGTGATAAAAAACGTCCGACCCGGAGACTATAATTTGTATGCATGGGTTCCTGGTGTTATTGGGGATTACAAAAATGACACCAGTGTTACTATTAAACCTGGTAAGCATATAAATGAGCATATATTATATATTGCTAATTTAAAGGCCAATCCATAGCATTTGACAACGTAAACCCTTTGCTTGTTCTAACACGCAATGACTTGATAGAGCTTAATTTGTTGCTTGTTCGTTACTAATACTGAACGACTTTTAGCGTTTGCAGCTCGATCCCTTTCTTGTTCGTTAAGATACAAGAGACAATCTACTTTTTTTTTCCCATAAGAAAATGAGTTAATATTATAGCATGATTCATCGAGTGGTGTTAAGGGTAATATAACTTTTATTATAAATTCTTTACAAATTGATAAAATGATTAAGCAAAAAAATTGACTTGTCATATCAGTTCGTAGTATTCCAAACATATGTGGCATACGAGTTAAACTTTAAATATTAGTAGAGAATATCTTACTACCAATACAAACTAGCTTTTGATGCAACTTGGTGATTGATATAGATTTATTGACATCTAATGCAGGTTGGGAAATCAAATTGGGAGCTCTCGTGTATGAGCCTCCAAGACATGGTCCAACCCTATGGGAAATTGGTATCCCTGACCGCTCTGCCGGAGAGTTCTATGTACCAGACCCATATCCGTCACTCACTAACCGGTTGTACAACAACCACTCAGAAAAGTTAGTCACATGCACCAACATCGCAAATTGTATATGCAATCTTAATCACGTTTTATTTCTTAGTTTTAAATAATTTAAGTTGCCAGGTTCAGGCAGTATGGTTTGTGGGACCGATATGCAGATTTATATCATGACGAGGATCTCATCTACACCATCAACGTTAGTGATTATCGTAAAGATTGGTTCTTCGCTCATGTTAACAGGTACAAAAATATATTTGTTTCACCTTTCTTTTTCTTTGCATTCCTCCTTAATTTATTTGTTTATCAAAACTCTTGGTTCAAATATTGCATTACAGGAATATAAATAATAGGACGTATGAATCAACAACGTGGCAGATCAAATTTGAACTTCACAACGTGAACAAGAATGGAAATTACACTCTCCAGTTGGCCTTGGCATCAGCCAGTGCAGCCGAAGTACAGGTACAAAACACAGTTCCAGATCATGTGCAATAGGCTACCCTAGGCCTCACCCGCTAGAATGGGTGTTTGGGCTGTCTGGACACAACACATAGGGCTGTCCTGTTACACTGTATCTCGATAACTATATTGAGTGAACCAAATAGGTAGCCTTTTGCTTTCCTTTTTGGCTAATATATATTTTGCTGATGGGGTTTTTATGATTGGATTGCAAGGTTCGATTCAACGACGCAAGCGCCCAACCTGCTCACTTTTCAACAGGATTTATAGGAAGGGACAATGCCATAGCGAGGCATGGAATCCATGGGTTGTATTGGCTTTACAGCGTTGATGCAGCAGGTAATCTATTCCATGAAGGAAACAACACGATCTATTTGAGACAATCAAGAAGTGGAAACACTTTTCAAGGAGTCATGTATGACTACCTTCGTCTGGAAGGGCCTCCAGGAGCTTGATGATTTACACGATTTTAGGTCTTGCTTCCCTTCTTGGGAACACATAGTCACATATAGTTATCATGTACAATTGTGTGTAGCTCTAAGAACAAAATTATTTGTTGTAGTTTAAGGCTAGGCATCAACCTTGATTTCTTAGTTCAAAAAATTAAATGAAATTTTTTGTGTGGTTATACTGATATATCCCCCTCCATCTTTTACATCTTTCAAATACCTAATTTCCTTACCATTTGTAAGGAAATCATAAGAAACCTTGTGATACAGGACAAGGCGAGCCTATTGAGCCATGTAATTTTATTTTAGTTCCATTAGCTAGTAGTATTTAATTTTTGAGAGTTTGTTATTTTGTAATTCAATAAAGGAGTTGACCCAATTTCAGTTAAATTAAAGTCTATTTAAGCTTAATCCCAGGTTACCACACAAGTTTTTTTCTTTTTAAGCAAACAAGGAACAGGGGAAGTTATACACATGGGTCTTTATAAGAGGGTGATTATCAAGTCAACAATTAGGGGCCGTTTGGAATTGCGATTTAAAAATACCAATTTTAAAATGTATGATTTGAAAATGTAATTTTAAAAACACAGATACGTGTTCATCAAAATGGAGATTTGACCTTTAAAATCGCAATTTGACATTTTAAAATTGTACGTTTTCAAAAAAACGTATCATTTCAATCACAATTTTAAAAAGACAATACCAAACAATTCTTCAATTTAATTTAAAATCGCACTTGTTATTTAACTTGATAATGATTTAAGAATGCAAATGTACAAGCATGTATTAGCTAATGATAGTAACTTGATTTTTATCTGCACGTGTTCTCAATCGCACGGGTCCCAGTGGAGTCCTTGTGGAGTCCTTGCGAAGTCCCGGTGATGGCCTGACTGGGTTTCAGTGGGGCCCTAGTGAGGGCCCGGTGGTGGTCTAACAGGGTTTCGACAAGATGCGATGGTGTTCTAGTAGTGGTCCGATGATGCATGACCCATGTAGTTGGAAATAAGCTTTCCAATCATATTTGTCAACGGCCAACAATTTTTCATATGAAACTCCTAAATTTGTCATAAGTTTGACACGTAGTTAACTCATGGCTTCCTAAATTTGCTAAGATTATCAAGATTTCAAACATTCCCTTCATTTTTTGAAGTCCTATTTATAACAGAACTACGAATTAAGGCAGATTAGAATAACACAAATAAACAAATGTACTTCAACTAGGACTAGGATACACTTCAACCAGCTGTAATTATCTGATAACTTCAAATTCAACTTGAATTCTTAAACTACTCCATTATATATATATATATATATATATATATATATATATGAAAATGTTAGGGGTTCTTTTCATGGTATTCTCCCAGATTTACGTAAAACATGATTTAAGAAAAAATAAAATTATAATAGCATCAACTACTAGTTTTTTTAGGCATTAGCACTAAATTTGAGGTATTAGTTTCAAAATTAAGGCATTAGCACAAAAATTGAGGCATTAGCACTAAATTTAGGGGATCAAATTCATTTTTGGTGATACCATCCCTAAAGGGTTAACTTTCCACCCTTAGGCTTTAGTTTTGAATCAAAAACCAAGTTTTAAAGCATTAAAACCTAAATATTAACTCATAAAATCAATTTGTTGGTAAAAAAATGATACTATAATTTTATTTTTTCTTAAATCATGTTTTACGTAAAACTGGGAGAACGCCAGGCGAACACTACGGAGAGAACCCCTAGCAAACCCCTATATATATATATATATTCTAACATCTTCATCATAAAACAATACTCTTTATTTGTGTTGTTTGGAGATTAAAGTAATTATGGAGTTTTTACCAATAGAATATTAATATACATAATTGAACACAACTCCAGCCTAATATATATTCTAACATCTTCATCGTAAAACAGTACTCTTTATTTGTGTTGTTCGAAGATCAAAGCGATTATGGAGTTTTTATCAATAGCACATTAATATACATAATTAAACATAACTCTAGCCTAAAAGCATAAGTTTATAGGTTAAGGTCTACTTAAGTATATTACGTACTCTTTTCTTTTATATTTTCTTAATGTGAGACACAATACTCACAAGTGCACTTACAACAATCTCCTCCTAACTTGTGAGTCTCTTCACTTTGACCGAACTTCCTCTTACTTGTGAGTCTTTCTACATTCCAAGAGTGTTTCACAACAAGAGTTGCGAAGCGAGACACAACTCTAAACCTGACGTGTCCAGACACCCATCCCAGGAAGGTAACCATGACTCTGATACCATTTGTTGGGAGATTAAAACGATTATGGAATTTTTACCAAAAGCACATTAATATATGTAATTAAACACAACTCTTACCTAAAAGCCTAAGCATATGGGCTAAGGTCCACTTAGGTATATTAAGTACTATTTTCTTTTATATTTTCTCAATGTGGAACACAACACTTATAAGTGTACTCACAACATGTGTTTTTCGTTATTAATTAGGAAATTGATTTTTAAGTAAAGATGGAGAAAGTAAGGCAATGGATTTGGCTTGTTATTGGATGCATAGGAGTTACTTTATTGCTCTACTCCTCTTCTCATAACACCCCACTTAGGTTATTTCTTCTTCCGTTTCTTTTTCTTGCTTCTTGTTAAAGCATTCACTGCAGCCTCTTCAAAGCCATTTTTTGGTTACTTTGAAGAGGCAATTTAACTAAAAGGGCCTAAAATGCCATTTTTCAGCCTCACCATTTTAACCAAAAAAATAACACTATGAACAATAAATCATCAAATATAAAATTTACTATTCACTCATATATTCATTATACAAATATATTTTTTTCTCTCTTTCTTTTTACTTTTCATTTCTCTCTCTCTTTTTTTTCCTCTTTCTCTCTGCATCTTCCCTTTTTTTTTCCTCTTTCTCTCTGCATCTTCCCCCTTTTTTTCTTTCAGCATTTTGTTTATTTCTCTATTTTTTCTCTCTCAAGCATTTGGTTTTTTTTTTCCTCTCTCAGTATTTCGGCAGCATTTGGCTTCAAAATTTTTGAAAATATGACTGCTATGATAAGACACAAATTAAAAAAGATGACTGTTCAAAAAATTACAAAATTTTTAAAATATTACCGTTAGAATAAGACAAATATTCTTAAAATAGACCATTAGGAAAATATAAACATTTAAATATATAAAAGTTAGAGAAAGAATAAACAAATCTTTGAAAAATAATATTTAAATGAAACAGTGAAAGTGAATTGTTAAAATAGTAAGACTGAAATTGGTACTCTAAAAATGTGAGTTGTTAAAATAATCAAAAGTGAATAGTAAAATTTGAAGAGGCTGCTGTGGATTATGGGGGTATGGTGTTTGTTAAACAACTACACCCCCACGACACTATTTATCTTTAAAAAAAAAATTAAAAAGAAAGTAATAATTGATATGATAAAATGAAAAGGTTATATTGAAAAGTGAAAAAAATTTGTTTTATAATGATTTTTTATTTGAATAATAATAAAGAGTAAATGATGTAATATAAAAAGTAAATGATTTGATATAAGAGAAAGAATTTTTTTTTTTATAAAAAAATGAAGTGAATGGTATGGTGGAATGTGGGGGAAATGGGAAGGGGTTTAACAAACAAGGCCATATGTTTTTTCTTTTGTTTTTTGTTTTTGTTTTTTTCATTTTATTTTGATAGAATGAAAATAAAAAAAAAATTTCCTTTTTATTTATAAACTCCCAAATTTTCTTTTTTATTTATAAAAAATAAAAAATAGGGGTAATATGGGAATTTTTGGATAATATTGGTTGAATTGAAAAAAATTGAAATTTTGCGAGGTTGATTGCAAAAATTAAAACTTTAGTGTTCGAATTAAAAAATACTGTCAACTTTAAGGGTGTAAACTGTAATTTTTCTTTTTATTTTAGTTCTTTTAGTTTGTAGTATTTAATTTTTAAGAGTTTGTTATTTGTAATTCAATAATGGGCTTAGCCCAAAGTCATAAATTTGGGTTAGGTTACATCAACAATTTTTTTTTTGCATACCTACATCAACAAAAATTAAGGTTAGGTTTAAGGTGTATTTGTCATTGTGATTTCATAGACAAAAAGTATAATTTTAAACCTAATCGCAAAAAATAAATTATTTTGATTCCATTTTTAAAAAAAATTGTGATTTGAAAATCTAGACAACCTTTGTTTCCAAATTGTAGATAAGTAGGGATTTTTTTTTTTTTTTTTAACACACAATTTTGAAAGGATAAATTGTGATTCTAAAGGCTAAATTGCAATTTTGTCAAACACTTAATTACATTTTTAAAAATTATTTTTTTTGAAATTGAACATTTTAAAATCGCAAATCCAAATGAACTTTTAGTCATTAAAGCTATTTAAGTGAACTATTGTCTTTAATGGAGACATATTATAATTGATGAATAATTAAACAAATTTTACTTCCCTAATCATTACAAAGAAAATAAAAAAGGTAATGCTACATACAACATAAACATCTCATAAAACTAATGTCTTATGGCTTGATAGTCCTAATTTGAGAAGTGTGGTATTTCTCTTCGATTGCTAATGCTATAAAAAAAAGGTTGAATATCTAATACACTTTTGGGATTTTGTAATTTTTTTTTCACTTAGGATTTGATTTTTATCATATGAGGTATTTGCGGTTTTGATAAAGGATCAAATTGATCATTATGTTAGTTGACTTAACGAATTTACACGTGAATGAATAAAAATTTAACATATGATACAAATGGTCAGGTCATCCGTGATGATGTAGCCACCTCATTAATTTTTTTTAAAAAAAAATTCAAAAAAAATTAAAAAAAAAAGAAAGAAAAAATTTAGGGTGGCTTGGTACCAAGGGGTTGGCCATAGCCACCCCCGTGAGTATTGGGGGTGGCTATGTGGATACCGGGGGTGGCTTGACCACCCCCACGGAGCCAAGGGGTAGCCAAAACCACCTCCAAACCCCCATAACACAATTTTATAGGATTCTTTTCGGCTCAAATGAGTTAAATAATATTTAGTTAGTTATATTTAAAAATATTTTTATCTTTTACTTTTTAAAAGAATAAAATTATCCCAATACTATAACTAAAAAGATATTCTCCTATTTAAATCAACAAAAGATAATCCTAATTCCTATTTAACCGATGATAAAGAAGTTGATCTCGGTTTGACTCTTTAAGAGTGTGTCCTTGAACTATTCATTGACTTTTCCAATGTTTTCCTCACTCTTTCATTCGGCTTCTTTTATTGGTGGCCCGGGACCTCTGCGTCTTCTTGGGCCGTCGTAAAGCTCTCTTTCAATTTTTTTTTTGACCTTTATTATCTTTTTATGGTCTGTTGAGCATCTGGTGAATTGGGTTTCCTCGAACTCTTCGAGTTGTCAAGGTTTTTGCTCATGGGTGTCGATTCTTGGAACTTGTAAGTGATCAAATTCATGGCTTTTATGTTTTTGTACGGTATATGGGTCTCTAATCTCTTGCTTTTGTTAACTTATAGTAGCTTGCAGTGACTTTGGAAGCGTTTTGGCATGTTGATCATCTGAACTTTGAGGTTTACTTATTGTTTCATGGTGGTAGTTTATGTTGTCTTTGAAGAGCTTATTGAATTCTGGTATTTTTGGTGGTTTATGGTATTTCTGGGGTGCTTTTGATAGTTGATCATTAGAGTTTGGGTAGCTTTGACTCAATAGGTTTCTTGTCTCCTCATTACTTCGCCCTCCATCCCCATGTTTGGTCGCTGAGAAAAGTGAGGGACAGAGGAGGAAAACAATTTATTGGTCTTGTGTCTTACGTTCTTTTGGTTTCTCTATATTTAATGTTGTTTCGGTTTCTGGTTGTTGTATGAATTTCTCCAACTTAGCCAGCTGTTTTGTTGAGTTCTGATAATTGACAAGGTTTCAATTTAAAGGACTCCAAATCTGACAATCAAACTTATGTTACTGGTGGGTTAACAAAGGTTTGGAGCTGGATTTTAATGTACTTGTCATTTTTCTAGTTTGGTGATAAAAACCTCGGTTTTCGTGAAAGCATCTCTGAATCATTCTTGAGGTTAGCATGGATAAGTTTCAGAAGGCAGGATTTTACTCGATTCTCAAAAGCATGATCGATACTCAGGGTCTTATAGTTGATCATTGCATGATTTCTCTTTGTTTTGGTAATGCAATATAGCTCTGGCATAGGGCTGTTCGAAAGCTCCTGTAAGTGATAAATTTTGGCTTGGATTTTGCAAGAAGCAACTAGGTTGGTTTTTAGCCCAATCTCAGTGTTTGATCACACTTCAAAGGTTCCATAAATTATTTGATTTTAATTCTTGATAGGAATTTTTTGTTGTCTACTTTGACTGAGAGAATTTTCAACATGAAACCTAGATCATTTGATTGCTGACAATATTGAGGCCAAATTTTGATCATGTGCATATTTTTTATTATTCGGTTAGTTCCAACATGTTTAATACTTTCTCTTATGCTCCACATATGGACTTTACTGATCGAGCACTGATGTGCTTTCTTTTTGTTGCTGTGGGTGGTAGTAATAGATTCTTGCTTTCTTTAAGAATAGCCCAAGTAATTTCAGTCTAAATGATTGACATTATTGATGTTTTTACGCAACAGTTGGCCAGCTAATGCCTATGTTATATGTAATTTTTACACTTGATTTTAGCTGGCAAGTCATATTATGAAAATTCATTTTGTGCCTTTCTTGAAAAGATAAGTTATTGTTACATTCACTTGGTTGGATTATGTCTGCTTTATGTTTGCCATTTCTCCCTTTTTTTAGCATATGGTCCAGCAACCCAAAATACTGTTAATATTTTTTGTGTGCTTGTTGAGTACTCATTAATCTGAATGGCAGCAGTATAACCCTCTTAGTAGAAGGTGAACAAATTAAATCTTTGTTCTGCATCTAAAAGGGGGATTTTTTAAGCATGGTTGCTTGTGTTCAGTATGGAGAACAGATCTGAAGGGATTGCCTGGGTTGAGAACATGATGCTCAAGTTTGAAGCCATGTGCTCGGAGGTGGATGAGATCATGGGCCAGGTACCATTTTTTATTTCCTGTTTAAACTTTTTTAAGTGCATTACATGGTGGTTGATTTTTGGCATTCTACTGAATGAAAATGGTCTCCTCATCGTGCTTCCTGAACATCTAGTTCTTGATAACCTCCACATATTGTTCTATTCAAATATGTATTAATCTGCTGTCAGTTTGAACTATGAAGTTTTTGGGTCTAGTTCATTTAATTCTGCATTATTGAAAAGTTGTCTCCTGAGTGTTAGGCTCTCTTTTATTTTTCAAAAGGTACTTATGATAAACTAATACTAAAAGAGTCCTTTTGTAAGTAATGCTCAAACATTTTAGTGATCTTTCAGATGTTTAAATTTGTTCTAATTTGGATGTGTCATGTTGTGTAGTTTCCATCTTGTTGCATTTCTGCACCATCTTTAGTTTAGCTCTTCTTATATTAAGTCTGCTCCCAGTGCTGCTATCTGTCTTATTCTAGATTGCTTTCTTGAGCAGGACACACTTGATGTTGGAGGTCAGTTACAGACGGTGGGTGACCCTGTTAGACAATTTTGGTCAGAACTCATGCAAGATGTGCTCCTTCCATCTTCAGTGAATATACAGAAAGAGGAGGGTTCGCTCTCAGCTGCAGGAGGAAACGCCAAGGCCACAGCCTATGATAAGTCAATGGTTGGTATTGATGAAGGGCATATTGACGAGGGAGCTTGCAGAGTAGATCATTTGCTACACTCATCTTCTGTTGAACCTGTTAAGGGTATGGATATTAGTTTAAATGTGGATGTTGGGATCAATGGGATGACCATAGACCCAGAAGTTTGTATCAAAGAAATTCCTGTTAAGGAGAAGCAAATCCAGCACGAGATTTCAGATATAATCCCCTCTGGAAATAAAGATTCAAGCAAGGTACTGTTATCCCATCAACTCTGTTGTGAAAAAATAATTTTAGGATCTCAAAGAAGTAGTAAAGAACATAATCCCAATCACACAGAACACCACAATTTAACATGATTTGACTTAACAAGTTTACATCTATAGGCAGAGACGACCAAGAGAAAATCCATTAGCAAAGGTTGGAGTACGAAGAGTAGTAGAGAGAAAATTCAAAACCCAAAGCCCTAATATGACCAAAATCTCACATTCTGACAAAAGTTATTTATTTTACAAAAGGGAGAACACCAAAAACTCTCTTTAATTCTCTAGTGCGTGTGGATTTACAAAGAAAAGAAAATTCTTTGCTGTGTGGCATCGATGTCTCTTTCTCTCAATGCATTCTCTATTTCTCATTGAGTGTCTGCTTCTTCTTCTTTTTTCCTCTGTTTTCACATTCACGGGCTGCCTTTTTATACAAGTTCAAGTTGGTTGAGAGAAAGAGTTTATGTTGCTAGTGCAATTCCAAAACCAATTGAAAATAGAAAAGACGGCTGGGCCACATGACTTGATGTATTTCAAGTCACCACGTCAAATTTTTGCATCATCTTTAGTTTAGCTCTTCTTACATCAAGTCTGCTCCTAGTGCTGCAATCTGTCTTATACTCGATTGCTTTCTTGAGCAGGACACGCTTAAAAATGTTGGTGATCACTTACAGATGGTGGGTGCCCATGTTAGACAATTTTGGTCAGAAATCATGCAAGATGTGCTCCTTTCGTCATCATTGGATATAGAGGAGGGTTCTCACTCAAGTGTGGGAGGATTCACCAAGGCCACAGCCTATGTAAAGCCAACGGTTGGTATTGATGAAGAGCATATTGAAGAGGTACCTTGCAGAGTAGATAATTTGCTACAATCATCTTCTGTCAAACCTGTTAAGGGCATGGATATTGATTTATCTTTGGAGAAAAATGTGGATATTGGGATCAATGGGATGACCATAGAGACAGAAGTCGGTATCAAAGAAATTCCTGTTAAGGAGAAGCAAATCCCACATGAGATTTCAGATATAATCCCCCCTGGAAATAGAGATTCAAGCAAGGTGCTGTTATCCCATCAACTCGATGCTGATAATGATATGGTACTTGATTGTAGAGCCAAGATTTTACTCCCAGCCCCAAATGATGTCCAAGGGTCTAGCTCTTTTATGAAAAGAGGGGAAGAGATAGATGCTCGTGCTTGTAACCCTGACTCTGTTAGTTTGGTTGAGTCCTGTGAGAGTAAAGTTATGGATGTTGAACTTAGTTGTGGTGATACCTCAGCAGTGCCAATTCGTAAGTGTTTTATCATCATGATCTCTCTTTGTTTGCGTGTTTGTGGATTGGGGGTCTTATTTTTTATGAATCAGAGGCTTTGTCTTATGCAGAAGCTGGTAACTAGTCTTTTTTTTTCTTCTCTTTCTATTATCAATGCTCTCCACCAATGTTTCTGCAATTCATTTCATCTATTTGAGTTGAGATATTATTGATATCCCACTGGTTTTCAATTCTTACTTTTTGAAAAAAATGTTTTGTTGCATCATACCAGTCAATGGTTCCATTGATGAAGAGTCTAGGGATGATAATGTTACCAAGCAAGGCATGCAAACTGGTCAGTCATCTGATATGGTGAAGCTTGGTGGAAGTTGCATTATGGTGGAAAGTACTGAACTTTGCTCCATCTCTTGTGAAGCAACAAAAGTTAGGTCTTACAAGGTATGAGTCTCCTCCTTTCTCTTCCACTCTCTCACATGCACATGTCAATTTATGCAAATTGGCTGTACTTTGACACAAATATCTTAAGCATTTGTATACAACAGTCTATTTATGAGAAGTTGAGTGGTGTGATAGTTAGAAAGCAATGCAATACGGACAATAACTGATGTATTCCTCTTTACTTTCTTGGTTCTTCAGAAAAAACTACGGGAGGCTTTTGCTTCAAAAATAAGGTTGCTGAAGAATCAGAATCATAAGCAGCAAGCAACCTTTTATGAGGATCTCGATACAGGATCAGATCAACAAAGAGGAAAAAGTTCCAAATCGTCCCCTCATGCTAAAAGACCCGATTCCCTAGACCCAGAATTCAGTGAGTCTGAGTGGGAGATTGTTTAGATATATTACGACGCGTACAATTGAAATTACTAGGTAGTTCCACTGGTTTTGCAGCCTTGATTATGCAGATGAAACTGAGGATCAACAATTGCGTTAAATTAGTCTCTTTTATCAAATGTATTGAGTTAGAAACAGCGAGTAGAGGTGGAGGATATCGTATGTTTATGCTTTTATTGCAGATTGTGTCTTCAAAGTTCAAACCATTTCCAACTTCATTTCCAAAAAGTATTTCGTTGAATAATTAGATAATTGTTGCTAAATGAATATATGGGTGGAAATTTCTTTGGAAGAAAGGCTTTGTGAATTCCTCAAATGATGTTCAATCACATGTATGTTCATTCCATATGTTCTTTGAAACCTGAAGGAGACTGTTCTTCTGAGTATCCAGCAGGATTAATAATAGAAAAGAATGTTAAAAAAGAATACTGAAGAATAGCTTTAAGGTATGCAAAGGCCATTCGATGGTACAGATGGAATAGAACATGTAGTTATTTGGTCGTTTATATGTGATTACTTCAGCCAAATTTATTTCAAAAGGACATTAATTTAAGAATTTTTTCAAATTCGGTCTTTAAAAGTATCATGTGTTTTTTGTAAAAAATATAAGGAAAAATATAGAAAAAGAAAATTGCTCGTAAGGTGTGTTGTAATGTTACTTTCCTTAAAAAAATTATTTTTCCCCCTTAATATGGTATCATGAGGGTAACAACAAATATTTTTTCAGCATACAATGGAATCCACAAAACTTCTGTATTTAATTGCGTTATGCACAAAACGAAATTAAACCAAAAATACGCTTAGATTTTTCTCTTCTATCAAGAGACAAATACCCTAATAATATTAAAATCAATTATAGAGAAGAGTTTTTAAATAATTGAATAATTAGAGATAATTATCCACTCAACGGCTTAGACAATTTTGAATTTCAAAATTAAACTGCTAATTTAATTGTTAGAAACTTCTATTAAACTGACACTTAATTCTGACCGTTAGATTAAATAATTATCTAATAATAACCATTACATCTTAATTATTTAATCTCAACCGTTAGATAAAAGTTAATTTGATTGTACAATTAACTTTAATTATAGTATAGTAAGGGTCCGTTTGGGATTGTGGTTTCAGTAAGTGTGATTTTAAAAATTGCATTTTTAAAATCTCTACTTTTTTAAATTGTAAAGGGATTTGGTAGAACATATTAAAAAGTACTTTTTTTATCAAATATTTATTATGCGAAATCTTAATTTTGGTTTAAATTTGCTTTTTTCAAATAAACACTCTAATCGTATTAGGATCATCTCCGGTTAGTTATGGTAGAGGGATATTTTGTTTTCTTAAAAAGTAAAAAACAAAATATCCCTCAATTATAACTAATGAACCGGAGAGAATCATGTTCTCTCCTAACCTATTCTTAGTCCTGCACCTTAAATCAAACCACTAGATCTACCTAGAAGCATCCTAGGGTTTAGATCAAATGATCTTGACCGTCCAAAAATAATTGGTTATGATCAAATTGCTTTGAGCTTCGATGCTTCGTGCCAAGTGTGCCATTAGCACCCTAGTGTGTCACACGCAAGTGTATCTCTCTCTAGTTCAAAGTTGGATTTAAATTGTATTTTTATCATTTTTCAGTTAAGTACTCCATCAAAAAAAAAAAAGGCTGTTAGTTTTGGAGTTTTTTATATTTTTCCCTTTATTATTGTTATTATTATTATTATTATTATTATTATTATTATTTTTGTTTTGTTTTTATTGCCATTTTGAAGACCTTGAAAGCAGAGTGAGTGGAGTGGGTCAGTCGGGGAAGGTTCCTCCAACGATTCAGGGGCTGTACAGACGCGGGAATATGGTGGACAGTTTGTTTGGTCTTTCTTTCCTTTCGTGTAAAACCCTCTACCCTCTTTCCTATTTCCCCTACAGACCTTCTCTTCTTCCTCCCATGGCTGCGCTTCGCTCCTCACCCACCCACCACCATTGTTGCCGTTGCGCCTCAAACTTAAACCCTAACCAGCCCTCATTGCTCGTCTTCTCAGGTACGCCAACAATGAAAACTCTATAAAGTAATAACAACGATGAGATTGTTTGGCGAAATTGAAACGTTATAACATCTTTGCGTGTCTAATTTGCAGGTGGGACTGCGTTTAACGGTGTGGTGGAAGAGCTTAAGAGTTTCACCACTCGGGTTGCGCATGTTCTCCCTGTTTCCGATGACGGAGGAAGTACAGCAGAGATTGTTCGTGTCCTCGGTAAATCTTCTAGTTCTAGCCACTTGCAAACCTAGTCTTTTGTCAATAATAGAAGAAACATCGAAAATAGCAAGTTTTTGGATTGTCTGAAGGACGTGTGGATTGGTTTGATAATGCTTTAGGTGGTCCGGCTGTTGGAGACATACGGTCGAGGTGTTTGAGGTTGTCTGATCAAAGTACTGCCGAGGCGCTTGCTGTCCGAAGATTGCTGGGTCATCGTTTACCGCTTGATGCACAACAAGCCAAATCAGAATGGTAGAAATCCTTCTGGATGATTAGCTTATTATGTACATGTTGCATTTTGTATGTAGCTCTAAGCATTATAGTATTCCATTTTTGAACTGCATTGGATGAAGAAATTCGTTGTCCTTCATGTCAATGGAACTTGGTAACGTAAAAATGGACTTTGAAATGCGATAAGACAACTATAATTTTGTTTTACATTCTTCACTTAGTGACGAATCCCTACTAAACTGTGCCTTATTACTCTCTCTCTTTCTCACGTCTCCTCTAAATCTCTTTAACCATGTTTCTTTATTTATAATGCTCCCTGTTCCTCTGAAACCATAAATGTAATTGCGTTGCAGTTTAGATGATACTATAACACCCTGGTCCTGAGTAGGCCACATAAAGAGTGACTGGTTTATAAGGGATGCCTATAGGTGCTAAGTTCCACATTGTTTATTTACTAGGTGAAACTAGGCTTTAAAAGTGATTTTAATGAGTCTACAAATTGACTAGCCTTTTTAAGGTGATAGCATAGGTGTAGCTAGCGCCTTTTTCTGAGTCGTTACAAATGGTATCAACACTATATAGTAACACCATGTGGTACTTGAGCATTGCATGCTCACATAGAGAGTAAGCAATTTATAAGAGACGCTCATAGGTGGTAAGTTTTACGTTGTTTAGTAGGTGAAACTAAACTTTATATGTTATTTTAGAAAAGCTCCAAGTTGACTAGTCATTTTGGAGTGATAGCGCAGATGTAGCTAGCGCCTTTTCCTGGGTCGTTATAGATATACAATTGATTAAGAAAATTAAAGTATTGAAGTTGGTGAAAGCTACTAAATGACATATAAATTTGTTTTCTTTTGGTTTTATATACTTTGGTTATTAGTAATATTTTGATTGTGGGACATGCGCTTTCAACTTTTAGTATATATTCTTTATAATTGATAAAGAAATTATATTTGATAGTGTACAAGTTATATCCATACTTTCTCTTTTTCATTTTTACAATAAAGTTAGCGCATTGCGTACTTTTTACTTGTGCCATTTAGTTAATATTATGTATTCTGAATTTATCTCATTTACTTGCTAGGTGTTACTCAATATTATGTATATTGAGTAATGGTATGCTGAGTTGAGAATTTGACAGGTATAATATCGTGGAAGGACAACATTTTCTATGGAATGGTGTGTCGAAACCCTACAGGGAGACAATTCGATCTTTCTTGGCTTACTTTCAGAATCAGGTGAATAATCTGAGATCTGCTTGATTGCCTATAAATAAATTTGTTGCCAATTCACCTTTAGACAATTTAGTCAAAGAGACATGCTCATGCTCAAATATTTCCTTTTATAGCCAATTTTTTGGACTTCTTTTACTTCCAATTATTGTTACTTGTTTATTGTACTTGATTAGGGTTTTTTTTTTTCTTTTTCTTTCTCTTATTGTTTATTATATCACATTATGTAGTACGGGTACACTTAAATACTTCTATGTAACTATAGGAGAAGTGAAGGATATTCACACAAGATGTGTTGTATTTGGAAGTAAATTATTTAACAAAATATGATAATTTATGGTAAGGATCGTTAAATCACTCATACCTTCATATAAATAATTCTTTTAATTTTTTTTATGAAATATTGCTTGCATAGTTCTTTCTTTAGCCCCTCATGACTGCTTTTTATTTATTTATTTTCTGATTTTCATGTGTCAGTTATCATTTCTTCCCCTTTTTGATTGCTCTTTTAACTTCTCAATGTGATGCTTGGCATGAAAACTTATATAATTTGTCCTGAATTTCAAACACAGATTCTCCGGCGGTCTGATGAATCATTTTGTTTCAGTAATGGCAGGTACTTTATTTCTATTTGAGTTAGGTCTAACTGTTCCAATTTTATGTCATATAAGTAATGCCTTTTCCTTTATAAAATTTTGATGGCTATCTTCTTGAATAAAGGGTAACACATGTAAATGATATTCCTACTTTCCATTAAAATCATGAATTTTTCAAGTAATGACTATAAAGGAAGGGGGTGGAAGATAACAATATTAGTCTTTGAACAAAGTTTTTCTCAATTCCTCCAACCTACTCTATTAAATTGACATGTGTCCAAAATGTATGTGATTTTGACATTCGTTTTTAAAAATACTTGTGAGAATCACATGCTCAATTAAAAATGCATGCGAGAACACTAGTTCAAATCTTTTCTTCCCCCTCCCCTTGGGGCGAAGAAATTACTAATAAAAATTATGTGAGAAACACATAAATTTTGGATACATGTCAGTTTAACAGGCTGTGTTGGAGGAAATTCTTTCAATCCAGTTTGAAGGAAAACTTTTCTCTTGGTCTTTCCAACCACCAAATTAACCCCTCACTGGTAACCCAAAAGAAATTAGATGTGAAATTTATTTTCAGTGTATAGACTATTAGTTCGGTTGTGAATTCTGATCATGCATCCCTAAAACACTTAATTGAATGATCTTTTGTTTTTGCTGCTGAATTTCTATCAGCTAATCCTATTTTAAGATTAAGAAATGTGACTAGCTTTTACTGCTAGTGCTTGGACTTGCCTCTAGAGAGGGCTGTACTAGTTTAAAATTATTGCATCATAGTTAATTCTGATGTTTGTTCAATATTTTCTCTGATATTACCATTACTTAACCGAGTCTCATAATTTTTGCAGCATTGGGAATTTCTTCTTTGCAGGAGCACGCATATTTTTTCAGTCTTTAGATGCCGCAATATTTTTATTTTCACGTGTTTCAGATATTCCTTCAGAAAGTATGGTCCTCCCAGTGATATCAACAAACGACAGGCTTACATTAGGATGTGAATTATGGGTATGTTGATTATTGATCCACATTTTAATTTGTATGGGTATGCCATATGTGCTTATTTTTTTTGATTGCGTATTGGTTCACCATTTCCATGTGTATCTGCTAGTATATACAAGACGACTTATTGTCAGTTCATCCATAGAAGACAGTTTTAATTTGTAGGTATCTAGCTCCATCATATCTTACCTATAAAGGGTGAACAAGTATGGTAATAAGTCATGCAAACTAAGTTTGTTTCTGTTCTTGGAGAAAATTCTATTTCTTGTTTATTTTGAGGAATGGTTTTATATTCCATATTTCAGATTTACTCTAAAAGTTTTTATTGTTTCTATGTGCATTCTAGGATTGTAATATGTGTTGCTTAGTTTGTATTGCATGTGTAATTGATATATGGTACATTTTCATTGTTATGCTTTTTGTTAGCCGAATTTTGTTTCTGATGCATTTGCAATCTATGAAAAGAGGACCCAAATAGTGTAAGTCCGATTGTTTGAGGATATCTTAAGTCTGGGTAACTAAGGTTGATCATAATTTCCCAATCATATTGGGATTAGACTCTCTTGAGTTATAGCAAATGATAAAAACATTATTGAATCTGCTATTTTATAATTTAAAACAAATTTGTGATTCTTGCGGTAGACCTAATACTTTGTTTCAAATATATAAAAATAAAGCTTCTTTTTTTTTTTTTTTTTTCTTTCTATATTCTGATTTTTTTCCCTCTTACCTCGGAAATACTGATTTATTTAGAGGATATTAAGTGGCATGATCTTGTTAATGTATTTGAATCTGTGGACCATTTACAAGTTATTGCCTCATGTAGTTATTAGAATATTGATTAAGTGATTCATTTCACCATTTTCTATCAGTTTAAGATTTTGGAATAAATGATATTTTATTAGCAAAGTAAGTGGTCCAGAGTTTGAACCTTGATCCTCTTTTACCTTGAAAAATTTCACACATTAAGCCCTACTTGTGGAATGAAAATTTGGGTCCACACATAAGGAAGAGTATTAGAATATTTAATTAAGTGGTCAAGTCACAATTTTTATGAGTTTTAAGTTTTTAGAATAAGTGGTATTTTATCAGTTGCTGAATTTTGTCTTCAAGATTCAAATTTTCCCTGAAATATTTATGTGTTAACTTGTGGAACATTTTTACTTAGCAATCAATAGCTGTATGGAAATGATTAACTTTTTTACTCTGGTATTTTAGCTCAGTTAACTGACCTAATGATGCAACTATAGTTTGCAGAAATGATGCTGGTTTTAGATAAGCAATATCTCAGTTTTGGCACTATAATTTCTTCTGCTAATTCTCTCGCATTCAATTTATTGTCAGGATGGGACTATAATTCGAGGTCAGAATGAAATTTCTCATCCAAGTCATGGATGCATGGAACCTATAAATAAGGTATGCTGCTACTGTTTCGTCGTAGGAAGTCAAATTTTATATTATTGTTGAGTTATGTTAATTAATGGTATGATTAATCCATGGAGGATTTTCCAGACGAGGGTTATCAAAAGTATTTGGTCAGTAGTTAAAAACTTATGTTGGTGGGAATAGTTGCAATGGCTGTGAGGAGAGTGGTGTTAGTGGTGGTGATATTGGTGTGGTATGCATTGGTGTCATTTGCAATGGTATGGTCAGGGTGGTGTTACTGGTGGTGATAGTTCTCCTCCCGTGTCTAACTCTGTACTTAGGTGGTGTTTCCTTGGTGTCTTTTCATGAATGTTGCTTATCTAAAGAGCCAAAAAAAAAAAAGTGTTGGGACCAAGGAAGAGTTCTAAAGAATTATGATGTTGATTGAGTTTTGGCACTCTGTTGATAATGCTCTGGTTTAGTTATAGTACACAAGGATTTTCATTTTCTGTTAATTATTGTGCACATTTTCTTATTTATTCAACTGCCTAATTCTCATTATAGGGAAGATCTTCAGTTCCAGTGCTTCCTTCAAGAATAAAGAGGGTGTTCTACATGTCAAGTGAGGGCAGTAATTTGCTGCATGAGGTGATCCTATGTTTCATTGTTGTCTTATGTACTATTAGAGATGGTTTTGTCGCAAGAACTCAATCCTGTATCTTAATATTTAACCCTGTATAGGTCCAATGGTGTTTGGATCAAATGTCAATTTTCTTCCTCCCATAAACAAGGGGTGGAGGGTGAGGTCATGGCTTCAGTCCCATATTGATGTGTGGTTGTATTTTCCTAGAAAAGCTTTTTCATTTGTATCCTGCATTAAAAAAACTATAAAAAAAAAAAAGGAAAGAAAAAGGAATGCATAGAAAAGAGCAGTGTTTTGGCAACGGTGCCCTTATATGATTCATCCCTTTGCTAAATGCCTGAAACGTGCCTGTTATAAGGAGTTAAGGCAGTTATGTTTAGGCATTTTTCTTTTTCTTTTTTGACACCAAAAACATGTAGTGGTGTCAGGATTCTGCGTCTCCAAATTTTTTAGACTTATGGAACTAATAGTCTAATACCACCACTCTTTTATCAATTTTTTATTATGTATTTGATTTATCTTTATTGTTTTTGATAAGTAAAATTTATCTTTATTCATATATCAATTCTTGGCACTCTGGTGATTTAATGGCTATGCAATTAGTATCAAGTAGTATTTCTTTCAAGTTGTGAAGCTCAATGCTATTTAGTATGATATGGAACATTTTTTTTCCACTTGTCTTATGTTGGATGGAGTGATATGGAAGAGCTTAGACCTTTCTGATGAAAGTCAAATTGACCATTCGAACTCATTTAACCTTATAACCAGAAAAAAAAAAAAACTATTTAAGTAAAATTGACCATTCAACTTCTTGTTTTAATATAACTATTAAAGTTATATTAATTCGAGGTTTAATTATGATAGTTTGGATTCTCTTTCTTTTGGCATTACAAATTTTGGTTTAATGCTTTAATCTAGACCAAAATAGAGTCCTTGCTTTAAACCCATTTATTCATCAGTACACATGGGACATATTCAACATTGTTAGAATATATTAGGGACTTATTTTATTCTGTATGACATGTAAATATTGGTTGCAATATGTGGACTAATTCCTGATATCTTGACTATTTGATAATTCACTTCTTTTATTGAATTAGGTCTTCCCCACAGCAAACCCAGCTGTCCTGGACCAGTTGAGTAGCGTGGACTGTATTGTTTATGCTATGGGATCTCTCTTCACTTCCAATTGTCCATCACTGGTAACATTCTTGACCATTGGCTAGCATTTTACTTATGCTATGGCACTCTGATGGTGTTACTGCCATGTGTGAGATAAATTATGAGAGATAATGATGATTAATACTTTGGACTACCTGATTACCATTTGCTAGCATATGCTAAGATAAAGGAATGTGGTTGCCATATGGACTGTATTGCTTACTCCATGAGATACGTCCTTACTTTGTGGAAGGCTAATTCGTCTATAGTCATCTTGTTTCATGCAACATTAATATTGATAGGGGTGTACACTAACTTGATTGGTTGGACTTCACCAGATTCCAACAACTGGTCCGACAGTCAGTCATTGAAAATTGGCCACCAAACTGCACTGATTGGTGGTTGGAATTTGAACCCTGCCTCATCAACTGCTGTTGGAGTAGAGCGATTCAACTAGTTGGTTGGGTTGGGTTTTGGGTTTTGTCTGATTTGTTTGGGCCCATTATGTCAGTGGCCGTCTTGCCCAATTCAGGTTTTATGAACCTTCTAGTTCTGCCCTTGGGTCCTTACATTTTGGCATGTTTGGCCTAGTTTGGGTTTCTTTAGAATCTGGTTCTGCTTGTTTGTGGCCCATCCTGCCAAACGTCATCTCTTCTACAACTCCATCCCATGGCCCCGAAAATTCTTAAGCATCATCCCTGACAACTCAAATCAAAGTCACCTGACACCCACACCCATTAAACCCATGAATTGCCCATCGTGATTGTTTCATAGTGGCACCCAATCATTGGCAATTACCCACTAATCCGAATCACGCCAGCCCCAAATTCCCAAATATGCTCAACTCTTTCAAAAACATTATCAAATAATACTTGATGATACTTCCATCAACCAAAACACCAAGACCAGCAACAAACAAAGCCTATCGACCCAGAATATTAGAGCAAACAAGACCATCAACACGATGACCACCAATGCTACCATGGTCTTCTCTGTTTCCCCATTTCTCTCCAACCTCCCAAACCCAACTCCAAACCTTACACTAACTTACAGAGGAAACCAAAGAGAGATATCTCGGATCGACATTGAATGATGAAAAGGAAAAGTAGATCTGGGGAAGGTAAAATGGTTAAATGAGTTTTAAAATTTGGTTTTTAATGAATATTGACTGGGTCGGGTTTCATCAGACTACATACCACAACATTGATGATCGACCCAACGAGTGTCGGTTTCTCAATGTCTGGAACCACACTGACCCAGTAGTTTTGAGTTGACAGTTTTATTCATATATTCTATCATAGCAAGTTGGCATACATGATTGAATAAGAAAACTGTTGTTTTCACCTTAAACACTTATCTGGTGTATTTACAAATATGAAACAGGATTGAGCTACCTTTTATTGCTTAATTAGTGGTTCAAAGGTTTGGGAAAATATGATTTTAGGGCTTGGACTGTGGTTTAGGGCTTGTAGGTGAATTATAGTTTGAAAAAGGCTGATATAAATTGGCTGAGAAGCTGCTGGAAATTAATAATTGTACTGCAGAAATTTATTGGCTGAAGCTATGTTAGGAAGATGATTTATGGAAAGTTGTAATATTCAAGGAACCAGTTCTTCTGGTGACATGGGTGGAGAACACAGTAGAGCGGAAAAATTGCAATTAGATGAAGAAGAAGAAAAGTGGGAAGATGGCATAAAATAGTGGAGGAGATTAGGCTTTAGAACTTTTCTTTGAAGATTCCTGCTTTTTTGAAATATTTTCCTTTTTTATTGGCCCAAGTGAAACAACACATTGACTTAAGTACACTAGCTTGTTTACCAATTCTGTCTCTTGAATCTGATTTACAAACTTGGCCAAATCTTGAAGTTCATTCACTAAAGTTTTTCTTTCTTGTGTCCAGCTTGTTTTCAGCAGTTAATTTGTGAATTTTGTTAAGCAACATCAGAAACTTAACTTTATATATTTTCTGATTGATCATGCACCATTTCTAGGTATTACTAGGCATTGGAGAGATTATTTCCTCAAGGTCCTGCCGCAAGGTATCTTTCCATCACGTTATCAAGTTATTTGATACATGTGACTATCTAGTACAAGTAATATGGTTTATTGCTCATTCATTTGCATGGAATATGCCAATGCCTTTTGTAACATCCCTAGCCCATGTTAGGAAGATGAATAACTTACATAGAGTAGGTGAATTATAAAATAGTTAATGGGTACTAAATCTCACATTGGTCCCTTATTAGGTGAGACTGTGCTTTATAAGCAATTATAGGGAGCTTCAATTACAACTTGACTAATCATTTTGGAATGATAATGCAAATGTGAATAGCGCTTTCCCTAAGAAGTTACACCTTTAGAATGGCCATGTTGTTTGAATTTAGTCTCTTGCTTGGCAATTTGGAATATATATATATAATGTGATATTTTAGACATGGACATCTACATTCTATGTTTTGCAATGTTCAGCATGTGTTGTACTTATTTAATTCATTTTGATATCAGGTACTTTTGTTAAATGGTACAAATGATCGAGAAACCAGTGATTTCTCAGCATCTTGCTTCGTAACTGCAATTACAGATGCTTTGAATCGAACATATGGAGATCTTCAGAATTGTCTAAAAAACCTTGTACGTGAGTAGATACAGTAATTCTTTGATGGGCATCTTGCTGAGTGACTTGGTGTGGTGTAGCATGATAATCAAGTGTTCTGTTTAAATTTAATAATCAGAAGCAACTTGCATTCTATGAAGTTTTGATTGTGTCATAAGAAAGCAAGTTTAATTTATAATTAGGACATGGTATATATTGGGTATCACCTTCAATATCAAGATCAGCAGCTTGTTGATGAATATGGAGATGCTTGTTGTAGAAGTTAGTTAAAAGTTGCCCTGTAAAATGAATGCCATAAACAGTGGGTTTAGACTTGTAACTGCAAAGTTTTTCGATTATTAGGTTGAATGACTTTAGAGTAACTTGAAAACTGCTCCCTCCTTTCAGACTGAAGCTGAATGATAAATCACTGTAGTCATTGGAAATGCCATTCTTATAATAAAGTTCATATGATTCTGGTATCCTTGAACACTTGACACAAACAGCCAACTACCAGGGGTGACATTTATTTATCTTCCCTCTTTCTTCTCTCCTCACAATAATTCAAGTAATCACCATACTCTGTGCACTCTCTCTCTGTCTCTCTCTAAGCCTAACACCTAACCAACCCATCCCCCACCCCTTACACCTGACCCAAGCCCAGAGGCTGGTGAGTATAATTATCTAACCTCTCCTCTTTAGACTCCATCAGACTTGCCTTCTCTGCAGTTATCTAACCTAGCTTCCTCTCTATACTTCATGCCCAAAGGTGATTTTAGCTTGTAGTTGGGGTTCCTGAAAATTGAGGTGCATTCCTCTGGACAGAGTCTAACCTCCTCTGAGAGATGTCAGTGCCTAAAGGTGATTTTAGCTTTGAGTTGGGGTTTCTGAAAATTGAGGTGCACTCCACTGGACTGAGTGTAACCTCGTCTGAGAGATATCAAAGTCTCTGTCATGTCCTCTCATTGGTGTTCTTTTTCTCCTTTTTACTAGCTTCAACGTGAATTGATGACCCCTGCTCCCCCAGATTGGAGATCCATAGGTCTGCTGAATGGTTTCTTTCTATTCCCAACCCCTTCACTCCCCAAATTGCTGAATAGTGATATTTTCATTATAGAAGTATCGACTCACCCTTTACAGCAGCATTGGGCTTTTTGAAATTAAGTTTATGTTTCTGTGCAGCCAAGCCAGTACATTAATACACTTTTGGTCCCCAAAGATGGTGAAATTCCTGTTGATGTTCAACGCTTGGCTGCCCAAGGAATCATTGATGTGGTATGTACGCCTCTTACCATTTGTTTTGACTAGGATACTAGAAAAAAGTGCCAAAGAAAATGTCCTTACGGGAAATATCATTTATGAAGTTCCATATTCATTTTAAAATCAAGCATTACTCATTTGGAAATTCCAGGATGAGACATTAATGTTTTGTTTGGGGTTAATGTGGTGAGGGCATATCCCTGAAAATTTTCTTTAAACTAGCCCTAGACTGCTGAAGTTCCCCAGTGAGGCTGATTTAGCACCTCTGATCAAAATAGTTTGAATATTTCTGGTGCCAGAAGAATTGGCTGATGAGACTGAATTTAACAGCTCAAACTTTAAAGGCAACCTGGCAGGATTTCTTATGGTGTTATTAATTTTAAGTGCTCTGTATTCAGAAGAATTTTAGTATTGCCTTGATCAGTATTAGTAGTCTAAGCAGAAAACTGTGTTTAATCATTTTACATGTAGTTACTTGACTTAACGACTGCTTCATTTGTGGACCTAGATTCTAAAACAAATTGACTTTTGCAGATATTTGTTGATTCTATACATGATCCAAAAGTGGGTGTAATATTTGACCCGAAGTCCCTAATACAAGCTCTAGCCGATGTGGTAGGCGAACATATGAAAATATGAGCACAAATGTTACTGAGCTTGACCATTCAAATGATGGTCAGGGGCAAGAGTTATTGCTTTGATGTGGATATATATTGAAGCCTTTCTGCTTGTAGGTCCATTGTTCCTGAATTAAAAGTTACAGAAATTCAATCTTTTTCTCGGTCTATAGTTGTATCATATTCTACTTACTTCCCATGAATGTGCTGCAATTCCTATTATTATTGTTAATTTGAAATTATTTTCTGATTACTGGTTGCTCAATTTGATTTACATTGTGGCTACTTTATGCTCTTCAAATGCTATAGGATGTTTGGTATATAAGTTTGTTCCTGTAGCTAGATTGTGTTCATAAGCGCTTGACTTTTTTTTTTTCCCTTAAAAATAAAAATAAAATGAAAAGCCATTTAAAATAAGCTGCGTTATCCCGTATAAAATGGGTGTGAAGAATAGCCTTACTAATTTTAATGCAAACTATAAAATTTGAACTGCAACAGCTAGTTTGTTTACTTTGTGCTCTGACGGAGCTACATAACCAATGGCTGTGTACGATTAAAAAAGAAGGAAAATTTACTAAATTGGTTCCTGTGGGTTGTCATGATAACGAATTGTTGGGGAGAGTAATATCAAGGGGAGCCAAACATATGCATATACATAGGATACCACTTCTAACTCAAAATCTCTTCACTTGTGAATTTCTTTCGTATTGACCAAACTTCCTCAAGAATTAATTAATGGAGATGGTTTGACTACCCCCGAACAAAGTTTTTATATTTATTTTTTAATTTGAGGGTAAAATAGTAATTTAAAAGAATTTTGTCGAGAAAATAGCTGAAATATGTATGAAGGGATCATTTTGTTACATAACCAATCCATACTACAGAGATTTGTAAGCTTATTTTAAACCACAATGATTCATTTGTTATAAGGTTAAACCTTTGAGACTAATTTAACAATTTTCTAAAAGAAAAAAAAAAAAAAAATCTTTAGTCAACGATTTATTTATTTTGTGAGTAACTAGAATTTTTTTAAATGTAAAGAATATATATAATCAAAATTTAAAGAATATAATTACTATTGTTTGATGCGAAGCAACCGCTAGCTTAAAAAAAAGCATTGAGCGCTTAATTAAATTATTTAAAAAGAGTTTACTGCCAACTATTTGAGCTTTTCTACCTTATTTTCTTACGAATCCTTAGTTCCTGTTCAGTAAGTTATTTGCTTTATTTTGTTAAAATTAAACTCAAATTTTTATGCATTTTGCTTCAAGTGATCAGGGAGTATATATATATATATATATATATATATATATATATATATATATATTAATTTCAAGTAGTTAGAAAAAGATCTTTTTCCCCCTAGGTTCTTCATGGCCTAAATCATTAAAATAATTCAAAAATATTAATTTTTAGGACCTTGAGGGCGATTAATATACAATTATTTCCTAATTAAGAGAAGTTACCGTCTAATTTGAAACAAGAAGAAAATGCAGCATTATCATTTCCGGAAATCTTGAGCTAAGTGATTAATGTTGAACTTTACCAACAAATGGACAAGGATCTTTAATGATGTTACATCTAAATATATAAATCATGTCACATCATTTAATTTTTTTAACAGTGTTTTAAATATTTATCACGTGATATCATTTATCATATTAAATACTACATCATTAAATCTTAATCATGAAATAAATCACCTTCGTTTCACTTAAAACCGAGAGGATCGATCCTAATATGAATTAGCAATCCTAGTGAAAGACAGATTTTAGGTAGATCGATCCGACAGTGGCCAATATCCAAGGCTGTCATTGTATGGCAGCAACAATGTAGCATTAAGACCAGGGACAACCTTTTACCATGTGGCAGATACATTCTGTCCAATATTTTGCTTTCCATGCATATGGAATCCTAGTATCAGAATCTCTTCACAGTGCGAAGAATCTGTAGGATTTGTTGAAACAGTCCAAATTCCTTGGCCACTTTTACGGGCCAGCTATCACCAGTTTCTTCATGCAGTAGTGTTAGTAGGAGAAACAAGAGATGCTGTTAATCACCTCAAAAGTCAAACATATGCACAATGATTGTAGCAATGATTGTAGGTTTGAACATTATTCCTTCCACATCTTTCATCTTCAAAGCTTACTATTTTGGGATTCTGCGTTGAATCAGAAACATCAGGAATCTTCTATATATACCCATTTCTTCTGAAGGATTGTAGTGTGACTGAATCCCTTTTTGTCTTCTAAAATCACATCAGAAACAACCATAAATCAAACCGGTTGGAAAAACAACTAATTAATGGCTTTGACAGCTGCAAGGGCATTGATCTTCCTGGTGCTGCTGGGGATATGGGCTTGCCAAGCCACCAGCCGCACGTTGCATGAAGCCTCCATGTCAGAGAGGCATGAAAAATGGATGGCTTATTATCGCCGAGCTTACAAGAACAATGCAGAGAAGGAAATGCGTTTGAAGCTTTTCAAGCAAAATGTGGAGTTCATTGAGTCTTTCAACAATGCTGGGAATCGTCCATATAAGCTGCGCATCAATGAGTTTGCAGATCAAACTAATGAAGAATTCCGGGACTCTCACAATGGATATAAAAGGTCCTATTCTAGGCCATCTGCAATGACACCATTCAGGTATGAGAACATGACTGAAGTGCCAGCTAAAGTTGATTGGAGAAAGAATGGAGCTGTTACTCCTGTTAAGGACCAGGGCGAATGTGGTAAGGCAAAGATATTCCATATCCTTATAATACCTCATAGATGATGTGTTCGTCCTAACAATGCAGTCCCTTGTGTTCTGGTATCAGAGCGAAGAATTCTCCGATTTTGTCCTATTTTATCTGCTAATCAGTTGACTGATGTGTTCATGATCACCAAAGCACATCCACTTAAACATTTCCGTATTTGTTTCCAAATTTAAGTTGGCATCTACACTACCACCTTGGGTTTGAGGGGATGTTTATTGTCGTTATCGTACACAATAATGATGAATAATATAGAAACGAAAAGAGAGACCAAAAGAAAATCGAGACACAGATTTTTTTACGTTGTTCAACAATATGTTTACGTCCACAGGAGAGTGTGGCTATATTTCACTATTATTTAATTTAGGGTTATAATATAACATACTTATAGAAAAACCCTAATTGTACAAACTTATTTCGGAAAAACTCAAAATACCTGTATTGTATCGCTTCGACAAATGGCAAACTATACTAGTACTTTAGTATTATTTTCTGTGCCTGAGAGAATATGAGTCAGGAGAATATGAGTCACTTCTTCCAACATTTATGTTGATTATATTTCTTTGTATAGGTTAATTTTATTCTGTAATATTCCCTCAAGCTTCTATTCTCTAGTAATTTTAACAATGAGCATGAATATTGTAGGATGCTGTTGGGCATTTTCA
This sequence comes from Carpinus viminea, assembly GCA_013348765.1. NCBI lineage: Eukaryota > Viridiplantae > Streptophyta > Magnoliopsida > Fagales > Betulaceae > Carpinus > Carpinus viminea. The sequence continues at coordinate 61,160,263 of CP054667.1, forward strand.
GCAGTTGCAGCCGTGGAAGGAATCACCCAAATCCAAAAGAAAAAGTTGATCTCTCTTTCCGAGCAAGAATTAGTTGATTGTGACACCAGCGGGGATGACCTAGGCTGTGAAGGTGGTCTAATGGACAATGCCTTCAAATTTATCATCCACAACAAAGGCCTTTCAACTGAAGACAAGTATCCCTACAAGGGATCAGATGGAAATTGCAGCAAGAGCGAGAGAGCATCCCCTGCAGCCAAGATCACAGGATATGAAGATGTGCCGGCCAATAGCGAGAAGGCACTGAAAATGGCAGTGGCCAACCAGCCAGTTTCCGTTGCCATTGATGCCAGCGGCTACGCCTTCCAGTTTTACTCCAAGGGGGTCTTCACAGGAGATTGTGGAAAAGATTTGGACCATGGCGTCACTGCAGTTGGTTATGGGAAATTAGATGGGAAGAAGTACTGGTTGGTGAAGAATTCATGGGGCACCAGTTGGGGTGAAGATGGATACATAAGAATGGAAAGAGATGTTGAAGCTAAGGAAGGTCTATGTGGCATCGCAATGGATTCTTCCTATCCCACTGTTTGAGTTGTAGAGTAGAAGGGTGAATAAACCTTTTATCTTTCATATAATTTCCCTGCATGTGCATGTTTTGCTATTTCTCCTTGTTTTATGTAAGTGGGATGTCATGTAAATGCTTGCACATCGGTTAGTACTTGTGCAACGCTTTCTTTTCCTTTCATTGGTCGGAAGTAGGGTCGTAATCGAGCCGAATATTAAATGTTCAAGTTTTGTTCATTAGATTTTATTTCGAACACATGCAAGCCGAATTGGATAATTTGTTCAAGCTTTGATTCATTTATTTTTCGAGCGAATTCTAGCTTATTCACGAGTTGCTAAGTTAATTTAATTGTTAATAAATTATATAAAGTACATCGGTATGTATATAAATTCATTATGCACACACATATATTTATAGATACATGCAAATACACAAATATTAATATCAAGACCCACAATAACAATAATTCAAGCTATATCTATTATATTAGGAAGATAATTTATCCTTGAGATGTTCTAATTATGTAACTAAATGCAATACTATAAAAATAATAAAAATGAAGTTACACGAGCGTATACGAGTATAATTCGTTTAATAATTGAGACTAATTTTGTGTTCGACTCATTTATTAAATGAACTGAATTCAAGATGAGTTCATACGAAAGGGTATTGAGCAAATTGGTCATTGAACTTATTCATTTACGGCCCTAGTTGTGAGTGGTGCTTGTGCAACTGGTGCACTTCCCAGAAGTAATATAATATTCAATCCATTTAGAAGCCCAACTTCAATCTAGTAGCAGAAGTCAAGCTAGTGCAGTAATTCCATCTTCCATGTAGTACTAGAATTGGGAAGAGCACCAATGGGCATGATATCTATGGCCTACATGAAAGATGCCCAAGCTTTATGAAGGTCTAACTTTTGAGGCTCAAAAAATGTCATGTTTTGATGTTTTCCGGAAAGCTTTCATTTGAAATTATATTGCATTGAATCTGCTTTGCACAGTAAATAACATGAGCTCATATAGGTTAGAAATTTCTCACACTGTTTTGCATATTCTTGAGCAGGGCAACACAAATCTTTAATTTTAGTCTATGCTTAAACCACGCATGTTTAAAACTAGAGAAGATTCTTGTTGGCAGTGTTTGCCAAGAGGCTAGAACGGGCTGGACCCGGGGCCGGCACTGTAGTGCATATTTTGGTTTGTTTAGGGATATGTGTTTGATTGGTTTTAGTAAAAATATTTTGTGGAAAAGAGTGAAAAAAATATATTTTGTATGGAAAAATGTAAAAAGTTTGTTTTGTAGTGTTTTTTTTATTTGAATAATAATAAAAAGAATGATTGATGTAGTATATAAAGTAGAAATGTTGGGGTTAATTTTGAGGTGGAAGTTTTTTTTTTTTTTTGGGATTGAAGAAGAGGTCTGGTCCAGCCTGTTCCAGCCTCTAAACTGAATAATTTCTTATGTCTTTGATCTAGTCAAATGATTTAGATTCTTTCTTGAGGATGAAGTTTCCACAACCTTACATGTGATCGCTCAACACATCAAGCATGTTGACTACAGAAATGTCTTACTCCTAATTTCTAAATGAATCAAAGTGACCTCAACTTTACATTTGAGTCCGCAATGCTTTTAAAATTAAAAATCAACGTCATAAGGAGTCTTGAAATTTCACATCATTCCCTTTGACAATTTTCAAAATGAATGACAAATTCACTAGTCCGTTCACTTCATTGTATATGGAGAGCACTTATAAACCTATAGTCGGAAGGGGGAAACATTTCTTGCAACTCATCATCTACCACTATTTTGATTGTGTTCAACTCATCGATCATTCACCAAGTCTTGAAAATCACTCAAATGCTTAATTAGCAATAGACCTTCTCTTTCTAAGGTTCAAATTCACAAATTGATTAATTTTAATAGCTTTATTTTTAGTTATCTTCCTCTCATAAAAACCCTCATATATATTTTTTTCAAAGACTATACGTATCTATCTATTGAGATTAATGGTGAAAAAGATAGTTACGATTAGTGGTTATTAGCTAAAAACGCTATCTATAACCGTCTAGGTGGTTAGTAAAATTCACTAACTACCTCCGCTAATTGGCTGTTAGCGTTTAGTAACTCTAATAACCACTAACCGTTTAAAAAAAAAATCTAAAAAGAAAACAAAAACAATGTCGTTTCTATGGTAATACAATGATATCATACTACATATAACATAATTTCTAAATTTTTATACATTTTTATTTATATTTAAAATTGTAAACATAAAAACGACATCGTTTTATGTATTTTTATATAAGTATAATATATATTATATAATATATATAGGCGGTTGATAGTTAGCAATTAGAGGGTTTGAAAAAACCTAAAACCACTAATTAATCGTAACCGCCTAGGCCTAACAGTATTCAAAAGCAGTTAGCGGTTTCACCCCTACTTGAGATACATGATAAAACACACAAATGTTAATCTACTACTTGAGCATCCACATAAAGCTATACAAAATTTAGTTAAATTTAACTTTCAAAGTGTATTTTTTTAGATATAACTAGTCACTTTTAAAGACTACCAAATATCAAACTCTTTAAATATTTAGTTATTTTTACCAAATATTATTATTTTTTATTATGAAACCAAATTACTTTAACTACCATGAAACTTACTTTCATGCTCACATACATGAAATTATTTTTTGTGCACAATTGCATCTTTAATTCAATAAATTTCATTGATGAATGCATTTAATTTATTAGAAAAAAAAAAAAAAAACCAATGAATGTCAAGCAGTTGTGTATTTGAGAAAAGATGAGTGACGAAAAAAAAATGAAAGGGGAAAAAAAGTAAAAAATGAGGGGATGAAATTCTAGAGGGAAAGAAATAGAAAAAGAGAGGAAGAAAAATGAAAAGTGGTGCTAGAATGTAATAAAATAATATAAAATAATATAATAATATTTTAACATTTGCTTTTAGTTTCTTTAAATTTGAAGAAGATGTTTGACAAATGTTATATTTAACATTTGATAAAGAGTTTGATGTGGAGGACTTTTTGTAGATTTTGTTAAAATTTTAAATAAATGTTAGATATAGAGAGCTTGATGTGGATGCTCAGCGGATTTATTATGCATCTTTCCCACTCTTTCTCATTTACATTGTTTGGCCTGACCTATCAGCTCCCTCATTAATTAATCACTCATTTAAATCCTTACAATAAATTATGTCCTCGATCGTTGGCTTCCAAATTGAATAATTGGATGACCCAATATCATCTCTTTATACAAATATTTGTTAGGAATTCAAAACAAGTCATTACTTTCAACATCATCATTATATGTAGTCCATGATGAACTAACTAAATTTGTAGTTGAGATAGATTTAATGGAATAACTCTTTTTAAGTCCCCGAGTCCTGACCATGACATTTTATTATGAGCTACTAAAATACTTATTCTTAATGAAATATAATTTCACAAGTGGAAAGATAATTATTGGATACTCGAAGATTAAATGGTGGAATTATTAATATACATCGACAACCTAAGCAGTTGGATAGGAAGCTAGTGTGGCAAATCCGCAGAGCCCGAGGTCTCTCTGTATCCTCATGTACCCACTCTCACCCCAGTTCTCGCCCCATGAGTTCTTCACTAACCAATAATCGATGCCATCAACGGTGGTTCCATACCCAACTGCAGCAACAGCATGGTTGATGATCTTCCCACATTCTCCATTGAATACTCCGCTAGAATATAAATTGAAGGCTCTGTCGCTACCATCAATGCCAATTGAAATTGGTTGGCGGGCGACGTGCTGCAATAAATCCTTCTCATTGATGGCAGGTATATCAGTAAAACCACTGATCACGGCTGCTGCTTGAGATGATTTCCCGGTGTCACAAATTCCAGCCAGAGCCACGTATGGGTAATTTGTTTCAAGGGTGATTCCATTGTTTTCTATTATATATTGGAAGGCATAATTCATGAGACCGCCAGCGCAACCTTGATTGCCATTGGTTGAACAGTCCAATAGTTGTTGCTCAGACAGGGAGATCAAATTGCCAGTTTGATCTGGTTGATCCCCTCTATCGCTGCCACCGCTGAAAATGCCCAACAACATCCTGCACCCATACCAATCAACCATGATAGAAAAATTAAATCGCTCAAGTAACAATAATAAGTGCGGAAATTTTCAGGCTCTTACCGCATTGGCCTTGGCTCTTAACTGGAGTGACAGCTCCATGGTCTCTCCAATCCACAGTCGTTGGAACAATATCAGTGAGGCCTTCATGCGTAAACGATGTGGTTCCGGTGGACCTTGACAGATTGGTCATCTTGAATCCACTACGAGCGGCAATGAATTCTTCAGCAGATAAGTCTGCAAATTCGTTGAGACTTAACTTGTAAGTGCGATTCCCTTCACTGTTGGATTTCTCTACAAATTCTGCATTTTGTTTGAATATCTCGAAGCGGCTTTCCTTCTCTGTATCGTCTAAATAATTGCGATTATATTGAGCCTGCCATTGCGAGTATTTCTCAGCCATGGAAGCTTCTTGCAATGCTCGGGATGTGGCTTGAGATGTCCAGCTCCCCAAAATTGTCAACACGACAATTGTAAATGTCTTCCCGAGTACTGCAGAAGCCATTGTTTACAAATCGATGGAATAGGGTTGCTTGGCTAATGATATGTGAGGAAGAAAGCACCCATTTTTCCTATATATATAGGGGAAAAGATAACAGCCTCAACGACCTTGACAAACCATGAGTTCTTATCTGAGGAGACCAAAAATAACAAAAACCAGAATAAGATGATCATTAATTAGACACCCTCAATATTTTTTTTTTGATAAACACCCTCGGTATTCTATAACCGTAATATACATCTTAATTCGAGAATTTTATTGCTTCAAATTAGAAAAACATATATACCTAAAAAAATGGTTTTGCATGTTTCATCACGGTCTAACTAAGGATTAAAATCTTAGTCTAAGAGTATTCCCAACGAAGGAGCCAAATTTTTATGCAAAATGACTCTTCAAAACTCACTTTATCTACTTTAACTACTGAATTTTTACATACCTCTTACATCCGATTAGTTATATTTTTATTTATATCATTTAAATATTGTTTTTTTTTTGATAAGGATTGTATTTTTCCTAAATATCCTATTTTCAATTTTGGAAAAAATAGATGTGAAGAGAGAAATAGTAGGAGAAAATTTTGGGAAAAGAGAAAATAGGTGAGAGAAACAATAAAAAATGAATTAACTCTTTAAATAGTGCTGCTACATGTAACTTTTTTTAGCTCATTCAATAAAATATCTATTTATCTTTTTTTTCTCCAATGCAAAGGGTATTTTACAAATTTAAGGAACCATTTTAGATAAAAGTATCATTTGGCTCCTCCATTAAGAATGCTACTTTTATTCAAAATAGTTTCTCGAAACTCACTTTATCAAGTTTAACTAATGAATTTTTAAACGTATTCTATATCGGATTAACTATATTTTATCTATATCATTTATATATCTTTTTAATATATTTTTATTAAAAATTGTGAAAGAATGTCTCATAATGATCCTTTGACAAGTGGGAAAAGTTTTAGGAAAAAGAGAAAATGGGTAAGAGAAACAATAAAAAGTAAAATGACTTTCTTGAAAGTGCTGCTACATGTAGTTTTTTTCTTTTTTCTTTTTTTGCTAATCCAATCAAATATTAATTTTGCAATTTTTTTGCCAATCCAATTAATGTGGGGAGTTTTTTACAAATCTTATCAATTATTTAATATAAAAGTACTATTTGGCTCATTTATTATCTTTGTAGAAATCAATTTCAAGAACATTAATCAGCATTTTACTTGAGGAAGATTAGTTGAAGACTAATGCCTTAAAGGTGTTGTTATGCTGGGCGTTCTACTTCATGGCTGCTGCTTACAGCTTCTATGTTACTGTTTTTGATTGTTCGTTTAAATTTTATGTAATCTTTTAAGTTTTGTGTGTGCTGGACGATCAAGTGGTGTGTTGAACTGATGAACTTCTTAGGTTTGTGTGTGCTGGATAATGTTTTATGATTTAAAGTTTTAATATCTTCTGTGTTGGATTTGTTTTACTGCTGGAATTTTTAAGTACTTCAGATGAAATTTAAGCTTTATGTTTTATTTGATATAATTTAAGTTTAGGTTAGATTTTTTGTCTGTCTTGAATTTGTAACAGTGGGTTTTAGGCTTTTAGCATATATTTCTCGATTCAATTCGTATGAAATGGAAAATTTTTGATTCCATCTATTTCAAATATATATATATATATATATATATAAAATGTATTTTGAATCTGATTTATCATGAAAAAGCCCAAACATTGAACTTGGTTAACATAAAAAAATGCCAATTTTAATTTTTATCATGTTACATTGTATATATAAAAAATTAAAATTGGAAATAAAGTTACAAAGCCCTGAAAAATAGGTCCAGAAGTTTTGGGCCCAACCAAATCTAATGAAAATATATTACAAAAAATCCATTCAGTAATACCTGACTCATACTCGAAACTGCCCCGACCCTGAAGACCCGATCACTGGCAGACAAGTTTATGTAAAACTGGGTTTCAAAATTCAAAACCCATACCCGCCTTGTACGGGCCGGATTCTGGAAATTGGTAAAACCCGGGCTGATCCGCCCAGTGCCCAACCCTAGAGAGAGAAAGACTAAGGGAGAGAGAAAAATAAAACAGTAAATAGTAATCTTTGAGAAAGAGTAAAACAATCATCTAGTTTGCTATAATAAATAGTAAAATTGTGCTATTTACTGTAGCAAAATTTGCATTTTTATTACTCTAGAGCTTATTTGTTGGAGACAAAAAAGGGATCAAAATAGCTAAATATAGCTATTATGAGTCATTTGGCTAATCTTTTGGAATTGCTCTTAAATAGCTAAAACAGCTATTGTCGATGTTGAACATGCTCTAATTAGCTTGTCCAATCGACACAATTGCCTAAATCACACAGTATTGACTAATAGTCCATTTGATATTGCGATTTCGAAAATTAAGATTTTAAAATGTTCAATTTAAAAATGTGATTTTTAAAAACACGATTTAATTATGTATTTGACAAAATCATGATTTAGCCTTTAAAACCACGTGGTTTCAAAAAAAATCACCTCTTACATGCATACAAGGCTATGGATGGGTACATGAGGACTCATAGAGACATCGATTATATCTAGAAAAAAAAAAATAGAGACATCTATTATAATACATGTATTCCAAAAAACTATGCATGTATTGTTGCTTTTACATATTGTCAAAATGTGTTTTCCTATCTCTTTCCTTATAATACATGTATTCCAAAAAAACTGATGAGTACGATAAAAGGCCTTTCATCATATGCTTGGGTTGGCTTAGGGCCTATTTGAGATTGCATTTAAGGGGTTTAAAAGTGTTTTTAACCTTCAAACAATTCGTTTGAAGAAAAGAGTACTAGTTTGATAAATAAATTAAAAAAAAAATTTAAGCACTTTTAAGGATTCAAAAAACCTAAAAATAGTCAAAAAACACTTTTAGCAGTAAAAGCTTAAAAATGAAGTTTTTGCCCAAAAGCTCTTTTTGACTTAAAAGCTCTATTTCTCAAATGCAATCTCAAATAGATTCTTAGACTCTCTAGTTCAGATTGATGTCCATTTTGGTGTGGAGACCTTTGACTTAGAGCATGTTTGAGATTGAGTTTGAGAAATAGAGTTTTTAAGTCAAAAAGAGCTTTTGTCAAAAGTGTTTTTTTGACTATTTTTAGGTTTTTTTGGACCCTTAAAAGCACTTTTTAATTTTTTTACCAAACGACTACTTTTTTCTTCAAACAAGCTTTTTGAGTATTAAAAGCACTTTTGGCTTCTCTCTTGTTTAGAGAGAGAAGCTCTGAAAAAACCCTAGGTTTTTCCCCTCCTTAGTGGGTTCTTCCGCCGCCAGGCGCTTTGTCGGGAGGAGGGAAAGGCTTTGCCTTTCCTTCTCTCCCCTCCTCGTCCATGTGTTTTTGCTGCTTTCGTGCTGTTTTTGGTTGGTTTTCTCTCTTTTTTGTAGGTCGTCTTGTTCTCTCTTCGTCACCGCCATCCACCTCGTCATCTTCGCCAGCTTCCAGCCGGATCTTTTTTGGTTCTTAAATGGGTTTTTTTAAAAACTCGATCTACGTTACTCAGGAAGACCCGGGCTTACACGCGCCATCCCATCGTCATCACCAGCCCCCCTGCTTCCCAGCGCCGCCGCCCGATCATGCACCAGCATAGCATGCGCCGGAGCGTGAGTTTCACGCGCTTGAGCGTGGATCTCACATGCCAGAGCGTGTACACCACGCCCCGCGCATTTTACCTCTCCACCGCCACCACTGGCCTCCAAGCTCCCCTCCGACTCCATTCGACCCACCTTTTGCTCTGTCGGAGTGTGTGTTCTGCTGTGGTTTTTGGTCGCCGACGTTCCTTGGTGTTTGCTTTTGTTGTATTTTTGCAGCCTTGTTTGTGTTGTATATTTGCTGTTTTGTTGTTGTCGTGTGTTTCTCAGCTTTGTCTTTGTTGTAATTTCTGTGTTTTTAGTTTTATTTTGTTGTCTGTAATGCTTTATCTTCCTGCCATGACTTGGTTTGATCTTGAGGTTGAGGTGGAGATTGTTTTGTGGGTTTTAGCTTCCTTTTGGTTCTTTGTAGTGCCTGCTTTGCAACTATCATTTCACAGTGATGGTTGTTTTACCCGCATTGAACTCTTCTCGGAGTTTCTTTGCAATTTACATCGCCTTGTGCGGCCCTGGAATAGGCTCGGCTTGCCTTTGGTTCTTTTTGGATTATTGGTAATTACCATTGCCTCATGTTCGGTTCTTAGGGATCGGATCCAGTATTTGTTCTTATATTTGCACTATTTTTTATCATTTGGGCTATGTTGTTAGGTGCCCTCCCTTTTTATTTTGGTTTATTGTTGGGGAGCCCACCCCATTTTCGTTTATAGGATCTTCCACTTCTTTTTCCTTTCGGATCAGAAGTGAGAAAGATTCTTCCCTGTAGCCCTTTCCTTTTTCAATTAGAAAAAAAAGAAAAAAAGAGTATTAAAAGCACTTTTAGGCCTCCCAAACGCAATCCTAAATAGGCCCTTAGTCTTCATTCATATATATATATTTTCACCTCCAATATGCTAGTGACACTTGTTATCTTATGAATTGTCACAGATCACTATTAATTACAATCAATTCTACTAAATAATTGAAATTGAACTCTAATAAATATTTTCAAATTTACTCAATTAATCCCGTAAATAATTCTTATTTTAACATTCGATTGTTTTATGAAATATTCCATAGTTGATATAAAGTCAATTAGACTATCATTTTAATTCATTACCTCTTATCTTTGAGTTTCCAATTTAATCATATAATTAGCCTCTCACTTGTGAAATTATATTTCATTAATAATAAGTAGTTTAGTACCTCATAATAAAATGTCATGGTGAGGGACTTAGAAGAATTATTCCATTAAATCTATCTCAACTGAAAATTTCTTATCTCATTGATCTAGTCAAATGATTTTGATTCTTTCTTGAGGATGGAGTTTCCACAACCCTACATGTGATTACCCAAGGCATCTAGTATGTCTCACACCTAAATGAATCAAAGTGACCTCAACTTTACATTTGAGTCCACAATGCTCTTAGAATTTGAAATCAATGTCATAAGGAGTCTTGAAATTAGAGATCATTCCCTTTGACAATGTTCAAAATGAATGACAAATTTAGTGGTCCGTTCACTACATTATATTGTATATGGAGAGCACTAAACCCATATTCGGAAGGGGGAAACATTTCTTGCAACTCAACATCTACCACTATTTTGATTGTGATCAACTCATCGATCATTCACCAAGTCTTGAAAATCACTCAAATGCTTAATTAGCAATTGACCTTCTCTTTTTAAGGTTCAATTTGAAAAGCTTTATTTTTAGTTATCTTCCTCTCATAAAAACCCTAATTTTTTTTTTCAAGACTAAATGTATCTATCTCTTGAGAATAGGGTGAAAAGTTGGTTACCATTAGTGGTTATTGGCTAAAATCACTAACTATAACCGTCTAGGCGGTTAGTAAGATTCACTAACCATCTCCGCTAACTGGCGGTTAGCGTTTAGTAACTCAATTAACCGTTAACTGCCTTTTTTAAAAAAAGAATAAAATATATCTAAAAACAAAAATAAAAACATTGTCGTTTCTATGATAATACAATAATGTCTTATTACATATAACATCATTTCTAAATTTTCATACATTTTTATATATATTTAAAATTGTAAACATAAAAGTGACATCGTTTTATGTATTTTTAAATAGAGGTTAATATATATGCGTTAAAGTTAGCTGATTGGTTTTTCTAGCCTTTATGTAGCATGATTTAATAAAATAAAATTGCATTTTCAACCCTATTTATACATGATATGAGTTAATCCACTATTTGATATACCTAATGTTTTCATCTTTTTCATTCTCATTTCAAAATTAAACCTATAAGTGGAAGGTCCCCTTTAGGGATGATATCACCCAAATTATATTTGATCATCCTAAATTTGATGCTAATGCCTCAATTTTGTTAAATGCCTCACAAATTTGCTAATGCCTCAAATTTGATGCTAATGCCTAAAAATCTGATAGGCAATTTTGAATTTTATTTTTCTTCAAATCATAATGTAAAACCAGAACAGAGGAGAATTAAAATGATGGAATAATTAATATACATTTCCTTTAAATAAGCATAATATATATGCAAAAAGTTAGGTCTCTAGATGTTTTTCCCGCCTTCAAAACCAATAATCGATGCATCAGCATTAACCCAACTGCTCATTTCAACCCACATTCTCCATTGAATACATGATAAAACACAAAAGGTTAATCCACTATTTGATATAACCAATAATCGATGCCATCAGCGGTGGTTCCAAACCCAACTGCAGTAACAGCATGGTTTATTTCCGTCCCACATTCTCCATTGAATACTCCGCTAGAATAGAAATTAAAGGCTTGCTCGCCACCATCAATGCCAATTGAAACTGGTTGGCGGGCCACGTACTGCAATAATTCCTTCTCATTGATGGCAGGTATATCAGTAAAACCACTAATCACAGCTGCTGCTTGAGATGATTTCCCGGTGTCACAAGTTCCAGTCTGAGCCTCGTATGGGTAATTTGTTTCAAGGGTGATTCCGTCGTTTTTTATTATATATTCAAAGGCATAATTCATGAGACCGCCATCGCAACCTCGATTGTAATCAGTTGAACAGTCCAACAGTTGCTGCTCAGATAGGGAGACTAACTTGCCAGTTTTAATCTGGGTGATCCCCTCTACCGCTGCCACTGATGAAAATGCCCAACAACATCCTGCACGCATACCAATCAACCATGATAAAAAAAATTAAATCGCTCTAGTTTTTTGATAAGTGACAATTTAACAACAACAATAATAAGTGCGGAAATTTTCAGGCTCTTACCGCATTGGCCTTGGTTCTTAACCGGAGTGACGGCTCCATGGTCTCTCCAATCCACAGTCGTTGGAACATCAGTGAGGCTTTCATGCGTAAACGATGTGGTTCCGGACTACGAGCGGCAATGAATTCTTCAGCAGATAAGTCTGCAAATTCGTTGAGACTTAACTTGTAAGTGCGATTCCCTTCACTGTTGGATTTCTCTATAAATTCTGCATTTTGTTTGAATATCTCGAAGCGGCTTTCCTTCTCTGTATCGTCTAAATAATTGCGATTATATTGAGCCCGCCATTGCGAGTATTTCTCAGCCATGGAAGCTTCTTGCAATCCTCGGGACGTGCCTTGAGATGTCCGGCTCCCCAAAATTGTCAACACGACAATTATAAATGTCTTCCCGAGTACTGCTAAAGCCATTGTTTAGAAATCGATCGAATAGGGTTATTTGGCTAATGATTAGTGAGGAAGAAAGCACCCATTTTTCCTATATATATAGGAAAAGATAACATCCTCAACGACCTTGACAAAACCATGAGTTCGATCTTATACGAGGAGTCTAAAAATAAAAAAAAAAAACAGAATAAGATCATTTTGACATCCTCAATATTCTATAACAGTAATATCTTAATTCGAGAATATAGCTTAAAATTAGAATAACATATATACCTAAAAAGTGGTTTTGTATGTTTCATCGTTGTCTAACTAAATAAGGATTAAAATTTGGTCTAAGAACATTCTCAATGGAAGAGTCAAATGGTATTTTTATCTAAAATAACTAATAAAATTTGTAAAATACAAATCCTATTAGCTATTTCTTAGCATGGCTATTAATCCCAAAAGAAATTTTCCTACCTATTCAAAATACAACTTCTTTTTTCATTTTTTCATTTTAGCTACTAATCCAAAAGAAATTTTTCTTCGACTCCCAATTTTTATCAAGGGAAGGGAAGGCTTTATGCCCATTCGGCATATACCTAAAATTAAATTTCAAGACCAAAAATCAACCCAAACCCCCATGACTTACCTCTGCAACTCTCTATCCTTCCACACCACCAAATCCACTGCACTCAAGCAGCCGAAAGGAAGGTTGAACCACGGGTATTGGCACATATTTATGTGATAAAATCTTTGCTTCCAACCCTTGATATTTACCAAAACAGTGGGCTTAGAAAATCTTTAGCCTGGGCGAGCAACTCTGTATAGATGGAGCTCTCGATTTGGCAATGATTTGTGAGAAAGAATCATGGTAGATGGCGTCCTCTAGTTGAGAAAGTGATGGAAAAGAAGGGAGGAGGGGGAGAGACCAAGGAGAGAGAAAATTAAAGGAATAAATGCAAAATCAATCATTGTGGTTGGCCTAAATTATAAATCGCTCCATATAGTATCAAAATGAATTTAAAGGTCGTCCTTAGGGTATGCCAAAATAACAATTTAGTATCTGGACTCAAATTCAAGTAATGTTACAAGTTCCTCTTCGGTCCCTCCAAGAATAATGTGATTCTTAAATCACCATTGGATTTGTGATTGATTATTATAAGATTTTGGTCAAATGGTAATTTTAAGAGTCACATCATTTTTGAAGGGACACTAAAGTGACAAGAGGGACTTCTAGAATTACTCGTGAGTAATTCTAGAAGTCCCTCTTGTGTCCTTCCAAGAATGATGTGACTTTTAAATCACCATTGGGTTTGTAATTAATTATTATAAGATTTTGATCAAATAGTAATTTTAAAAGCCACATCAATTTTGGAGGGACACTAGAGTGACACAAGAGGGATTTCTAGAATTACTCCTCAAATTCTGTTTTTTTTTTTTTTTGACATGTCCACACAAGAGGGGGGAGGGGGGATTCGAACTAGTGACCTCCGCTTTATTAGGCGTGGTCCCAGCCGATTGAGCTACCTCTTGGGGACTCCTCAAATTCTGTTAAAACATCTATAACGGATTCCATTAAGTGACACATCAATGCAAATAAAAAGACAACTTGCGTCACTCTTAATATAAAAATATAAATATATAAAACTAAAAAACAAAAAATTAATTTTTTTTTTTTTCAAAAAAGAAAATGAAAAGAAAGGGCTGCTCGTAAGTTTGCTCCCACCACCAATGGTGTCAAGAACCACCCTGGTACTGTTGCTCTTCGGTGAATTGGTTTTCCCCTTCTTTGCTCTTATTTAGTGAATTTGTGTTATGGGTATGAGATTGCTTTTGTCTAGTGATCTAACACATGATTTTTGTTCAATGTTATAGAGTGAAATCCTTAAGTATCAGAAGAGTACTGAGCTCCTGAATAGAAAGCTTCCCTTCCAAAGGCTTGTTCATGAAATTGCCCAAGACTTCAAGGTGATATTTTCTATTTTTTGTGTTGTTATGTAGATGGGTTTGGTTAAATCTTTTTTGGTAATCATTTGTTGTGTGGGACATTTTGATTGCAGATTGATCTGCGTTGCCAGAGCCATGTTGTCTTAGCTCTTCAGAAGGCGGCCGAGGCCGACCAGGTAGGTTTGTTTGAGGACACCAATGCCATGCCAAGCGAGTTACCATCATGCCAAAGGATATCCATGCCAGTTGACTGGGAGGATCTGCGTCGAAGGTGGCTCACAGCCCATCCCTAGCCAGATCTAGGGTTTACCCCTTTCTTTTTTTTCTTTTTTGTTTTTCTTTTTTAAAAATAGGTTTTTTAGTTTTTTTAAGTTTATATATATATATTTTTTATTAAGAGTGACATGTGTCATCATTTTATTGGTACTGATATATTACTTAACAGAATCCGTTAAATGTTTTAACAAAATTTAACTTCATAGACTAATTTTGCATTTATCCCAAAATTAAACAATAAAAAGTAATCTTTGAGAAAGAATAAAATAATCATCCAAGTGTGCTATAATAAATGGTAAAATGGTACTATTCATGGTAACAAAATTTGCATTTTTATTACTCCAAAGCTTATATGTTGGCGGCAAAATTTTTTTTAAAAAAAAAAGGCTCAAAAAAGCTAAATATAGCTATTATGAGTCATTTGGCTAAACTTTTGGAGTTGCTCTTAAATATCTAAAATAGCTAATGTCGCTAAACATGCTCTAACCACCTTGTCCGGTCAATTCAATTGCCTAAAACGCACCGTATTGACTAAGGATCCATTTGAGATTGTGATTTGAAAAAGAGAGCCCCTTACATCCGGATGGGCTGCAAATGCCATCTTTTACAGCACCCAATTAGACACTGCCATGTCAAATAAGTACACAACATGTAATACACTTGGAAATACCAGATCCTTGAAACGATTTCATCATCTCATTCAAAGGAATCCACGGAGCCTCGCGGCAATCGCCCAAATTAGGACATTGCCCATATTCACGGGAGAAGAAGAAAACCAAAACAAAACAAAATCCCGTAAAAGAAGAAAACAAAATTCATAAAAATCAGAACTCATACATTCATATGGAAACAGGCAAATTAATACAGAACTCATAAAATGATTTCATCATCTACCCATTCAAAGCCGGAATCCACGAGCCTATGCCACTACCCAACGTCACAAGAATCGCCCAAATTCGGACACGCCCATATTCGGAGAAGAAGAAAACCAAACTAAAACAAAATCCCCGTAAAAAGAAGAAAACAAAATCCCTAAAAATCAGAACTCATACATTCATATTGAAATAGGCAAATTAATATAGAACTCATACCATTTCAGAGCACAAATCTCTTATTAAAACTCAAATAAATCTATCAACGCCTAGCCACGCCGAATCCATGGTCGCCGTGACCCACGGAATCCATCGTGGGTCGTGCCATGGGACCTAGCGTGACCTGTGCCTTGACCCAGTGGTTGGGCGGATTTCGCCACCAACATCATCTCTCTCTTGGGTGGATTCCAGTAGGGGTGGGTTGGTTTATGTTTGGATGGATCGAGGTTGAGAGATCCGAAATGGGCAATGGAGGAAGACGTCCGGTGATTTTGGGCAGGCTGGAATGGGCAATGGTCGTCAATGTTTGGCGATGGCCCGATGACGTTAGGCGTTGATCGGCGACGTTAGGCGCGGTGTTGGACAATGACGGCGGCGATGGCTTTGGTTTGTGGCTTTGATCGTAATCGTAAACGGTGGCTGTTTGGCGGTGGCTTTGTATAAAATGGGTTCAAAATCAGGTGGATCAATTACAATTTTTTAGTTTGTATCTTACATACGTGGCAGTATTATATAGGATGCTGTAAAAGGTATGTTTTGCAGATTGTCTGTATTCAAGGTTTTCTCTTTGAAAAAATATGATTTGAAAATATTGATTTAAAAATGTATGATTTAAAATGTTATTTTTAAAAATGTAGTTAAGCATTTGGCAAAATCGCAATTTGGCCTTTAAAATCACTTTTTAGCCTTTAAAATCATGAGTTTTCTAAAAATCACCTCCTTACCTGTAATTTGAAACGCAAATTTTTTGCATTTTCAAATCACAAAATTTTTAAAGTGCAATCCCAAACAATCAATTTTTTGCAATTTTGTTTAAAATTGTACTTTTTGTTTATAAAATCACAATATCAAACGTACCCTAAGAATACAAAACTTAGATACGATGAGAATGCCTACCTCTTTGAGGGCTGGCCTTGTGATCCTCTCCAACCTTTCCTTTGAAAAGCTCATGGAGTGTCTGCGTGCCTTATATGGCCCAAGTACTGGCCCCTGCTGGCCGCTCTCGCTAAGAATACAAAACTTTTTGTTTATAAAATCACAACATCAAACACACCCTAAGAATACAAAAATTAGATATGATGAGAACACCTTCCTCATTGAGAGCTGGCCCTGTGATCCTCTCCAACCGTTCCTTTGAACGGCTCATGGTGCCTTATAGGGCCAAGTACTGGCGGCCACTCTCGTTCTTTTGCGATG
Source organism: Carpinus viminea (assembly GCA_013348765.1). Classification (NCBI taxonomy): domain Eukaryota; kingdom Viridiplantae; phylum Streptophyta; class Magnoliopsida; order Fagales; family Betulaceae; genus Carpinus; species Carpinus viminea. Next base: position 61,177,176 of record CP054667.1, read on the forward strand.
CAAAGGGACCCCTTTTTCTAGTGTGCTGATGAAGTTAAAGGTGGCCATTAACAGTTAATATGGCTTTCATATGTGAAGGGCAATGGAACCTGGAAATTTATGACTCAATTTATATAGTTTGTTCCTAAAAACTGAACCTAGATAGGAAAAAGAAAAGTAAAAACCCTACCAGAAAAGACAAGAATTTGTAATACACACTCTCTAATACTAAAACACACGAATTTCTTTTATTTTTAGAACCTTAAATCTGCCCAGTAAAAATTAGACTTCTTATATATAAGAATGCAGCATTTATGATGTAAATCAAGGGACCTAAAGGAAGGTCTCTGAAAATTGCGTCCAGACACGGAAGCTAGCCATCTGGACGCCTCTATGTTAATTTACGCATGTTTTAAGTATATGTACAAACAGGGATATGTCCTATTCGGAAGGGCCTCGCAGAGTTTCTATTCCGACTTTAATTTGTATTTCTTTTAGGTTATTATTAGGTTTAGGGTTTGGAGGCCTTAAATACATGTTTATAGACCATAGAAAGTAGCTTTTGATTTTATGTGAGTTTTTATCATTAAGAAGCTTTAGAGTTCTTCTTCTATTTTCATTCAAACCCTAGAGAGTATCTAGCATTTAAAGAAGATTTCTTTGATTCGTTGATAGTCTCACTATCTTAAGAGTATTTATCCCTTATACTTGCTGTTATTCTTGCATGTCACGAGCCTACATGCACTGCATCAATTTATCAAATTAATGGCTACATTGTGAGAAGATTTTATAAATAAAAATCGTAAATGACCCAATATCATCTTCTTATACAAATTTTTTTGAAGAATTCAAAACAAGTCATTACTTTCAACATCATCGTTATATGTAGTCCCAGATGAACTAGCAAGAGTCATAAATTTCCAGGTTCCATTGCCCTGCACATATGAAAACCATATTAACTGTTAATGGCCACCTTTAACGTACTTCGCTAGCAAATTATATATAGAAAAAGGAGTAGTGATACTTACCAGACTAGACTAGCGTAGGTAAACAGTACTCACACTGGGCTTTTAATATTATTAAAAAAATATTATTATTTTAATATTATTAAAAGACCAACGTAAATACTGTTCACCCATGCTGGTTTAGTGAATATCACCGCTCATAGAAAAAGGGGTCCCTTTGCATCCCTCTCTTTGAAATCTACCTTGAGCTTGAAGAGGTAAAAATATACTCACTTTGAACCTATCCGTTAAAACTTGGCCCCTTCCCATAAAAGCTTGGCCCTAAAAGACTTGGCCAGGTGTCCATGTTTGGAGAGGATGGGCCAGCCTGTCAAAGGGGAAGGCGAATCCAAGTTTTGTATACTTGTGCATTTGGTATTATGATTTTATAAACAAAATGTGCGATTTAACAAAATAAAATGCAGAAAATTGTTTAGTTGAGATTCGTTTTTAAAAATTTGTGATTTGAAAACATAGAAAATTTGCTTGAAGGTAAACTAAGTTGATTTTTTGAAAACGCACGATTTTAAATGCTAAATAGCGATTTTAAAGGACAAATCGGGATTTTGCCAAATACTTAGCTGCGTTTTTAAAAATCACATTTTCAAATCACACATTTTCAAATCAATATTTTAAATCGTACTTTTTGAAATCATAATTTCAAATGGACCCTAGTCAAATACTGTGCAATTTAGGCAATTGTATCGATTGGACTAAAAACTTGTTTGGGATTGTATTTGAGAAAGGGGTTTGTTAGGGGTTCTCCCCAAAGTGTTTTCCTAGGTTTTCCTAGGCATACGTAAAACATGATTTAAGAAAAAATAAAATTGTAGTATCATTTTTTTGCCAACAAATTAATTTTTATGAGTTAATATTTAGGTTCTAATACTTTAAAACTTATTTTTGGATTCAAAACTAAAACCTAAGGGTAGAAGGTTAACCCTTTAGGAATGATATCACCCAAAATGGATTTGATCATCCTAAATTTAGTACTAATGCCTCAAATTTGATACTAATGCCTAAAAAAACTGGTGGTAGAGACCACTATAATTTTATTTTTTCTTAAATTATGTTTTACGTAAATCTGGAAGAACCCAGGAGAATACTATGGGGAGAACCCATAGCATTTTCCTTTGAGAAATATAACTTTTAAGTCAAAATAAGCTTTTGAGTAAAAGATTCATTTTTAAACTTTTGTCAAAAGTGTTTTTTTTTTAAATCACTTTTAGGCTTTTTCAACCCTTAAAAGCGCTTTTAATTTTTTTACCAAACAAATACTTTTTTCTTCAAACAGACTTTTTGAGTGTTAAAAGTACTTTTAGACTCCTCAACGATAATCCCAAACATATCCTAAGCAGTTAGAACATGTTCAGCGACATTAACTATATATATATATATTTTTATAAGATACATTAACTATTTTAGTTATTTAAGAGCAACTCCAAAAAATTAGCTAAATGACTCAATAGCTACATTTAGCTATTTTAAGCCATTTTTTGTCTCCATCAGATAAGTTCCAGATTAATTAAAATGCAAATTTTACTACAATAAATAGCACCATTTTACTATTTACCATAGCATGCTAAATGATTATTTTATTCTTTCTCAAGATTACTGTTTATTGTTTAATTTTCTCTCTCCCTCGGTCTCTCCCTCGCTTCTCTAGCTTCTTTTCCATCACTTTCTCAACAAGGCGAAGCCATCTGCCATGATAGTTTCTCACCATATTCATTGCCAAATCGAGAGCTCCATCTACACAGAGTTGAGGATTTTATAAGCCCACTGTTTTGTAAATATCTAGGGAAGCAAAACTTTTATCACATAAAAATGTGCCAATACCCATGGTTCAACCTTCCTTTCGGCTGCTTGAGTGGAGTGGATTTGGCGGTGGGGAGAAGGAGAGAGAGTTGCAGAGGTAAGCCATGGGCATGAAGCTTAATTTTAGGTATATGCCGAATGGGCATGAAGCTTTAGTACCAATTTTTTGTTAATTTCCCTTTATCAAAAACGGGAGCTAAGTAAAATTTTCTTTTGCGATTAATAGTTAAAATGAAAAAATAATAAAATTGTACTTTGAATAAGTAAAGTGGCTACCACTACCAGCCTACCACTGTTGCTGGAGTTGCTCTGATGCACACTTTTATTTTCATTTTACATAATCTATTTTATATTTTACGATTATTTTTTGATCTATCGTTTTCTTCCCCCACTCTCTCCTCTCTCGTCTCTCTCCAGACCAGCTCGTCTCTCTCTCTCGCTAGTCATAAAATTGATCAAAAATTGGCTTGAAACTTTCAGGCGGACGTTGAGAGCTTCTTAAAGGGTACTGCCCATGTGGTGGAATCGATGCAGTTGGAAACATGGGGAATTGGGTTTTGAGGTTGTTGTTTTCGATTGATTGAAGAAAAAGCTAGCAAAACTGGTGGGTAGGTGTTGTTCATATTATCTCTGGAGCTTCCTTCATGAAGTCTTTGTAAATTTGTGGTTCTATTTATACTGCTATGAGGAGTGCATTTGATTTTTCTTGGGAAGTCTCAGTGTACCCATTAATGCATGGTTACCATAGATCGTTTTCTGGGTCACAAAGATTGAAGAAACCCAACAATCCATTCGAATCCCTTCCTCTTTTTATCCTCCACACTTCCACCATTACTACTCTCTTCCTCGGTTGTGTCTAAAATGGAGGAAGAGCAGCTGAGAGACCGTCCCTATGACCAGGGACAGAACCAAAAACTATTATGGACAAGAGCTAGGAGCTAGGGGCCAATAGGCTGAATAAAAAAAATGTGCCTTCTAACCTCTGTTTTTTTACCTTAAAAATATTTTTTCTTATCAGATCTTTAAGAGGTTGCAGGGCACTGATTCGATCAGGGAGGGAGAGAGAAGAGAGTAAACTTTCATATGTAAAAGTTTATTGTAACAAAGTTTCTATTTTGAAGCTTCCATTGGAGACTAAAAAATGCTCATAGTAGTTAAATATAGTTATTATCACCCGTTTAGAGCATCTGCTAGAGATGCTCTTAGATAGTTAGGCATATGTATGCATTTTGTATACAAATTGGTCTTTATGAGTAAGTCCAATTCATTTACTATGTTGTTCAATGACCTAAAAAAAATTGCCAAATAGGCAAAGTGGTTAGGTAAACACTAGGGTATGGGTTCAAATCCCACGATAGGAATCTTCATGCCTGATTAATCTAAACCACCTTAGTTCCCATTGATGCCATGGTAAGACTGGGTCAATCTATGATTCAGACAGACTTCAAGGAATGCCTACAAATCCCTTGATTTCAGCCCCCTTAGACCAAAATTTTAGTCTGTACTTACGCAAAACCATTTTTTAGGTATTAATGTTTTTCTAATTTTAAGCTATATTCTCGAATTAAGATATTACAGTTATAGAATATTGAGGATGTCAAAATGATCTTATTCTGTTTTTGTTATTTTTAGACTCCTCGGATGAGATCGAACTCATGGTTTTGTCAAGGTCGTTGAGGATGTTATCTTTTCCTATATATATAGGAAAAATGGGTGCTTTCTTCCTCACTAATCATTAGCCAAATAACCCTATTTGATCGATTTCTAAACAATGGCTTTAGCAGTACTCGGGAAGACATTTATAATTGTCGTGTTGACAATTTTGGGGAGCCGGACATCTCAAGGCACGTCCCGAGGATTGCAAGAAGCTTCCATGGCTGAGAAATACTCGCAATGGCGGGCTCAATATAATCGCAATTATTTAGACGATACAGAAAAGGAAAGCCGCTTCGAGATATTCAAACAAAATGCAGAATTTATAGAGAAATCCAACAGTGAAGGGAATCGCACTTACAAGTTAAGTCTCAACAAATTTGCAGACTTATCTGCTGAAGAATTCATTGCCGCTCGTAGTGGATTCAAGATGACCAATCTGTCAAGGTCCACCGGAACCACATCGTTTACGCATGAAAGCCTCACTGATGTTCCAACGACTGTGGATTGGAGAAAACATGGAGCTGTCACTCCGGTTAAGTACCAAGACCAATGCGGTAAGAGCCTGAAAATTTCCGCACTTATTATTGTTGTTAAATTGTCACTTATCAAAAAACTTGAGCGATTTAATTTTTTTGTCATGGTTGATTGGTATGCGTGCAGGATGTTGTTGGGCATTTTCATCAGTGGCAGCGGTAGAGGGGATCACCAAGATTAAAACTGGCAAGTTAGTCTCCCTATCTGAGCAGCAACTGTTGGACTGTTCAACTGATTACAATCGAGGTTGCGATGGCGGTCTCATGACTTATGCCTTTGATTATATAACAAAAAACAAAGGAATCACCCTTGAAACAAATTACCCATACGAGGCTAAGACTGGAACTTGTGACACCCGGAAATCATCTCAAGCAGCAGCTCAAATTAGTGGTTTTACTGACATACCTGCCATCAATGAGAAGGAATTATTGCAGCATGTGGCCCGCCAACCAATTTCAATTGGCATTGATGGTGGCGAGCAAGCCTTTAATTTCTATTCTAGCGGAGTATTCAATGGAGAATGTGGGACGGAAATAAACCATGCTGTTACTGCAGTTGGGTTTGGAACCACCGCTGATGGCATCGATTATTGGTTAGTGAAGAACTCATGGGGTGAGGATTGGGGGGAAAGTGGGTACATGAGGATACAGAGAGACAAACGTCTTTGTGGCTTTGCGACACTAGCTTCCTATCCAAATGCTTAGGTTGTCGATATATGTATTAATATTGTAAGTCATCTATATGCATGCCTAGTTATATTGCATGCTACTTCTATTTCAAATTGATGTTTTTGGGTAGGCTGAGACCCTCTAGTACTTCATATTGATGTCCATTTTGGTGCGGAGGCCTTTGGCTTAGTCCCCCTTCAAATTGGGTATATTTAGTTTGTAAGTCTGCCTAAATAATACGTACATCTACAATTGTATGCTCAATGCTTGTAATAGGTATTGGAAATCGCCAATAATATCTAGTCCATCTTCTTGACGGATAACCCTTCTGTTCCAAACTATATCTAGTCCATAATATTGAGGATGTTATTTTGTGCTATTATGGATGGGACTAAAATTTGAGTTGCACTTAATTAAACAAAAGCTAATTATCACCTGGCCAAATTACATTACCTTGAAGAGGGGCCCATATATTTATTATTTATATATATATATATACCTCCAGTAGGCCTGTGACACTTGTTATTTCATGATTTGTCATAGCTTAGTAACAATTACAATTAATTTCTTCAAATAATTGTAATTGAACTCTAGTAAATATTTTTGAAATAATCAATAAATCACGTAAATAATTCTTATTTTGACATTTGATTCCCCCATGAATTAATATTCCATAGTCGAATTAAAGTCAATTAGACTATCATTTTAATTCATTACCTCTTACCTTTGAGTACGCAATTTAATTGATTAAAGTCAATTACACTGTCATTTTAATTCATTACCTCTTACCTTTGAGTATGCAATTTAATCATATAATTATCTTCTCACTTGTGAAATTATGTTTCATTAAGAGTAAGTATTTTAGTAGCTCATAATAAAATGTGAACAAAGTTTTCCTCTAAACTGGGTTAGAAAAATTTCCTTCAACCTAATCTATAAAAGTGATATATGTCCCTTCAACATTTAAGATGCATATGCTTTTTTAATAGCATGGACAAAGTTAATTCGAATAAATTTTTATTAAAATTAAACTCATGTGCATGTCACATGTTATTAAAAAAAGATATACAAGGACAAAGTTTTCCTCCAAACTGGGTTGGAGGAATTTCCTTCAACCTGGTTTAGAAAAGTGACATATGTCCCTTAACATGTGAGATGCACATGTTTTTTTAATAGTCGGGACAAAGTTGAAATAAATTTTATTAAAAACTTATATGTATCTCACATGTTATTAAAAAAAAGGACACATGTCACTTTTCTAAACCAGGTTGAAGGAAATTTGTCCAACTTAGTTTGGAGGAAAACTTTGTCCTATTTTTAAGGATACTTTTGTCATTAGTGGACATTGACAATTTTTGGTAGTTTTGGGAAACATTGTCTTAATTAAAAGCTTGGGTAGACATTGTCAATTGGGAGATAGTTTAATAGGATATGTGGACTTTCCCCTAAAAAATAATTGTTAATTACAAGAAACTAACAAAAGTAACGAATTGAAAGATCAAGGATTGTAAGTGAAGTTTTTTCTTAAAAAATAATATTATATAACATAGCCTATGAAAATTGGAGTTCATTGCCTATGTCATTGTCTGATGCAGCCTTTGACATGAGTATTTCTAAAATACCTCTTGTTTGCCTCTTAAATCTCTTCAAGAATGATGTGGCTATTAAAATAATCATTTGATCAAAATTCAATAATGATTAATCGCAAGCCCAATGGTGATTTTTATAGCCATATCATTCTTGGAAGATTCAAGAGGAACACAAGAGAAACTTGTAGCATTACTTCTTTGACATAGAATGAGTTTCTTATAGAGACAGAGTGGGATTGGAACCAGATTCATCATAAACAATAACTCACATGCAGAATATATCCTACTTTTAAAGTTTTTTTCTTCTGTATAACTCGATCCAAATGAATAGGTTCAAACTCTTGGTGTCTGGTTTAATCTTCAACAAGAAGCTATAACATGAAAACTTCATAACAAGCAAATTTTGTATCCAAGGATGATGATCTTTTGAGCTCCATCTTGGAGCCACCATGAGTCATGTTTCCATGTTTTCTGGAAAGCTTTGATTTGAAATGGTTCTGCATATATATATATATATATATATATATGGAAAATGCTCGGGGTTCTTCTCATAGGTTCTCCTAGCATTCTCCTAGTCTTACTTAGAACATGATTTAAGAAAAAATAAAATTGTAGTGGCCTCCACCACCGATTTTTTTAGGCATTAGCACCAAATTTAAGGCATTAGCACCAAATTTGTGAGGCATTAGCACCAAAATTGAGGCATTAGCATCAAATTTAGGATGATTAAATTCATTTTTTGTGATATCATCCCTAAAGGGTTAACCTTCCACCCTTAGGTTTTAGTTTTGAATCAAAAAATAAGTTTTAAAGCATTAGAATCTAATTATTAACTCATAAAAATTAATTTGTTAACAAAAAAACGGTATTACAATTTTATTTTTTCTTAAATCATATTTTATGTAAGACTGAGAGAACGCCAGGAGAACATTACGGGAAGAACTCCTAGCAAACCCCTATATATATATATATCTTTTCTTCAGGGGCAGATGGAAAATATTTTATTTTTGTGGTTTCTTGCGATCATACTGATGGATGGCTCAGTATTTGGAGGTCCAAGCTTTCACTTGTGGATATGGTGGTCCTAAGGATCGGAATAGTTTACACTAAAGGGATTAAACTTTGGACCCAGAAGCAGAACAAGGATTTTTTGCATGGTAGCCGAACTTACGTTACCTAAATAACTCAACACACACACACACATATATATACACACGTATAAAAATCACTTATTTAACTCAACACACACACATATATATATATATACACGCGTATAATTAAAAATCACTTATTTCAGAGACATAAAAAAATTAAAAAAAAAACCAATCTAATTTGAAGAACAATTTTATCCATCTAAAACAAAGACTAGTTGTTATTACTTTCCTCTTCTGTACAAAATCAGAACACTTACTTTCATGAAAAGGAGAAAACAACTAGAGATAAAGGAGAAATGGTAAATGTTATGAATGAGATACTGGGATTTTCTCTAAAAGACACTTGCTATTGTCGGGTAACTCAACAAAGACAGTTACAATCACTGTATTTCTCTTGCTTTAGCATATTAATGATATGAGTTTCATCTTATGAGTGAGCTCCCTCGATCTCTCTCTCTCTCTCTCTCTCTCTCTCTGAAGACACAGATGCTTTGCACAATTGCACCGGTGCTGTCATGGGAGGAGAGAAACTTTTCTTTGCTTCCCTCCTCTCCCCCTCCCTTTCTACTCCCCTCTTCCTTTTCTCTCCCTCTCTTTCCAAGCTTTTCGCCTCTTTTAAGGCTCTACCCGCCTTCGTTAAGGCTCGAATTGCCTCTTTTTAGACTATCTATCACCTTTGGCAATCTATCCTCTTCTTCCTTTCCATTTTTTCATGGTTCAACTCCTGCCGGATCCTTCAACCTCCTCTTTGAAGTTTTTAGATTTGGTTTTCTCAAAACAAGATCTACTCACATCAGGAAGATTCATCCACGCGCCACTCCACCATGCTCCAAAGTCTCTTCGCCTTCCATTGCTGCCAGCCTCATTCCCCGTCCGGCCGCCACGCACCTGCATGTGTCCCACATGCCTCGTTGCGTGGATAGCCATACGCGGCATGTGAAGCCTCTGTTCTTTCCCTCCGCTGCATACGCTGCTGGTTTCCTACAGTTGTCCCCTTCCTCCCGGTCGCCACTGTCAACATGTGGTCTTCACACGCCGGCCATCCTCTGCCTCTTCCTCCATTAGCGTTGCTGTTTTGTGGGTTTATTTGCTATTTTTGTAATGCTTTTATTTTCCCAGTAACTTCGTTATTTTTTATTCTCATTCTTTTCCCTTGTTTCTATGTTTTTGTTGTAGTTGTTACACAATAGGCATTCGGGTAGGGTTAAATGGTATCTTGAGGGTTATGCCCCTATTTACGTATTGGATAGGGTTGAAGGGTTTCATGATGATCATGCACTTGCCCATGCCCGTGCCTTGTTTAACCGTCTTTATTGGTGGCCAAAATTCTTGGTATTCATACCAATAATGCATAAAGCTATACTATTCATTTGATGCATTCCCTATTTATTTATGGTGTCTCTATTCTTTTTTGAACTTATTGTTGTGTTGCCCAACCCTTTCTTATTGATTTTTATTGTAGTCTTTGTTTGATCTACTCTTTTTTTTAGGAAAAAAAAAAAAAAAGAGGAGTTTCTTTGACCACTTTCTGAGACTTGTGGCCTGTGGGTATGCTTGTTTCACCACAAGAATCATGGACCAAGCTCAAGAACCCAGTCTTTCATGAGAAACGAGGGAGAATCAATAAAGTAGCTCTCAAAGAACAGAGCTTCAATATTGGTAAAAGAGAAAAATATTTTATACGCGTTTCTTTTCTCACATTTTCGTCCATGGGCTTTAATTAGATCTAGCTAGAAAAATACATATGAAGATCGAACAACATCATAAAGATTCCTATAACTTTCTCTTTTCTCACATTTGTCGGGGCCATAATATTTAAAATATATTTTTGTAAGGATTTTCAAATTGCTTGAGCTTGCCCCAACACATAAGGTGGGTCCGCCCTTGTTTAGACATAATGAATTAGCACCACGGCCAAGCTTGAGTCACCTCTTTGGAGTTTGTTTAACTTAAATTTTCGCACCTACTGTTGTTGTAACTAGATTTCTGTCATGGTTGAGTGGTATGCAGCATGTTGTTGGGCATTTTCAGCAGTGGCGGCAGCGGTAGAAGGGATCACCAAGATCAAAACCGGAGAATTAATCTCCTTGTCTACGCAACAACTGTCAGACTGTGCCACAAATGGCAATGATGGATGCAGAGGTGGTTGGATGGATAATGCATTTGCATATATAATACAAAACCATGGACTCACTACTGAAGCAAGTTACCCATACGACGCTATAAAGGGAACGTGTGACGTGCAGAAGGCGTCTTATTATGAAGCTCAGATCACTAGTTTTGAAGACGTGCCTGCCAACAATGAGGAGGCATTACTAAAAGCCGTGGCCAGCCAACCAGTCTCAGTTGGCATTGGTGGTTATGGACAAGCCTTTAAACACTATTCAAGCGGGGTCTTCGATGGAGAGTGTGAGACCAGCCTAAACCATGCTGTTACTGTAATTGGGTATGGAACCACTGAAGATGGTACCAAGTACTGGTTAGTGAAGAATTCATGGGGCGAGAGCTGGGGTGAAGGTGGGTACATGAGAATTCAAAGAGATGTCGGTGCACCAGAAGGTCTGTGTGGCATTGCCAATTTAGCTTCCTATCCAGTAATTGCTTAGGTAGTGCTATAAGCATTTGCTAGCTCTCTTTTTTCCTGTATGCATGTTAAATGCTCTGGGCTGTGAAAATGCCTGTATTGCTGCTTCTATTTTGTCATCAAAATCTGTATTGCTCTCTATTTTCAGTATAATTTAATTTTAAAGTTTTTTATTATTTCGAAATCATCTTAAAAAATAATACCAAAATATATAAATATTAATAATGTCATCTTTCGTTAATTAGAAAGAGCTAGAGGTATATATGACACAAACAAAGACTCAAAAACAATAGCAATATCATCATTATCACAAACAGGTGAGGGGAGAGCTTGGGCCTAAATAGTCTAAGCAATTGGGCAGAATTACTCGATTACATCATATAGCGTATTAAAACTAAAATTAATTCTCGTGTGATATATATATATATATATATATAACACAAATCATATGTAGTTGCATTAATTAGAGACACTAAAGCAGAAGACTCTAACCAGATCTATATCAAGGAAATCTTTTGCATTGAAAAATCTCAAATGAAAATGACCAGGGATGAACCCATATTATTTTGGCCCATTATTTGATAGGCCTTTGTGGTATTGTTTAAAGCTCAAGCTCATTTTAGCCCATAATTGGCTCTCCTTTTAGCCCTATGTTGACATAATTTTTGGTTTAAAACCCAGGCTCATTTTAGCTAATAATTGACTTTCACTTTAGCACATAGTTGGCCAATATTTGATATTATTAGTTAAGGCGCAGTGTTGATTATTGTGCCGACCACCTCTAGTCATTGTCATCAACTATTGCCATCTCCCAAAATAAAAAATCAAACTCAAGGTTTTATAATCTTCTACCTTGAGTTTGACCGGATAGAGATATTAGAATATATTTGAATGACAACCTTAAAGTTTGGAATTTGATGATGATTGTATTATCTTTTCTTTTTTCTTTTCTTTTAAGGGAATCATAATATTTCATTCAATAATAACACGAGCATATAGCTCTTACACCACAAAGCTTTAGCAACCATAGCATAAAGCTACAAGATTACCAGCGTCAAAATGACAAATATAATCTATAGTCAAGACTAATCCGCTAACTCATGACTAAACTTTAGATTTAATACCAAATCTGCACCAAACAAACTCAACCAAATTCATTGATAGCTATTATTCCTCAACCCTGAGAGTAGAAAAGCTCTCATGCCGAAACTTTTCTCCTCAACCCAAATGTCAGGATAATGATTACATCCACAACCCAAAGGTCAAGATCAAAAAATCCAAAGGTGATAGAATTCGAGTGAGAGGGGAGAGAGCCTTATTAAATGCCAACAAAATAGGCAAATAAAACAATACAATGAAAATCACATGAAAACCACAAATACAATCAAAGGAATGCAACAATACAGGGAAATAAATCAAAAAACAGAAAAGGCACACTTCGATCACACACAAGCCGAGAACCGAAAACAGAAGGGACATTGGAAGCTCATTGAGGTGGGGATGCAGGAAAAGGCCTAGCAGTGGATGGTGGGCGGCAAACAAGCACGGAGAAAACCAGACTTGAAAACAAACACAAACAGGAAAAATGGAAAACAACAAGGAACCAACAAAATAGGGAAAAAAAAAACAAGAAAGGAGCCCAAAGTGGGTAAAACGGCAATTGGAAGGGAGCCGGACCCGTGCAAGCCGAATACCACCACAAAAGGGATGTTGGAAGCTCGATGCGGTGGGAAAGCATGAAAAGTCCCGACAGCAAGCAGCGAATCGGCGACACAAATCGACGGCGATCACAAACAAAATCTGAGGAGGAGTTTGAGTGAAAAACCCCCACAAGCCAAACCCACAAAGAGCAACAAATAGGCCAAGGAGGCCACTGCATAAAAAGGAAGGCGGGGGAAGAAAAACGATAGGGAATGAAAAAAAAAAACCAAACAAACAAACAAAAAAACAAAAAACAAAGAAAGGAAGGAGCGGCAGGGAAGGGGAAGAGAGGAGGAACCAAGACTAGGGCATTGGGTAAATGACTAGCACTAGAGTGAAGAGGACGAGGGGAGGAGGGAGGCAGCCAAACAGACAACCCTCCTCCCCTATGTAGTTGTTGGGTTTTGGTTTTCTCTCTGGCGACTAAAGAGAAAAGAGATGAAACCCTAACAGCTTTTGTATTATCTTTGATGATGATTAAATTAACCTAAATTTAAAGATGTGATGAGATTGAATCACCCTAAATTAAGTAATTTGATTAAGATTATATTTTTTGTGTAAGCTCTATAAATATATAGCACATTTTGTATTGTAAACAAATTGAGGAATAAAAGGAAAAATGTAGCCCTATTGTCCAATTACACTTTTTAAATGTAAACTCTTTGAGCTTTAGCTTTGGCTATAATTTAATTGGAACTTTAGCTTCGGCTATAATTTGCTTCAAAGCTTTTTGCTCTGTTTGTAAGAGTTTTGGCTCGTGACCTTTTAATAAATGAGAATGGTATATTCTCCTTTTCCCCTCCCAAAAAAAAAAAAAAATGTAAACTCTTTGATGTGGCAATGAAAATTATGAGTAAATCCGAATTCAACTTTGAAACGGTAAGAGTGTGAGAGTGAGAATATGTGTATCATTTTTCTTTGCAACAATTGCGGGGTTGAACCAACCCAAGGCTTCCCACCATGAGTCAGCCGTGCCAGTCATGTTTGGACGTTTTCTGCAAAGCTTTGATTTGAAATTGTAGAGCGGGGAATGAGATCAGCCATGAAAGGCAAAAACAATAGCATGGATGATATATGTAATATTGTCGGTGCCGAAAATCAAGCAATCAAAGTGATCAAGGACAACCATCGTTCTTTCATGCAATCATGCTTGATTGGCTCTTCTGTGGAGGCCCAAAAAATGGCGGTGGTGGCGATTTCCAATAACTGGCGGCTTGAACTTCACCAAGCTTTCCCACCTTTTGCAACAACCTCTTGGAGTCTTGTGGTTGTTGCTTTTACCGCTCCTAACCGACTTTTTTTGCTCATGTTTACCACTTCATGCGACCCTTAAAGAGGCTCAAAACCATTTCTTATTGTTAGTTTCATTCTCTGTATTGCCTTTTTTGACACTTTATTTCTTTGTTACCTTTGTTCCATTATTGAATGGAAGAAAATCAATAATAAAAAATAATTAAATAATTAAAAAAAATTATCGAAGCGATTTATGTTTTATTTTTTGAGAAATGTCTTATGAAAAGTGTGTTTTTTTAAAAAAAAATAATAATAATTTTATGATTTATTTTGAAAAGTTTGTTAGTGGTATGGTGACGACATCTGAAAGTTTTAGATAACTTAGATTTAAGAAGAGTTTTCAAGAAATGAGAAATAAAAAGAATTTTTAACAATTTTGTCGAGCTGAATCCAAGTCTACCCACCTAAAGTTGGTTTTATTAAGTATGGGCTGAACCAAAATGGGATAGGCCCACGTAATAGAAGATGATGCCCAAGCTTTATGCAAATCTGACTTTTGAGGCCCAAACAATGCTACAGCATGTGCGCGGTGATATCGGAGCAATCAAAGGGGAGGAGGACAACCACGGACGGACCCACTAAATTGGTGTTTCATGTTTGACTTGCAGGCTCTTCTGCTGCCCCAAAAATGGTCGCACTGGGTCATGTCCGGGTCAGGGTGGCGATTTCCAATAACCGGCGGCTTGAACTGACCCGATTAAGCTTTCCCACCTTGAGTCAAGCATGCATGCAGTTTCGATGTATGTTTTTTCTGGAAGCTTTCATTTGAAATTGTAGTCCATGGAATGAGATATCTTTCTCTTCTTCAGCGACTGATGGAATACTGGCAGTAAAGGTGCTCTCGATATCGGCGCCAAATTTGTTGGTTTCATGCTTGATTAGCTCATGTTTTGTAGGATCAATGATTATTATGTTTGAAAAAATTAGATAAATAAATAATATTTTAAATAGAATATATAGTGAAAGTTGATAACAAAAAAGTAGGTATTATAAAAAAGTGGGTAGATAAAAAAATTTTTTTTTAAAAAAGGTGTGTTTCTTTTAACTAAATATTTGCTTATGTGAATGCATGCTCCCAAAATGTGGGTCACATAGAGGATATTATATCCTATATATAGAGAGAAAATCTATGCTTTCTTCCTCACAAATCATTAATTGCTAGAGGCCATTAGTTTGAAGACAATGGCTTTGACACTTGGGAAGAAAGTTTTCATTGTCATGTTGACAATTTTGGGGAGTTGGACATCTCAAGCCACCTCCCGCACATTGCAAGAGGCAGCTTCCATGGCCGAGAGACACGAGCAATGGATGGCTCAGTATGATCGCAAGTATGCAGACGATGCAGAGAAGGAAAGCCGCTTCAAGATATTCAAAGAAAATGCAGAATTTGTTGAGAAAATCAACAGCGAAGGGAATCACAGTTACAAGTTAAGTCTTAATGCATTTTCTGACTTAACAACTGAAGAATTTGTTGCCTCTCGTACTGGATACAAGATCACCAATCAGTCAAGGTCCACCAATGTCAACACATCATTTAGGTATGAAAACCTGAGTGATATTCCAATGACTATGGATTGGAGAGAGCAAGGAGCTGTCACCCCCGTTAAGAACCAAGGCCAATGTGGTAAGAAGATCACATATCTGAAACTGAGTTAACTTAAATTTCTGATCGAGCTTACTGTTGTTCTAACAAGATTTCTGTCATGGGTAATTCGTATGCATGCATGCAGGATGTTGTTGGGCGTTTTCAGCGGTGGCAGCAGTAGAGGGGATCACCAAGATCAAAACTGGCAAATTGATATCCCTGTCTGAGCAACAACTGTTGGACTGTGACAACAATGACAATTATGGCTGCAGTGGCGGTCTCACGGATAATGCATTTACATATATAATACAAAACAACGGACTCACCACTGAAACAAATTACCCATATGATGCTGTGGAGATAAATTGTGACGTGCAGAAGGCGTCTTATTATGAAGCTCAAATCAGTGGTTTTGAAGATGTACCTGCTAACAATGAGGAGGCATTGCTAAAAGCCGTGGCCAGCCAACCAGTCTCAGTTGCCATTGATGGTTATGAACCAGCCTTTAAACACTATTCAAGCGGGGTATTCAGTGGAGAATGTAAGACCAGCCTAAACCATGCTGTTACTGTAATTGGGTATGGAACGACTGAAGATGGTACCAAGTACTGGTTAGTGAAAAATTCATGGGGCGAGACGTGGGGAGAGAGTGGGTACATAAGGATTCAAAGAGATGTTGGTGCACCAGAAGGTCTGTGTGGCATTGCCAAGCAAGCTTCCTATCCAGTAATTGCTTAGGAACTGCAAAGGTCGACCTATCATCTACCTAGATATAAGCATTGCTAGCTCTCTCTTTTCCTATATGCATGTTTCACGCTCTGGGCTGTGAAAATGCCTGTATTGCTGCTTCTATTCTGTCATCAAAATCTGTATTGCTCTCTATTTTAATATTTATATGCACTGGCCTATAACCTGTGCAATATATGCCATGGTTTTTCACTAGAGAAAAATACAAAATTAGTACTTGTGGTTTACATGTTTCACAATTAGCTCTTTGTGATATCAAAATGAACTCAAAATTCCCTAAGGTATGACAAAAAAAAAAAAATTTGTCCCTATAGTCAAATCTTGTCAACTAATTTAACAGACTCTGTTAGTGTGACATTGACTTAAATCTAACAAGTATCATAATTTTATTAGCTTTGACATTTCACATTATTATAATCTATTAAGTCAGTGAACAAAATATGACTATAAGGACTAAATTATTTTTTTGACATACATCAAGAAGCTTTGAGTTCATTTTGATACTACATGAAGTTAATTGTAAATCAGGTAAACCACATAAACATATTTTACATTTTTTCCTTTTCACTATAATTTAATTTTAAAGTTTTTTTATTATTCAAAACATCTTAAAAAATAATAGCAAAATATATAACTAATAAAAATGGGAAAAAAAAGTTACAGGGGAATTCAATAAATTCAAACAAAAGGTGATTTCGACCCTACAATGGTGATAGACGGGTTAGAACGAATTAAACCAGCATTAAACAACATATTTTAATACAAATCATCCTTAGGTTTAGGTGGACTAGCATAAGAGTATCTTAGCTTATTACCTAAGAAGCAGTTATCTTATAGATCAACTACCAATGCCTTGTTTACATGCATCTATATATTTCATCACTAACTGTGCATCTTTTGGTGCATCTGAGTATGTTCAGTGCATAGATGGGCATGCCTATTAGTCTAACATGTATACCACTTTGTTCATCTGTGCCAGAATTTTTATTAACAATTGTAGAAACAAACTGGAAAGCGAACATATCACCTTTCATATGGAAGACATTCTAATAGTTCAAGCCATCAATTGGAATACCACCAGAAAAAAAAAAAAGAAACAAGCATATAGTGCTATGTTTCTTTTAAGAAAGAGCAGAGATATGACACAAACAAAGACTCAAAAATATAGCAATGTCACCATTATCACAAACAGGTGAGAGCTTGGGCCTAAACAGTCTAAGCAATTGGGCAGAATTACTCAATTACATCATATAGCATATTAAAACTGAAATTAATTCTCGTGTGGTTTATATAACACAAATCATCTGTAGTTGCATTAGAGACGCTAAAGCAGAAGACTCTAAGAAGATTTATATCAAGGAAATCTTTTGCATTGAAAAATCTCAATGAAAATGACCAAAGATGAGCTAAACAACAAGAACAAGAGAAGACTGAGAGGAAGTGAATTGCAATTAACAAAAATATTTTCAAATGAGATATTACAATAGCCATCATTACACATAAGCATGAACTACTAGACATCAAGTCCACATATTTGAACTACAAGACATCAGCATCTCATCGCATTTTCCTACTGAAACTGAATTAAGAAGATAAACAATTACGCACGCTTCCCACTGTTGGGGTTGGACTTTGTGCAAAGAACCTTCCGTCCCTTGGCGCGTCGGCGCTTCAACACTGCTCTACCACTGGTGGTTCTCATCCTTCTGCGGAAGCCATGAGTCCGAGCCAGAGACTTCCGCGACCTGCTTCTCTTTGTCTGACAAAGAGCAGCCTTCCCAGCCCTCACAACTAGGCTGCGACCTTTCTCTCTTCCAACCCCAATGCTAGAATTCAAATCCAAACCCAAAGACAAACCTGGAAATAAAAAGCCAAATTAAGTTTAAATCTGAAGAAAATTTCCTTTGAGGCTTCTTCTTCAACATTTCTTACTGTCAATGATGGCTAAAAGAAGTGACCACAAGGGGATCAAACAAGAATTACTACTGAGCGTAGAGCTCAACATAGGGTTATTCCTTCTCTCTTATCTTTTTTTTCTTTTTTCTTCAAACCTCCTGCTCAAACAACTGAATTATTATTGCAATTGCAATCTTGGTAAGTTGTTGTCAATACTGAATTGCATAACCCCCTATCACAAAGAATGCAGCATCCTATCATTCTAAAGAAGTTGGAAATAATTTCCAAATATTTTTGCTATAAAGGAAAGAGTTAAAAATTTTCCAGTGCCTTTGTATTCTCTACATGTTTTGCATTATTCTTTTAATAAAATTCAGTCTAATTACTAAAAGTATAAAAGTATTAATTAGATAATTAAATTCACTTTTTTTCTAATAACTTAAACTTTTGGAATGAGTAATAATGCATTATGGTATCAAAGCCAAGGTCCTAAATTCGAACCTTAATCTTGGTTTATTTTGCATTTTAATTAAAAATAAATCATGTATTATCTAGTCTACATGTGAGGAAAATCTTAAAGTATAAATTCAATAATTAAAGTCGCTTGAACTTTTGAGACAAGTAGTAATTTATTAGAAAGAACAAAGAAATATACATATATTTGTTCCTTTAATAAGATTCAGTTTAATTACTAGAAGGACAAAGAAATCCGCTTCTAACACTAAGCTATGTCTTAGTTATATTTCGATAGCAAAATTGCATTCTTTTAGCTTTTCTTATCAAGAAAAGATTTCCAGCGGAAAACCAAAAATGCAACCCCATGGAATTCAGAACCAATATTTCTAAATAACCACAAAATTCCAAAATGGGTTTAGGCCCAAATTGCAGATGAAATACCAAACCAACCCATATTTGAATAAACCATTGCATTAACCAACCAAAATATCATATTTTGGGGGGAAAAATTGAACCCACATGCCAGAATCACCAAATAGCAAAACAAAGCACGAAATTTGATACATACATGTTCACAGTGGTGGTGAAGTTACCTGAAAATGACGAAGGAAAAGAGAGAGATGACGAAGAAGAAGAAGAGGAGGGGATAAAGGAGCAATGAAGCAAGCCAGAAGCAGAGGTGGGGCGGTTCCCAGCATTCAAGGAAACGGAGCTCCTTGTTGTTGAACCGGAAAGGAATGTGAGCGAAGCTGAAGGAGTGGAAGTCTGTCTCCCTCCTCCACACGAAACCCAAGGTGAGGACGACGATAACACTGTCAGCGAAGCCATTTTTCTTCTTCAATTCTCACACTTGCCTCCTCTCTCTCCGTCTGTTGGTTTGGAGATGATGTAGCCTTATCGAATACCCGTGCAACTCGGGTGGGTTTTTGCAACGGCCATGATACCCATTTTAGGCCCAGAAGCGAGCTTTACAGCCCTAAAGATGGCCCAATACACCAGCCCAAACGAAAAGGATGATCTCTAAATGCCACACGTACTCCAACTTCTTTACTCCTACTTTTTCACGGAACAAGATTCTATCCGGTTCATTTGAACAGGAGAAAATCTTAATTTCTTTTTCACAAATAGGTAACTTTTAAAACTACTATTAAATTTAAAATGAATCTTTAATATATTTTAATCTAATTGTGATTTTAAAAGACACTTATGAGTGCAAAGAACTTGGTGCAAGGAACAGGGAGTATGTGTATTGGGTAGCATCATTCCTCTAAAATTTGTTTTGGTTTCTTTTGACAGGTGGGGATGCAGATTAGAGTAATGATATAAGGAGGACCTGAGTTTTCCCAAATATGATGTGGCATTTAAAATTACCCATAGATTAAAATTTAATAATGATTCTCTCAAATTCAATAGTAATTTTAAAAGTTATGTTATGTTTGGAATGACTCTCAAAAGATTTTATTCCTCCTTTTATCATTACTCTTCAACTCAAATGATAAACACTAAGAACTCAAAAGATAAACACTAAGAAAAGAGTAATTT
The DNA here is from genome assembly GCA_013348765.1 of Carpinus viminea. Lineage (NCBI taxonomy): Eukaryota > Viridiplantae > Streptophyta > Magnoliopsida > Fagales > Betulaceae > Carpinus > Carpinus viminea. The sequence goes on from CP054667.1 coordinate 61,197,382, forward strand.
TATATGTTATCTTCTCATTCCACCATATCTTAGAGCTGATGTTGTAATATCCATGAGATCTTAAATCAGCTCTTAAAAAAAAAAAAAAAAGATTGATACATATTGTCACATCAATTTCAGTAAAGTAAAAGTGAGATGAGAGTGTAGTATATAGCATTACTTTATTTAGTTCACTGTCATACAACTACAATGACGTGACAGTAAAAAAATTAGTTTATGATGATTTTTTTTTTCCACTTATTTGTGTGGACTTAAACTTTTTTTTATTGAGTGAGGCACAACACTTAAAATATTTAATTGAAACGAGATAGATGATAAAGTCAAGGTTTTAACTTATTATCTTTTATTCTGATAATATATTAAATTACTAATTGTCCTAAAAGTTTGAATTCTTTAACACAAACTATATAGATAATCTAATTTCTTAATCTCATGGGAATTTTGTAAGACTAAACAATTTGTGGTCACCAACCACACGTTTCAGGCTGACCCAATCGCATGAGGCCTAATTTGAACGGTCTCACAGCTTCGCCCCTACAGTATATCCCCTTGGTGTGGACTGGGCATCTCCACAACCTCCATCCCCTTGCAAAACAGATGGTTCATGGAGACCCATTCGCAATTCCATTTTTTTTTCTTTTCGTTTTTTTATAATTTTTTATATTTAAAAAGTAATTGTAATTCCACAAAGATTTGGATAGAAAAATTGACAGAATAAGTGATTTGAAATCAGATCAAAACCCATATAGTTAATTACAAAAATTAGAAACCCATACAACAATTCATAATTGGACAAAAACCGATACACTAGTTCAAAAATTTTCCTTAAATTAAATTTGAGTAATTCTACGTGGAATTGAGTTAATAGTGTTAAATTACTAGTTATCCTAAATGGATAAACTTATAAGAAGAGGTAAATTTAATCACTTAATCATTACTTTAACACTTTTTCACGTGTGAGCTCAAGCACCCTTTTAATAACTGAGACTCAATACGTAGAATATTTAATTTAAATTGAGTAATTCGACGGAGTCAAGGTTCAATTCAATGACTTTTGACTCTAATATCATGTTAAATTATCAATTATCCTAAAAACTTAAGTTTACCGAAAAAGATAAATTTAATAACATAATTATTACTTTAACAAACAGTAACCAAGTTGATATAGAGACAAAAGTCTCCTCTACAAGATTAAACCACATCAGGATAGGAATATAATAACCCATAGAAAAAGGAAAAAAAAATCATAAAAACAAAATTCTACTTAGTTGAGAAATGAAATATTCCAATTGTGTAAGAACATTGTCGAAATAATGGCATGTTATTGTTTGCATTATTAAATATGGTCATCCGCCACTAACTAAATATCCATGACAGTCACATCTCACCATAATTTTGCAAATCGTGAAGGTTTTGTCTTTCTTTCGTTTGTTTGTTTGTTTTTTTTTTGTGTGGTTGCATGTCGTGAAGTTGAAGTCAAGCAAATGCAGCCAAAATTCATAATTTAATGAGTGTCTGGCCGGGGTGACTTGCTTTGTCAAAAAAGATAATCAAAGTTGGATAACATTATTGAGAATGCTAGAATTCCACGTGTAGAAGGGGGCAAAAATGGTTGGGACAGCTGAAAAAGCCATGCTGCAGTAGGCATGCAGCTAGCAGGTCCACCACCCAGCTGCAGCAGCACATTGCCCAACTGTTGCCCACCCAAAGAATTTTCTGTATTGGATGTATTTGGGATTCTTCGAGGATCCCTTAATTTTCCCACAATTCTCCAATTTCAATATTTACACTGTCATCCTTGGCCGACAACCACCTACTATGTATTGGATTGTGTTGGGATATGATATAAGATTTTAATTTTTATTTATTTAATAAAATAGGTTAGATATGATAGTCTAATCATAACTTATTAATTTTTTTGTCAAAAAATTGTAAACTCTTATATTGTATGTCGGATTTGAATTATGTCAAGACACGAGTATATAATTATATAATTCAATTATAATCTGTTTGTCAAATTTGTGACAACCTTTTTATAATAGAGAGAATTAAGACGGTTCAGCCTACAACCTACGTCCACGTGTTAAAGTCTTTTTTACTACCTCTTTATTTGATATTTGATTTGAATACAATACTTTATTTATAGAGCTTTACACATGATTTAAATACCTTCAAATACAAATAATTCCCTTAAATTAAAGTTAACAAATATCTTAATTGATGAAATACATATCAACATTCATCATCATAAAGGATTTCTATCCTTATCACCACTATGTACGTGATGCTTGGTGCGATATGGTCTTTTTCTTGAATTTCAGTGGACAATTCATGCTAAATACGCCAAAAAAAAGGTATTAAACTAAACTAGAAAAAGGTGCACTGAGGGAGGCATGCTCAATGGTGCGCGCAGGAGCAACTTGAAGGTTTTTTATCATGCAATATCCTTTGCCAGCCATATCCTCGATCTCTAAGACGACAAATTTGATCACAAGACCATTCTCGTGAACTAATTGTTGAGGGGTCCTTAATTACTAGGCCATGTTTTGCAATTAATTTGCTCATCAAAACATGATAATCAGGCACCCATAAAGATAAAGGTGAAGAGGGAGGCGACCAAAAGTGTCAAACGTCATGTTTTTTGTGGTGTGGGATTGAAGACAGTGAAGGGTACTGGTAGAAAATCCATTTCACAAATATCATTTTCTCCAACTCATTCGGATAGAAGGAGCCAGCACTCAGCAGGCTCCATTTGCCTCCCCTACATACTGCTTTCTCAAACCCAAATGCATGTGATCATGATTGGGATGTAACGATCGACTACTTTTCTCTTTCAAATAATTACAAAGAAAAGGGCGTGATGCATCATGCATGGACCCGCGTTTACCCTGCTTCGAGATGGGGCTGAGCAGTACTCCATGAAGAATCCATGATATATGTGGGCGCTACATCATTATGACCATCAATGCCATCATCATCCATTTCATCATTTTGATACAGACTTTGCTTGTTAAAGTTTTCATGTTATAGCTTGTTCAAGATTAAACCAGACTCAAGAGTTTGAGCCTATTTCTTATTTCGCTTGTTTTTCCGTCCAACTTAACGATTGATTTGTTATAATGAATCCCAGAGGCGGAACTAGGTAAACATTTTTCAATTATGTCTCCCCACTCGAACTTTAATGTCTCGTTCTGTTCCTAATGAATCCGGTTCAAACTATATCATCCTGATGCCATATTGAGAAAATAATAAGTAATTTACATAGAGTGCACATGCGATTTATAAAAAAAAATTTGTAAAAGCTCATAATTGGTTAATCCTTTTTAAATTATAGTGTAGATGTGGCTATCGTTTTACACAAACCCAAGTATATTGTATTAGAAACTCATTCTAAAGGGTAACTAGGCCTAATTAAGCTTTTCAACCTCTATCTCAATGGCTACACCCACCAAAGACGGTAGTCGTATAACACACATATTAGAGCATTCATTGCAGCCTCACCAAACTAACATTTTGGTTATTTTGGTGAGGTAATTTAGCCAAAATGACTTAAAATGCCACTTTTCAATTTCACCATTTTAACCGGAAGAAATAACAAAAAGGAACAATAATCATCAAATATAAAATTTACTATTCACTTACCTATTCATTAAACAAATATATTCTCTCTTCCTTTTTACTTTTTTCTCTCTCTTTTTTTTTTCTTTTTCTTTCCGTAGCTCTTCCCTCTTTTTTTTTTTTCTCACGTTTTCTTTCCGTAGCTCTTCGCAACTTTTCATTTCACTCACCTCTTCTTTCTTTTTCTTTTTCTTAAGATACAAATTATAAAGACACAAATAAGACCGTTAAAAAATAAGACACAAATTAAAAAAATACAAATTAAAAAAATATGAAAGAGAAATTACAAAGAAAAAAAGAAGATAGAAATCACAAATTTTCTCTCTAAGTGCCAATAAGACACAAATTAAAATATATGACTGTTAAAAAATTTACAAATTTTTAAAAATATTACTGTTAAAATAAGACAAATATTCTTAAAATAGACAATTAAAAAATATAAATATTCAAAAATATAAAAGTTAGAGAAATAATAAACAAATATTTAAAAAATAATATTTAAATAAAATAGTAAAAATAAATTATAAAAATAATAAAGCTAAAATAAGTGTTCTAAAAATGTGAGTTATTATTTTGGTGTGTAAAATTTGATTTAACTGCTGTGAATGTGAATGCTTTATAAACTTTAATGGCTCTTTTAACTCAAAGACCCACTCTAAAAGTCTTACTAATTTAAAACATCCGAGATATTTCTGTCGGCTCTTTCCGACCGACCTCCTTTATACCTAGATTTAGGTGAGAAAAGTGCATATATACAGGAGCAGCCGAATGAAAGGAGTACAGGTGGAAAGCAGTAAGTTGATCAAATATCAATATAATTTTCAAACTAGTGTTTATGTGATTTTGAAGAAGAACAAAGGAAAGATATTTTATGAAGTTTAGAAGATCGACAAAGCAAGAGAAATATATGAATATGAGTGGCCACATGTCATTGACGTTATTGTGTGGTCTCTGTGTTTGATAAAAAGAAAGCAGTTGAAGCTACGCCTGCTCTGTTTGCATCTGCTTCGTCTGGTTGTGGAACAATGAACTCCTATTTTGGCAGGCCAAGCTTGTGAAGTGATGTCGTCATTACAATGGGGTTGGTTTGGCGTGCACACGTAGAACCTTAACAACTGAAATAATGAATGTAGGGCAAATGGTAGTGAGGTCTGTGGGGGCATTTGGGGCCCAAAGCCTGATACCGTTATTTCTGTGAAAAGCTCGCCGGGTCCCTCTCCGGTGCGCCCGCTGTCGGCGTTGGGTGCTTGCAAGTTGCACGCCATTCACACCCATTGTTGTTTGCGTATAGCGCCTACTCTCTCTCTATATATATTTTGAAGAGATCATGTTCATTGAACTTTTTTCTAAGCTTTTTTGGTGGTGGACCAGGCGGCTGACGAGGAGTCCCTTCCCTCAGGCAATTCGGAATATGCTGGCCCAATCCCGATAAAAGCTAGAGGACAAGGTTTTAGCAAGATGTAATAGTACGTTCTTCATTTGTCATAACAAAATTAAGGAAAATATATAAAATTAGTTGTCTTGGTTTACCTGATTTACAATTAGCTCTATGTGGTATTAAAATAAACTCAAAGACCCGTGATATATGCCCACAAAATAATTTAATCACTACAATCAAATTTAGTCCATCGACTTAAATATGACAAGTATCACAATTAACAATTTTATTGGTTCTAATGTTTCACGCTATCATAATCTATTAAGTCGGTGAACACAATTTGACTATAGAAACTAAATTATTTTTTGGCATATACCTTAGGAACCTTTAAGTTCATTTTGATACCGCAAAGAGTTAATTTCAAATTAGGTAAACCTTAAATCACTTGTTATAAAAAAAATAAAAAAAAAATAAAAATCTGTCATAACATGCTTTGCTTATTGCATAATCATGTTAATTTTTTGGGTAATTACCTTTTCTTCCATGAATTACAACGTCTTGACACTTTTCTCCCATCAACTACCAACTATGACATATGATCTCATGAATTACCATTTTGTACCCAAAACCCCATTTCGTCAGTCAAATGTCCATTCTGTCAGTCAAAGGCGTTAACTTAGACGGTCTACCCATTACTTTGCTCCCATGAACTACAACACATTTTTACTTTGACCATCTAAGTTAACACCTTTGACAAATAAAATATGAGTTTTGGGTTCAAAATGGTAGTTTATGAAATTGGATGTCACAATTAATTAATAGTTTATGGGGCAAAGTGAAAATGCGTTATGGTTCATTGGGAAAAATATAATTACGCCTAATTTTTTAAAATTTTAAATCTTGCCAGCATAAATTCTACTGTTTAACAAGTGAGATTCAACAACAAAAAGGGGAAAAATGAAGAAAAAAAAAAACTCACTAATGATTTTATAAATTGAATGGTACTTCTATTTCATTGATCAAAAGTAGGAAATTAAGGTTGAACTTGCCATATATACTGCCTAGATTGGTAAGATAAAACTTCATTAATTCTATCATTCTGAAAAAATAAAAAAGAAAAGAAAAGAAAAAAGAGAGGCAAAAAAATTAATTAATGCCAAAAAGATAAAAAGTGAAAAGCATTTCTATCCGATCTAAGAATATTCAAATTTCCTTTGTTGCAAACAATTCATCAGGGTCAGCTCACGGGCAAAGCCAAAATATTACTTGATTTATGTGGAGATAATACTTAATAGGTTTACCTAATATGAATGAGTACATATAATGATTGATATTTTTTCATATCAACAATGAGTAAACTTTCAATACGGTCCATCTGCAAAGTGTGGCTTTTGCAGCAACAAATAGCACAAAGACACCTCAACAAAATCACAAAAACTGCATACAAATAATCTACAACTGAATGCACTTGATTTTGAACTCAAAAGCAAGAAAAATTGAACTGAAGAGGCAGAAAGAAAGACACCGTCTCTGCTGAAACGCTGGCCGACCAGACCCATCCGGCCGTCTAGCCAAAAAGAAAGAGACCCATCGGTCTCACCGTGGGTCTGGCTCCGGCGCCGTGAGTCATTTTTTCCGGCTTTAGGATGAAAAAATTTCTAAAGGGTTAACCTTCCCTCTAGATTTTATTTTTGAATCAAAAAAACGAGTTTAATACATTAGAAACGAGTTTTAATACATTAGAAACGAGTTTTAATGCATTAGAAACGAGTTTTGAAGAATTAGAATCTGATTTTGAGGTTGAATTTCGCAAAAAATAGTGCCGGAGATGGTGACCCATGGCCGGCCGGTGGTTTGGGTTTGTTGTGCCGGTTTGGTTTTGGTTTTAAATTTGCTGTTTTGGTTTTATTTTGCTAGAAAGGATTTGGAGTTTGGGTTTTGTTTTTTCTGATTTTGTTGATTTTTTCTGGTTTTGTTTTTCGCAGTATTTTTTTTTTTTTCCTGGATGAAGAAAAGAGAAAAGAAGAATAGAGGGTTTTTTTTCATGGCGTCGGGTTTGGGAGAAAGAAAGCTAGCCGGCGATTCTGATTTTTGCTGGCGATTCTGATTTTTTCCAGCCAGCGATGCTGGGTTTGGGAGAGAGAAAGCTGGCCGGCGATTCTGATTTTTTCCGGCCGGAAAGCTTGTTTTCCAGCCGGCAATGCTGGCCGGTTGCATGCTCTCCGGCGCCGGTGGAGGGTGGGTTTGCTAGCCGGTTGCATGCTCTCCGGCGCTGGTGGGGGTGGCTTTGTTATTGTGTTTTGATTTTTGATTTGCTGTTTTGATTTTATTTTGTTAAACTGAGCTTGTTGATGTGTCACTATAAGATTGGATGCTGCAAAACACCCCATTTGCAGCATGACTGTATTGTAGGGGCTCCCATCAACAATTATTATTTGAAAAATATGTATATATATATTTGGTAAATACTAATGTGATAAATATCGAATCATTAAAGGTTATAAAATATTGATACGAGAAAATCTCACCATTTAATTTAAAAAAATAAAAATAATTATTTGACTTTGAGAAAAAAAACGATGTGATAAAATACTTTTAAGAATTTTAATTCCTATAATTGAAGCAAAAATAGGATATAATAAACACCTATTATTTTAATAAAAATTTTCCATAATTTCAATCCATAATGCATGTCCAATGCAATCATAGTATACATGATATATTGCAAACATATGGTTTAAACATGTACACTGTCAATAGTACCCTCAATCATACTATCATTTGATTTCACGGATAAAACAAAATAAGCAATTCTGGCTTGCGAGTCGAGGAGAATAAATTTTGAGCAGAGGATGTCGTTATCTATGTATGAATTTATATTATTTGAATCAGACTTGTTGTTACAACTGAAAATTAGTTATGAATTGACGAATTTTAATATCATAGATATGTTTTGAATGTCAGATTCTTATGTATATATTTATAACTTTTTTTTTGTAACCTTATAATTTCGGTTATAATTTTTTCAAAACTTTTACTCTATAAGCATAAAATTTGGGAATAGGATCCCATCCATTTCAAATGAAATGGATAATATCCATTTAGTGTAAAATAAGGAGTAGTATTGTCTTAACATTAAAATTGAAGGATTAAATTTATAATATTATCCCTCATTTTACTCTAAATGGATATTATCCATTTCATTTGAAATGGATGGGATCCTATTCCAAAAATTTGATGCTTGTAATTCTTCATTGATTAATGAAACAAAAAATGATCTTCCCTAACAAAAAAAAAAAAAAATCAGTAATTCAACCCCTCATACATGACATGTGTGATACTCAACCACGAATGCTTCCAAAATTTGCAGTCAATGTCAGAGTATACAAATCATATGAACCACAAATCACGTGAACCCTCCCAAGTCCAAACCCCACACCCCCTCTGTATCCACGTCATGGAGGCCATCTATGATGTGCGCGCCCCTATCATCTTTCCATGAGGTCTCATAATTGGATCGGGATCCCCTCGTATTAGAGGGGAAACATGAGAGCCTCATATTGTAATCCTGACCACTCATTTTAATCCAACCATTCTGTACCACGTGTCATACTTAAATATATAATAAAATATTAATTAATTTTTTAAAAGAAAAGAAATTAAAAATAATAAAAAATTAAAATCAAAATTTAAAAAAAATAGGGTGGGCAAACCCATAGGGGTGGCGGCCACCAGAGCTAGGGGTGGCCGGGCCTGCAGGGGTGGCCGAGAACCACTAACCGCACTCCAAGGCAAAAAAACTGGGATGGTGACAAACCCATAGGGGTGGCGGCCATCCGATTATTTAGGATGGCCCGGCCACCCAGGCCAGGATATGGGGTGGCGAATCACTAAGGTTAAAAAAATTAAAATAAAAAAAACTGGGTGGCAAGCCACCTCGAGTTGAATATGGTGGCCGGCCACCCCTATGGGTTCGCCACCACCCGCTTTTTAATTTGATTTTAATTTTTTATTATTTTTAATTTCTTTTCTTTTAAAAAATTAATTAATATTTTATTATATATTAAGTGTGACACGTGGCATTTTGTGGATGGTTGGATTAAAATGGGCGGTCATGATTACAATATGAGGGCTCTCATATTTCCCCTCTAATATGAAGGGATCCCGATCCCTCAATTATTTCTTCCACCAGGTAAATTTGATCTTGTGGCGGAAATTTTTGTTGTCCATTTTCGTCCTTCAACGGCTCCCATATGGTTTTCTAACCTTTTAAGGTTGTTGCCTTCACCGGTTCACCGCTTGGGATTCTTTACCAAGTCATTCAGTAACTAGTTATTGCCTTGTGCGGCTTTTGAAAATGTCTAACTTATTTATGATTATTCAAAAACCATAAATGAAATCATTGTTTATTGGTTATTATTGTTACTGTATTTATATTGTATTTTTTATTCGGACTTTGTTGTTAAGATCATCACCATTTTATTGTTGTACGATCCATTATAACCTGCTTTCTCTTATTTGAATTAAAAAAAATCACACCCATCAACCCCTGTAATTTTTTTTTTTCAGTAGTCAAGATTCCTTTGAATTTCTAAGAGATATTATGGGTAAAATATAGTCAAAGTCAATAAAACAAGGTTTGATATAGACACAACTTAAGTCCAACTTTTGCCCAACTTCTAAGCCAAATTTATCTTTCTTTCTCTAGTTGAAGGTTCTCTCTTTCCTCCACATCAGTTTTTTAAAAAAACTTAATAAAAAGTTGAAGTTTAAAGTTGAACTTAAGTTGTGACTTTATCATTTTCCATAAAACAATTATTTGAAACTTGTCGGTGGATCTAACTTCATATGGACATATAAATTCATCTAGATTGAGGAAAGATTCATTGAGTTACTATTTCTTTTCCAACATTGATTCACCTATATGTTTATGCAAAATGTTTATCTAAATTTCTTCTCTAAATAATCATTTTTAAAAATTTTATTTGGACAAAAAGCTGACAAATAATTGAAAATCAAAAGAAAGAGGGAGATAAATTTGAATAAGTGATTTCTCATAAGGTGTAATTCCAACCAATTAAACTACTTTTTAAATATGAGAAAGATATGGCATTTTGAGAAAAGTTGAGAGAATGTGAGTTTTGGAAAAAATAATAATAATAAATAGGCAATTAGTATGTGATTGCTTGAATGGAATGTGATTAAGGTTAAATTGATTTAGGAGATTTCGAATTTAATTTGTTTGGTTGGCAAATCCTAAGCCACATTAATTAAGGAAGATTTTGAAATTTACAAAATGCACACTCCTAAATGTTGTGTGCAAAGGCAGAACCACTTTGCCCTTGTTTCTCAAGGCCTAAGATGGTAAAAAAATAATAAATTATAAATTATAAATAGACTTTAAAAATTATTTTTGCCTCTCAAATATTTTTCTTTTTGCAAATTATGCCCTCGAAACTAAACTTCTAATTCCGCTCCTGGCTAAGATTTTTGGCTCCAAGAGTGAAAAGATGAAATCAATAACAGCAATGATTTTACAAAAACAAAAAGAGCCCACAAATTTTGTTTTTGTAAGTGAGCCCACAAAAAGTAAGATGAGCACGACTTCATCATATATTGTTATCCTCTGAATATAAAAGGCGAGGCTTATTCTTTTCCTACATAAACTGGTGTCACGGACATACTCTGCACACAGCCTGTCTTCATCACCTACCCTGAGGACACAAAACCCGAGATGGGATTTCCTTCCCATGCCTTCACCTCTGTGTTTCTTCAAGCCCTGCTCTTGTTCCTGTCATTGGAGCAAGCAAGAGCAGCACAATTCTATAATGTCAGCGGCTTGAAAGGCAGGAAGCAAGTGAGCGGGTGCAATCTTTTCCAAGGCAAGTGGGTGTTTGATGCTTCTTATCCTCTCTACGATTCTTCAAGCTGCCCCTTCATAGACGCTGAGTTTGATTGCCAAAAGTATGGCAGACCCGATAAGCAGTACCTCAAGTACGCTTGGAAACCCGACTCTTGTGACGTACCCAGGTATATATATACACACACACACACTCACTACTCACTACTCGCTTCTTTTTTTCTTTTTTCTTTTTTTTTTGGGTTCAAACTTCAAAGTACAACGGTAGAATAAACCAGCTAGAAACAGGGGAGGTAGGAAAAGTGGAAACAGAGGAGATGGAAATGCAGGAAGGAGGATGGTGGAGAAAATATTCAATGCTCGATTCTTTTTTTCTTTTTTCTTTTTTTTGGTTCAAACTTCAAAGTACAACGGTAGAATAAACCAGCTAGAAACAGGGGAGGTAGGAAAAGTGGAAACGGAGGAGATAGAAATGCAGGAAGGAGGATGGTGGAGAAAATATTCAAGATTATTATATATATATAAACCCGAAGGGGTTGCCCAAGTAGTGAAGGCCTTGGTCTGAAGGGTTTGTTCCCTTTAAGGTCGAAGGTTCAATAATTCATGGTCCCAAACTGGTTTTAGGGCCATCGGATGAAGGGTTTGCCCCTTGACTTAATCGAGGTGCACTTGCTAAAAACTCTTTGTCGAAGGTCTATGCACTCCAAGATTAGTTGAAATGAAGCTCTGACACCCAATCAAAAATATATATATATACTCACTACGCACTACTCGCTTCTTTTTTTCTTTTTTTCTTTTGGCTCAAACTTCAAAGTACAACGGTAGAATATTAAACCAGCTAGAAACAGGGGAGGTAGGAAAAGTGGAAACAGAGGAGATGGAAATGCAGGAAGGAGGATGGTGGAGAAAACATTCAAGATTGTGGAGGAAATCCGCCAGTTTTGGGTGGGATGGGGCTTAGCTAACAGCTGCTCACTTTAGTTTTAAAGGAAGCAGCATTTTGTTTACAAAAATCCAGTTGTGAGAAATGCCCAATGACATGAAATGAAACAATAATGAAAAAAAAACAGAGACCACCACAACTTTTTTGTGAAAATACTTGTGAATTTTGTTTTCCGAGAATCTTCGATATCTGTGCCATAATAATGCTTCATGCGCAACAACCAGATTCTAGACATTCGCAAAAATTGATTGTGTTTGTCGGGTTTTTTTTTATTTGCATAATTGATTGATGTTTTTTTTTGGATGGGTATAGGTTTGACGGAGTGGAGTTCCTGAGGAGGTGGAGAGGGAAGAAGATAATGTTTGTGGGTGACTCGCTGAGTCTGAATTCGTGGGAATCGTTATCGTGCCTGATTCACGCGTCGGTGCCTAATATCAAAGCCTCTGTTGCGAGGAGGGAGACACTGTCCTATGTGTCCTTCCAGGTCAGATCAATTTTACCTTCTTTTTTCACTGCATGTTTCTCTGCTTCTTACTGTTTATTACCTTTCTTTTATTATTCTTTTGTTCTCCTTTTCATAAGGAAAATTATAGGTGCCCAATTAATTTGAATTAAGATTCCTTTTAATTGGTGAGGTATTAGATATTCTTTAATTCTTAATTAAGATTTTTTATTTTAAATCTAATTATCTATAAAATGTCAATTTTATTAAGGTTTAAATGATTATATAAATCATTGGATATCTCCAATTTCTCCTCAACTTAAGTCCCACTTTGACTTTATTTTTTTATTTAAAAATAAATAAATAGCAAATGACAAAAAAGTAAAAAAAAAAAAAATGACATTACTATGAAGAAAAATACGATTTTTTATTTTTTTAAATATACCACATAAAAGAAGGACCAAAAATAAATATTATTCATTCACACATTTTTTTCATTTGCTATTTAGTTTTTTTTTTTAATAAAAAAAAAGTCCAAAGTTAGACTTAAATTGGGCAAATTATTGGGTCCCTATCATTCATCTATTCAGAATAATTCCAAGCCCCATTTCGCTGCTACTACCTTTTTTTTATGTACAGTGCAAATTAATTCCCAAATTTATTTATTCTTTAAAAAATAAAAATAAACATCAATTTAACACGAGTAATGATAAATACTAAGCATATGAGTTGTAAAAAATTCTTTCAAATAAAAAAAATGTCATGTGATAAACAATTATTTTTTAATAAAATATATGCATTTTTAATAGTATTAATAAAAAATATATATGGTTACCACATGCTCAAAAATAGATGACTTTTTATTTTATTTTTTATATATATATATATATATATATATATATATATAAGGAAAGTAGGAAGAAGGATTCTAACTAACTAGTGACATTCGCTTCATTAGGCGTGGTCTACACTCATTTAAAATAATTTAGAAAAACTTCACTTACGACATCTTTAATTTTTCATCACTTTTGCATCCAAATCTAGTGTTAAATTTTAATGGAAGAAGTGAAATCTCTAAAGTATCCATCCAAATTCAAGGTACTTTTGTAACTTTATAAACATTTTAGTGGTATTTTGAGGATTTCACTCATTAATCGTTTGATTTAACACTGAATTTTGATGTGCGGGTTAATACTGTAAACTTCTTAAAGATGGTAATTCTAATTGACATTTTTTAAAGCTTAATGATATGGTTGCAAAAATGATGAAAAATACAAAATGGTAATTGCAATTTTTTCCAATAATTTGTAATACTCATTTTGTACAAGAGCAGCCAAATCTTTAATAATATTCAAATTTGACTACTATGAGTGCTTTTTCGTCTTCAGCTAAATAGACAACCTAACTTTTTTCATATAGTGTGAACAATAATAAATAGGTTAATTAGCCTATTCATTATTCACACTATAAATTTTGTTTATTATTTTTTTTTTCTCTCTAATTTTCTTTCTTTTACTAACTGTCTCATCTTCTTGCTTTGTCGTCTCTGACAGAATAGACAACTTAAACTTTTTGAACATCTAGGCAACTTACCTTTTTGATCATCAAGTATGTATAATATATAGTTCAATTTTTACTTTTAACTATTTATTTTTTTATACACACTCCAACATATTTAACTATTATTAGAGATTTGACTATTCTTTCGGATGTATTATTACTCATTCATATGTACTTGGAGGGGAAACCCCCCAAGCTATATAATAGGGGATTGTGTTTGGGCTGTTCATAACTTCATAGGGCCGCCGAAGGTTCTTCTTTCCGGCCTGTAGAAACAACAATAATGGCACAAGTGAAACATGGCATGAAATGTACATTTTGCTTTTTTCATACTCTCTTTCTCTGTAACGGGTGTCAGCATTGAATAGGGATCTTTCGACATCTTCCATTCAAAGAAGAAGAAAAAAGTTTATGAAAATTAAAGAAAATTGGAGGGTTAGGACTTAGGACTCCCTACATGAGCAGAGAGAGCCCTCTTTCTCATGCAGGGAATCTAGACTGTGAGCCCCTTGCTAGGACAAACGAAATTAATGTAGAGAGGACCCTTAGCTATAATAGAAGAGTAATATTAAACGTCACCCTCGTGCTAAAAGTCTTAGACAAGAAGCTCATGTCCGAGCAATGGGACCATAACCCCCTTCACATCTCATGTCCAAAAGCAGGAATTTGAATTTTCTCTAGTTCAAGTGAATTGGAGATGAGCCGACCCATGTAATAATAATAATAATAATAATAATAATAATATACAATAGGAACTTCAGAAAAATATGTGTATTTATATCTTTTAATTAGAAAAAAAAATATTATTATTATATCGACCTTGTAGATGGATGGAGACACTAGAAAAATACTTTTGGAGTAATACATGAGGCATTACTCCAACGCAAATGAATGGCCTTGCATGAGATGCAAGGGCACACCCCCTCTACCTTAATTAACTAATATCTCCCGCTAGCACACGGTGGACATTGGCCGGTCATGCATCTCTCGATGTGTTTTTATCATTTTATATTAGCAAGCATGTTGTGTGACCACTGAGCACACCTATAGACAAAGACGAAGGGGGGGCTGGGGCCATGGTCCCCCCAGTTCCGGGAAGCAAAAATTTCCTGCTATTAAAAAATGTATATATTTATACCGGTCCCCCCATTAAAAAAAAAAAAATCTCTAACCTTTTTTATTTATTTTATTTATTTATGTGCGCCTTCATGCCCATAGCAAACAAATTGAAGAAGCCCACCCTCCTCCAGCCTGAGTCTCATCGAGTGTTTACCCTGCTTGTTTTATTTTTAATTTTAATTTTGTTGCAATTTTTAGAGTGTTTTCTTTTATTAGTGTGATTTTATTTTTGTCTTTGCAACAATTGATCTTATGACATAATTTTAAGCTCAATTTCTCATTATATTTAAGTATCAGTGATTGGAAAAAGAAGAATTTTTTTAAAAAAAAAAGTACCAGTTCATTACACGTTGCCAAAAAAAAAAAAGCTTTGGTCCCCCCTATAAAACTTCCTGGCTCCGTCCCTACCTACAGAAAATGACGGGAGCATGCATTATACCAAATCTTTTACAAAAAAGATGAGTATAACAACACCCTTAAAAGTGTAATTCATTTGAGCATATCTCATCAGTCATCAAAAATTTCAAATCCCTTTTGAGTTATTCCGAAAGGTATATAAAAGTGGAAGTTCATTAACTAAACATTTGCCTTGAGTTTGTGAAGTTTAATAAAATCCCTAATTTTAGCCCCTTGCTTAACCTTTGACCTAAACTTTAATCGTTATTTCGTTAGGTAGTCACACAACACAAATCAGCAACGCAGTCACAGTCAAGCAATGAAGAACAAAAACGCAGCATTGTTTTTGAGGTAGCTCAATTTCTAATCTTAAGCGATGTCTCATAATTCAGAGATTATGAGATATTGCTCCGTTTGTGTGCTTAGGGTGATGTCTTTCTCGTCAATTTTTGATATCCCAATTTAAAAAAAAAAATCCTCCAACAAATCTCGAGAAGTTAACACTGAATAGATACTAATTTTATTTATTTTTTTATATATTAATTTAATCTCTAATTTATATATATTGTTCATATTTTCACCTTCCTTTTGGCTTTTTAATATATTTCTTCATGGTGTACAGGATTACAGTTTTACTTTGCTTCTATACCGTACACCATACCTTGTAGATATAGAAAAAGAAAGCGTGGGCCGCGTGCTGAACCTGGACTCAATCAAGGGTGGAAATACATGGAAAGATGTGGACGTGCTGATCTTCAACACGTGGCACTGGTGGACCCACACAGGAAAATCCCAACCGTAAGTTCATCCCAGCTCTCACATATAACCTTTTTGTAATATTGGGAAGTGTAATCCGACGGCTGCTGATGATTTTGTGGATTTGCAGGTGGGATTATATACGAGAGGGGAGTAACTTGTATGAGGATATGGACCGTCTCACAGCATTCTCTAAGGGTCTGACCACATGGGCCAACTGGGTTGACAACAACGTAGATCCCACCAAAACTAGGGTCTTCTTTCAGGGAATCTCTCCCACCCATTATTCGTAAGTAAAAATTATGCCTTCTTTTCTTTTGATTGCACCAAAAATTTCAGATATTCTATTAGTTTTAAAAAAGATTAAAAAATAAATAAATAAAAGGAACAAGCTTAGAAAGTATAAGTGAATTATTGAGTTACAAGATTATCTTAAAATTTGTTTCTAATTTAAAAATATAATATTGACCATGTTTGTTATAAAATTTTGAAGAAACTTCACTTTGAATAATCCAATGTGTAACAAGTGTTGTAATGTTTTCATCGAATTATGTGAATATCTCATTTTTCACCCATTTTATGTTAAGGATGAAAAAATGATCAAAACACTCCAATTTATTGATTTTAAATTTAAAGTAAATTTTGTATTTTTATAAACTAGACAAGAGTATAGTAGACATTTCACATGTTGGCCGTTTACATTAACACAAAACCCTAACAGTAGGAGTGAAATTAAAAAGCGTTGAAAAATTGAATACCCACATTGCAATTTTTAATAATTTAAGGTTCACATTGCAACACCCGTGACACATTAGTAAAGTTTTTCCTAAAAAATTTGTTTTGTTTTTTTAAAAAAAAAACACCACAGTTTTCACTTTTTCACCTTTATAAAAAACACCCCAAAACACATAATTATCATTAATAGTTGATTTGTTACACCAGAGGCAAGGATTGGAATCAGCCAAAAAAGACCTGTAAAGGAGAAGTTCAACCCCTGCCCGGGTCAGCCTATCCAGCAGGTGCACCACCAGCTGCTGCAGTGGTGAACAATGTGTTGAGCAAGATAATGAAACCCGTTTACTTGCTTGACATAACAAGGCTCTCACAGTTGAGAAAAGACGGGCACCCTTCCTCTTATAGTGGTAATCATCCGGGCAATGACTGCAGCCACTGGTGCCTGCCCGGACTGCCCGATACTTGGAACCAGCTCTTCTATGCTGCCATCATGTGAAGGCTAACACACAGACAACGCAACAATCTTAACTCTGTTCAAATCATTGGTTTGTAGATTTAGAAAGGTACTTGAATTTCATAATAAGGGGAGGAAAGGTCAATTGTAAAGTAATTGATTGTGTCAACCACACACTAAATGCTTTGAAATTATATAGAAGAAAAGATTGGAGCTAGAGATGAAGGCTGCATTGTATGAGATTAGAAAAGAACTCAGAGACAAGAAAAGATATTTGCTATTGTGTTGTTATCCAATATTTCAGTAGTACAATTTCATAATTATGGCATGATTTCTTCATTACAAACATTGGCTCAAAAAGCTATGTTTTTAGTAGCACTGTTCTTTTCTTTTTTTCTTTGTTTATTTGGTTTGGCAACTCCCACAGCCAATGAATTCAGATGAGTTCACAGTAATTTGAATTTGTTTAAGACTTAAGTCTAGAGTTGAGTGGTAAAACACAAAGCAATTTAGGTTTACTTTCATCCTGCCATAAATAAGCCCTATAGTTGTGTAGAAATCATGCCACCAAGTCTCAATTACAGAAGCCCAATACTCTTTAATAGGGAAAGAATCCTCCCACGCTCTTCCTACAAGAATTAAGGTTTAAAGATATCTCTTTTTCTACTTCAGTATCTTCATATTTGCTTTAATTTTCTCTTAGGCAGGTTTAGAGCTATCCTAGTCTAGTTTTCTATTTGTTGGTATCACTAGTTTGCTACTCCAAAATTACAATTGAGTAACAATCATCTCTAGCAATTTTGTGATTTTATAATCACCAAGATGCCAAACAAAAGTACAATCATTTCTTCATACTAAAAGTGTTCCCACTTGACAACACAAGTAGTGCTTCTTATAACTGCAATAAGGTGAGGCATTAAGAACCCAAGTTCAGAAAGCAAAAAAAAAACAAAAACTCATTGACGATAGCGCAGCAGGACAGAGAGGCAGCTCCACATTAGCTCTCTTGGTTGGTTTGGTGAAGCACCACTTTCCATGGAGCCCTAGAATCATTTAGGACATAGAACTGAGTTAAGCAGGTTTGCTTTCCAGTTCATGCAAATAACTAATTCTGCATCAGTGCCTACAACAAGATAACCAAATCCCAATAGTCCAGCACGAAACAGACTTGCTTAACTCAGTTCTATGTCACGGATGCATGTGAACTCCATCCATACATTTTGGCAGAACACTACTGGGATGCTGTTCACAAGCAAAGCCACTTTACTGATTTGAACCACAAATGACTTCACCCACCCCACTAATTATTTTTTTACCTGGAATTTTAACACTTCCATCTGAATTTGTGTTTAAACCAGCTATGGGCAGTTCAATTCGACTACAGTTGCCTCGTCACAAGATGGTAAATAAGCAAGACAAGAGTACATGCAGAGGGATTTAATTATGACATAGAATGATAAATTTTGATGGAGTCATGGCAGAGACAAATTGGTTATTTATTTTATTTTAAAGTTTGTTATGCATTCCAACAGACACAAGTCCATGCCTTGGGATTAACAAAAACACATTGGTTCATAGAGTGGGTAATGAAAAGTGAGAAAGAGGTAACAGAGGAAACAAGAAACTAGTAGCCGACATATACAGCAGCATTCACTATGTAACAATCATCGTTCTTGTCGCCCATTTCTTCCACAAGAACACCACTTGAGCATATAAGTCCACCATCCACAACTTCAAATTTCACAATTTTCCCACTGCAATTTTATATGAAGTAAAAGGATAGGAAGTTAAAGGGAATAATTAGTAAAAAATGCTC
Organism: Carpinus viminea; assembly: GCA_013348765.1. NCBI lineage: Eukaryota > Viridiplantae > Streptophyta > Magnoliopsida > Fagales > Betulaceae > Carpinus > Carpinus viminea. Next base: position 61,216,459 of record CP054667.1, read on the forward strand.
TTTTATACAACAGGGGACAACTTCATAGCACTATAAACCAAAAACTGTGCAAAAGATAAACTTATTGATTGACAAAACTAAGTCTTTACCAATTACAACAAATTGTGCGGAAGCGCTAATAAAATATCTCTAGAGTTTTACCTTTGCCTTTTTCCGTTAGTCCATGCTTTTTAGACAAGTTTTCCTGCCATAATATTTATCTACCTCTTCCTAGCGGATATTTTATGGCTATCAATTATACAGGGAACGAAAATTTGGATTGAAGCGGGACTTTGTGATCTAGTCAGTGCTACAACCAGTCATTGACATCAGTCAAAGAGGTGGAGAACATCTCTATGCTTGGCATATGCTATGCCAAATCTATCATATGCATCACTGTTTGGACTCCTATTAACCAAAAACTATTGGAGATTCTTATATGAATCATTTCATTATTTTTCTTTTTGTATGAAAATCCAAACTATAGAGAACCAGGAAAAAAAATTAAACGTCTAAATTGAAATAGATCAACCATTTTTTCAAAAAGAGATCCCTTGTCAAAGAGAGGAAGAATTCACATTCTGTGCATAACACCAAGATGCAATGATAAAGACGGCAGTGGATACTCACTAAGGAAAGACGGCCTTGACCCTCTCAATATCCAAGGATTGCTGGAGAGAATTAGGGACTCCCAGCTTGATCTGTAGTTTCATCTGATCAGATGTAACACCTGGTATGTTCCCTGCACCAGTTTCATCTCAGCAAAATCTGACAATTTCCACAATGAAATAATTAAATGTAAATCTTTAAAGACATATATACACAACTTCCCATATTCAACAGAACCAGAAAACATATTTTTCTCACATATCATCTTCTTGTGTTGAAAAAACCACCCATGCATTCACAAATTCGCATACTCCCTAATGATTTCTACCTTTACCTACACTCTTTTTCATTTCAAGCCACCAAGTTTGCCAAACCACAAAGGGTTATCACCAAAAAAACATATACATGGGTTATATCAGAGAAGAAATTGGTTAACAATGGAACAAGACTGATATCAATAGAAAGATAAATAAAAGCAATAGACTTTCAATAGCGCATTATGCCCATTGCCCCACTACCCTTTAAATGGTGATTCCCCACCCAGTTCTATCAGAAAAACCAGTTCCCAGCACCGCACAAGAACCGCAAATCTATCTAATCCCACACCACAACCATGAAATCACACACATTTACTAAATACGAGTAGGAATACCTCTTCGGAAGGCAGGAATCGAGTTGGAAGAGATGGCATCCCTGCACGCCCGCATAGCCGCGGCCGTAATGTCTTGCCTGTTCCACACAAAATCATCTTACTACCTCTTTTTCTTCATAAAAACACAACAATCAGAGTATTGAATATGAAAATCTCTCAAATGGGTATTCACAAAAAAAATTGACAAAGTGAGGAAAAGAGAGTCAAAGAGCACGGAGTATGCACCCATGTTGATCGTAACCCACGCCCATCTCCACGAACAAGAGCTTTATCGGTGGGGACGAGTCACTGGTGGTGGCAATTTCCTCGGAAACTTCCATGGCTGCCGAAGTAGCTTTGGCTTGAGGTGAGACTCGAGAAGGTTGGAGTTGGAGAGAAGATGGATTTGTGAGACGGAGACGTGGTTGATTCTTGAAGGTATAATTGCTTAGAGAACGAACCTCCGAGGACGAACAAAATGGGAAATTCAGGACTAGGCCGGAAGTCATTTCCTTTGGCCAAATTCGGTAAAGACTAGAAGGAGCCTAGTTACTGATTATTTGGTGCAAGGTTAATACCAATATCGGAATAATCTAATTTTTAAAATTACATATTCTTATTTGGCTAAATATATAATAAATTCTTGAATAAACTCTTCATTTGTATAACACCCTCAGTTTTCTAAAATTGATTTTAACTAGTTAGTTTTATAGGAAATTTGCAATGGGTCATTGTGTATTAGGGGTGTTAAAAAATACCGGAAAATCGAAACCAAAATTGGAAAACCGGAGACCCAGTTCCAGTTTCGGCAGGAAAAAACCAAAAATCTGGTACCTTGGTTCTAGTACCCGGTTTTGGCACCCGGTTATTACCGGGGTACCATATATATAATTATATATTGATATTTTTAGTTTAGGTTTAGTAAAATTTTCTTTAGGTACCTAATTAAAAATGATTTTTAGGGCATTTAAAAAAATTGGATTTTTATTTTAAGGTCCATAGAGGCAAAAATATTGTTTTTTTGAGATTTTTGGGCTTTTTTAGGTTTGTTTTTAAAATTATTTGAAACAATCACAATGAAGCCCAGTTAATTTAGACAAAAAAGTTAAAAGATTTTTTTAAAATTAGCCAAAAGTATGCCTCCCAAAAAAAGGGGGGGCTTATTTTAGGCCCAATACCTAAAATAAGCAAAAAATACAATTAAAAAAAAAAAACCGTTACTCGGTTCGGATAACCAGGTACAAACCAGAATCGGCCGGTTAAAAGAAACCAGGACCGGGTTTACACCCCTATTCTGTATATTTACCATCCAATAAAGCGACCTTTGTTGCCATGTATGTAATCACACATTAATTAACATGTCAGCATCTATTTTGGGTTTGTTAGAAATTGCGATTTCAGTAAACACAATATTTTTAAAAATAGCGTTTTTAAAATCTTAAATGCGGTAAAACAAGTTAAAAAGTACTTATTTTATCAAATATTGTTATTCCAAACGTGATATTGGTTTAAATTTGAGATTTTTCAAATAAATACCTTCTAGCCTACTTATAGAAATTGTAGATTTTTTTCCTATTTTAAATCACAATGTCAAACACTTAATGTTTTACGATGTGTTTTATGGAATAGATCCCATGTGTCATTTGTGCAATGTTTTCTCTCATTTTTAGTCTCAATATTGTTCTAGTGGGTTGTTGCGATTAGGTTATTATATGTGGTTACTTTTTCTAAAATGTATCCCATTGGGTTTTATATATGGACATAATTTTACTCTAAATTGTGTCGGAATAATTTTCTACAACACAGTTACATAACATTACTAGAGTTCATACAAATTTTATACATATTTTTTTAATAGCACAGTCATGATTAAATGATTTTTTATTAAAAAAATATGTATTTTCACGTGCTCACAAAAAAACTCTACATATAATGTCAAACCACCTCAATTCCTTGCATCCCTTCTCTCAGACCTTCCTCGACCACTTCCACTCAATTTTATTTTGTTCCATATTTAATCAAGCTGAAAGGAATATAATAAAATTAGCAACAAAGAGTTTGTAAGCACAAAGTTGCAATACCAGCAATTCCATTTTTGTCTAAATTGCGAATTTAGTGGACTCATTTTTGTCTAAACTGTAAAGTAGATGTGCTATGAAATACAGTCTCTAGTGATTCTTTCCGGACTGTGGCTTGTCACAAGTCTGAATTTCATATTTACGTGTTGACCATCTTTTTATCCTCTTAAAATTGATGTGATTCTTAAAATCACCATTAAATTTTAGATGAATCATACTTGAATTTTAATTAAGTGATAATTTTAAAAGTCATATCAATTTTAAAAGAATAAAAAGATGATCTTTAATATTACTCGTAAAGATATCTCCATATACTAGACACTCGTTAATGAGTACTTCATCCTCAGAATTGTAACCCTCCCAAGGCTCTAAAATACGTTTTTTCCAAAGCAAGTTCACCACCAACTATAGGGGATACAAGCTACTAATACATTTTTTTCCCAAAGCAAGTTCACCAACCGTGGCAGCACTATCTGCTAAAATTTGTCCCTTCTTGCTGCATATACCTAGCAGAACCCATGGCTTTTTATGCATACAAGTAATTTTGTAAGAACGTTGATACATAACTAATGGAATGCTTAGAATATATAACCCTTGGAAAGGATTTGAAAGAAGTCATTACAGAGCCATTGGCAGAACTTACCCGTGGTTTTTTTATGCATACAAGTATTTTTGTACAACGTTGATACATAACTAATGGAATGCTTAGAATATATATAAACCCTTGGAAAGGATTTGATAGAAGTCATTACAGAGCCATTGGCAGTCCTTATAAGCATCAGTAATTTAGTTCATTAACAGAATCATTCAGAAGAATAAACTAAGTCCTACGCAGTATTAGCAATCTTGTTTCCAAGTGAATGATGAATTGATGAACAAATAAATCTTAAGGGAAGATGACAGCTCCGCCGCCATTAATTATATTCACAATCGAGATGTATCTTTACATCAAAAACTGGTAGCAGTTCTGAAGCTGAGTTTGCTACAGATTATAATTAGCAAGGTGTAGTAGACCTGCATATAAATTTCTGTTGTTGCTGGTTTTGGCAATGTACATGGCATGATCTGGCTTTTTCTCTCAGCTCTTGGAACGCCCTCATTGTTTCCACATCAAAACCACCAGCAAACTGGCAAACAACAAGCCACCCTCCACAATCAGCAATAACAAAATATGAAATGACCAGATTTCTCATTTTTTGAATCAAAATGAGTAGTTTTACCTGGTGTACTCGAAACGCAAATCTAACGCATTGAACAATCAACTCTTCTTCTTCTGGACTGCCGCTGCCATCTGCTTCAAGCTCCGCAGATACTCTCCTCATGTACTTCATGGCCAGTTTTACAGATGCCAGCTTGATCTGCAGGATTTTAAACCAAAGGTGGCTCAAATAAGCTAACTTGGATGTGGAAAGGACAATTCCATCACAGTTTAATATATAAATGTTTCTTTGGGGATTGGAATAATCCCAAATTCACAAAGCCATTGCAGGTAAAAATGCTGCAAAAATAGTATATATAGCTCACTTGTTCAGTCAAAATGAAGAACTCCTCTCTCTATCTCTGCCCTTCAACTCTTTCACTAACTTTATTTTATTAATCAGTTGGATCAATTGTGAGAGTGACAAAGTGATTGAGTGGTTAAGGTTAATGTCAGATATAATTTCCAATTCTAAAATTTCTAACATCTTTCTCCACCAACAGAAAATGTCTTGTACCCCTGTCCCATTGTAGTTTAAAATTCTGACCATACAACGGCTACTATTCATTTGAATTGAAATGAGAGATCCTATTTCCATGCAGAAAAGGTCAACTAGGTGTTTACTTCAAAAATCCAGAGGAAGTAGACAAGCAAATACATTAAAAATCTGGGACTTCACATGTGCGGGCGTGCAGGCGTGCGCAGAGAAAATGAGGCAAAATCTAAGCCATCCTTCTTGTCATCTTGCAACCACTCCTAGTAGACTGTGTCAAAACCCTTCTACTGTCTCTCCAAGATCTACAGTAGGATTCATTAAACGGGACCACCTCAAATCTATTCATTAATTTAACCAAAAGGGTCTTGCGTTTGTCTGCTATTTAACCATATCAACCCAATTTCCCAGCCGTATTTGTTGCTCGATGGCCAATCATTTTTTATATAGATAACCCATCGTGAATCTAATATGAAAGACATGTCATAATAAGAGTTGACAGGACAAACTTGGTAATTTAAGGTTAATCGGACAGATTTAATTAAATGAGCCCAGACACAACAAAAACCAGACAAGCGAACAAGAATTGAACCCCTGGAGTCTGGACGCTTCTAGTTCTAGAGCAAATCCAAACACACAAGAGTAATGAATGGACCTGGCTTACATATCCAGCATCAAGCATCCAATCCGTGGGAATATGAAAAACTTTATATCTCTTCGTTGCAGATTCTCTCATACGCGAGAGATTGTAAACACCATGCTCTAACCTGTTATAAATCACACCCAATAACATCATCAGAAAACATTACAGAAAGATAACCAAACATGAGAGAGAGAAATTTGCCTACTTTTCGAACAAAGCCTGCATTTTCTTGAGGGCAGAGCCGCAGGGCTGGCGGGCATCGTCGCGGAAGGACGAAGCCTCGGATTCCAGCTTCTTGAGATCACCATACCCGAATGCAGCCTCCCGCAGAGCGTCCGCCTTCTTCTCCGGCCAATCGAAGTGCTTCAGCACCGCCCTTTCATCCACCTTAACCCAACAAGAATTTTAGGCCTCTGAACAAGATTTTGTGAGCAAATAAATAAAAATAAATTTACCAAGTAAGAGAGCTCGTCGTCCAGCCATTTGACGAAAGGCACAACGTCTTCGATGTCTGTAAATGCTGCATTCTCAACTTCTTTTATCAGAAATCGTATGAATTCTCCCTGGGTTTCTACGTCCGATTTGATCTGCACAAACCCACGTTACCACAAAAAGAATGAATATTATAACAAAATAAAAGATTCTTGAAATTCAGATTTGATAAGAAAATTTTTAAGAACAGGTTGGAATTGCCACTGGAGTTCATCAAAATTACACCTTTTTTCTTTTTTTGTTTTATGCTTTTAAGGTGGCATATCGAATATAGACACTGTCTTATCTGGCAAGCAAGAGTCAAATCGGAGAGAAAGGCGCCGGTAAAGACACACACAATGACCCGTCACTTGTCACTGACATTAGAGCTCTGGTTTCAAAACTTAAATACGACACCGCGAAATACAAAAATAAAAAAGGAAAAATGAAAACGAAAGCTCCGAACAACCAGAACCCAGTTACCGTGACTACTTACAGCTAGCAGGTGAGTGGACCGGTTCTCGATCTCGCCGATCATGTCACGGGCGTTGGTGCTGGAAGGTGCCACGTCGGAGGCGGCGGGGTCCCGCCGTGAGTCCCTCCGCATTAAGGAGTGATAGAACTCCACCACCTCCGGCACTCTCCTGACCTTAGCCGGCACCACCTTCATCCCCTTAGGCGGCAGCGGTGGCGGCGGAGGTGCTGACTTCTTCGGCATCGGCGGCGGCGGAGGAGGAATAGGTTTACCCCGTTGGAGCTTTGGTCTCGGAGGAAGTGCAAGGATCGTTGGATGATGGTCTTGGAGGTGGTTTTGGAACTCTAGGAGGGCGAGATCTGAGGCCGGAGAGAGCTGTCTCAGTGAGCTCCTCCGAGTTACACCTGGAGTGCCTCGGTCTCTCATTTTCCGTTTCCTCCTTCTTTGAGTCCGTTCCTTCGAGCTTCAGGTTCTCAAAATCGAACTAGAAGTAGCGTCTGTACATTTCGTCCCTTTCTTCAAGCTCTTGATGAGATTTGATTTCACGGAAATCTCCATTAGACCCTGAAACCTTTGCGACGAAGAGAGCTCGTCACTGTCAAGAATCAGCTCCGTTCTGCTACGATTCGACGCCGTTTTCTTCAGCTCCAAAATCTCATCTTCCATGGTCTTCACTTTCTCACTCTCTCTCTTCTCCTCCTCGATCTTCGCCTTCATCTCCTCCAACTCCGTCCTCAACCTCTGGTTCTCCATCTGCAACCCCTCGATTTCCTTTGCAGCTCGCTCGAGCTCCGCGTCCTTGGCGTAGATCTCGTTCTCGAGGACCGGAACAATTGCTACGGACTCCTTCAAGAGCTTGTGCCCAAGCAGCTCAGTCTTCAACAGCGACTCTCTCTCGCGGAGCTCTTCCACCAGCCTAAGCAGCTCCGTGACGTCAGGCGGGCGGGGCTGTACCTGCGCGGAGGAGCGTGGGAAGTACACGCCGAACGAGCGCGAGAACACCGCCTTCTGTGTTAACTTGGCCGAGCTCGGCGACGGCAGCGGCGGTTTCGGAGGTGGCGTTTCCTGCTTCGAACGCGCCGGCGACTTCTGCAGCCCCATTGCCATTCTCACCTTCCCAGCCACCATAGGTACCACCAATCTCTCTCTCACTCTCTCACTCTCTCAAGAAACTCGCTTTTTACAGTTGTGGGTTGTTTTTGTTTGTGAAGCTACTGGGATAGAATGAAGCCTACACAGACGTCGTTGTCTTTTATCCTTCTCCGATAGGGTATACGAAATTTGATGTTGGAAAATAATTTAGCAGTGAGACGGAGAGAGAAAGATGAGCACGCTGGTGAGAGTGTACTGTAAATAATACGAAGAGAGGGAAAACAGAAAATGCACCAATTACGAGGAACGGTCTTCTTTTCTCGGATCCGGTTTGAAAAACCCAAAAAAAAAAAAAAAAAAAAAAACATTTTAATAATTAATGAAGCATTAAGGGCAAGAAGAATTAACTCGGATTGCTTGTCGTCGCCCTCATCCCCAACTCTCGCGAGCTGGTCGGGATAGTTACTCGCGGTCTTTTTCTGACAGCTCAGCGTGTTTGGGCGAGTAGGCGCGTGGGATTAGGCGTGGGTCATATTGGCTTCTGTGTTGAGGTGACGTGAGAGAGAGTGAAATTGATTTGGAAGTAGGGGGAAATTTTTTTAGAAGCTAGAAAAGGTTCCCTACATAACGGTCGGATTAGTTTAAAGCTCTTTTAACCGCTAGTTTTTCTCCATTTTCTCGCGTCTTCTCGTGGGTTTGTTGATGCCCTGGACACGTGCCTCTTTGACTATCAAGTCAAACGAAAGTGTATGACCAATTTGTTTTGATTAAGACTCCAAGCCTTTTTTGGGCCTTAGCAAACAGAATTAGAGGATTATTTGCTTTTGCTTTTTAAAGATTTGCATTTAATTATTTAAGTTAGAACATCTTCGTACACAATACTTAAAAATTAGTACCCTCTTCGGATTATTTGGATGGGAGAGTATTGAATTAGTTATATTTAAAATGTGTTTTTATTTTTTCCCTTAAAGGATTAGGATTTTTTTAATTTATTTAAATGGAATAATATTGAGTTAATTATATTTAAATGATATTTTTGTATTTATATTTTTATTTTATTCACTTTAAAAGTAAAAAGATAAAAATACCTTTTAATATGCGCTATTTTCAAGGATGGATCTAGAAAGTTCAATGAAAAGGGATTGAGATATAAATTTTTTTAGGCTATAGCCAATGGCCTATAATATATATATATATATATATATATATATATATATTTTAGGACTTGGGGTGTGGCCAGGACCATCCTTGGTCCCCTATAAACTTGTCATTGGCTATTTAGCAAATGTTTTAAATTAAAATTTATTATAGTAAACTTTGACATAAAAAATATTTATGTAGCACATTGAAAGCTTTTTTCTGTTATTATTTTATCTCCTTCTCCCTCTCATTTTTCACCAAATACTATCTCTTGCCTCTACATCTCCTCTACCTTCACAACAAGCTCTAGTTCGGAGATAAATCCATGCTCCATTCTCATTGTGTTTGCCATGGATTATAGTATTAGTGGTAGTATGCATTCCTTCGGTGGTGGCGGTGATGAGGAGCACGACTCACACTCCCCAAATCAATCTCAATCTTAGCCTTCTTGAACCCACCAAGCCATGTCGGTTCATTTTCATTGCCTAACCACCAACCGCACCCGTCAACACCGCCACTACCACCATCACCCACAAACCCACCTTGCCATTTCATGATTAACATTTTATTTTATTTTTATTTTATTTTGTATTTAATGGTTGCCCATAATATCATATTATTTTTTTAAAAAAAAAAAATCAAATAATTTACCATCATATTTACCACATAATAAATAACACGGTTAAATCTATAAAATAAACTACTCTTAATCATGAATGACCTATTCCCTTTAATTGAACTCATTTGATCAGTGACATTGGTTGGTACATATCTTTTTCTTTCAAATTTAATTGGCAAACGAAAAGAAAAGTTACGTTCATTCATGTTTTTAAGCTTATTCATTGTTCAAAAGAATCTATGAATTGAACAAAAATTGAGATGATAGCTTGATAACTTTTGCTGTTTCATACATTTATTTTGAATTTTGAAAGAGTGGCTTTTTAAAGGAATTGTAATTTCAAAAGAGACTTGCAACAAACTCCATATCTCCAAATCAGTTTGGAGAAAATATTCTTTTTTTTTTTGCATGTTTATACAAGTGGAGGAAGAAGAGATTCAAACTAGTGACCTATCTTTTGATATGTATCGGTCTTAAAACTCATTTAAAATAGTGTCAAGTGTTTATAAATATTTAAAATGTATATTAAATTTTTTACTTCTTAATAACAATTAATTAATTTAAACTAAATTTAATATGTCTTTTAAATGTTATAAATATTTTGTACTATTTTAAATGGATTTGAAAATATTTTTTCGTTTGAATAAAATTTCTGCCAAGGAAAACCGTACGAAATATTGACAGCAAAAATAGAAAGCCAGTGAACGGTAAGAGGGAAATAAATGAAACTTTTAATGCCCCCTTGATTTTTCAGCAGCTTTTTTTTATGTTTTTTTTTTCTAAATTTAGGAAATGAAATTATTTTTTATTTTTCTATCCAAATAATTTTAAAATAGCTTCCATCAAAGCATTTTGAGCTACTCAAAATATAATTTTTTATATTTTAACTACTTTACTAGTTCTTTTACTACAATTTTCAACACACACATTTATTCAACTCTCCACCTTCTTTAAATATTGTCTTAAAAATAACTGTGCATGTCTACCACTCAATACGCAAATATTACTAGTTGGTCGTGCAATAAGCTTTTAAGTGACAGTTTACAACTTGAAATAGTAAATATGATTTTTCACAAATATGATGTGTATTGTCTTCATTATTATGCCATAAAAATTTAGTTTATTTTAAAAGGAAAGACGATGCATAATTCTGAAAACAATCATTGATATTTTGATGCAAAGGAATATGCATATGTAAATATATTTTATTAAATATAGATATCCTCCATATGATTTATTCAAGCCTTTAACCTATTATTTGTAAGATTGGCGTTGTCCTGAGTGACATGTAATACGATATCGGTGCTTCAAATATCATATGCGTGCTATCCACTCACTAGCAAAATGACCAAGTTTGACCTTGGGTAGGCTACACTACTAATGATGCCCGTTTACACTAACTTGTAATCAAGCTTGGTTACACCAATTACAAAACAACCATTGAATCCAATACCAAGCATAAACAATAAACCTATGTGACTATAGGGTTAATTAAGCTCATATAATAAGCCTATATGGTCATTATATCGCATGTACTTATGTACCATATCAAATATTAATACTTAACGAACTTAACACATAATCTTATATCCATATATCACAGAACCTAAATTCGACATACAAACAAAATCGTTACTTCTAAATTAGACTAGTGGAAGTCAAATACAATCAGGCTTTTTGCTTGCCAAAGGTAATAGGAGCCCAAATTAGGTACGTGTTTTCATTAATTTTGGGCATGATCAATGCACGTGAAATGTACAACTTATGTTTAGCTTTTGTGAAGGAGAAAATGAGAGAAATTAATGTGAGGGGTGATGTAATGGATAGCATGAAAGGAATGTGACAATTAATGGGAATAAATGAATTACTCAAAAATCACCAACATGCATGGGATCCCAACGAAGCATGAGTTAATGAACACTACTACAATAGGCTCCATTTAACCTCACTTTATCCACAATACTCACCGTTTTGCCATTTTCTGTAGAGGAGGACAAAGTAGACACCGCCCAACAGCTACATCTTGTCCTACCCTTACTGCCTCGACATGTCATCTGTTAAATAAATTGCTCACACGTGGGTTCAAACTTCTTTATGGTTATTGAGGTTTAGAGCTCGATTAGGTTTAAGATTTTTAAAACATATGATTTGAAAACGTGATTTTTAAAATCGTGACTAAGCATTTGATAAAATTATTGTTTGACCTTTAAAATTACAATTTAGTCTTTAAAATTATGTATTTTCAAACAATCATTTCCTTACTACGATTTCTAAACACTAATTTTCTTCGTTTTCAAATCGCAATTTTTTTTAAAAATGTAATCCCAAACAATCCATTTTCTATAATTTGGTTTAAAAATCACGCTTTTTGGCACCCTCCATACGTAAAATATTTAACTGGAAATTGGGTGAATTATGAAATTAAAGTTCAAACTCATAAGCTCTAACTCTAATATAATGTTAAATTACTACTTATTTAAAAAACATTAACTTATAGAGAATGATAAATTTAAGGGTTAAATGAACTTAAGCCCATTGAACTAGCAATTATTTTCAAAAAAAGTTTCATGAGCTGACATGTGTGACACAGTTACACTTAGATATATAAAACTACACTCCTGTTGCAATTAAGCAACTTTTCTGTCATTCTTCCAAAAATACTCATATTCTCTTTAAAAACATATTAAATGAATATTTTCTTTATAACAAAAAAAATTGCTTAAAAAAAATACTAAAATACATAGAGTAAGGTTGGACTAGTATAGAAAGAATTTGCATGAAATTTTGATTTTGATTTTAATTCTTTAAAAAGAAAATATGGGTATTTTGGAAAATTACTAAAAGTAGCTCAATTGTAACAAAATAGTAGTTTGATGTATTCAGGTATCATGCATCATGCATCGTCAATTCATAAGACTTTTTAAAAATGGCTAATAGTTCAAAAGTTTAAATATGTTTAATCCTAAATTTAATAATTTAATTTATATATATAACATGCTAATAATGTAGAAATTTTTATGAATGCTAGTAATGGATCGGAAGTGGTGCATTTTGGTGTTCCAATGCTTATATGATTTTTATGTATGCTTATTTTTTTATTTTATTATGATATATACAGGCTCTTATTGAGTGACTAGTGACAGCACATAACATCACATGCAAACAGTCTGTGAATTATAAAGGACCGGAGTCCGTATAGATGTTGGTCATTTTGGAACTACACCTACCTTCTTTAATATAATGTACCACTTCAAAAAAAAAAAAAGGTTTGGCCGACCGCATCGTATGACTCCTTTAATTTACTATCAAAATTTTTAATGTTTTCTTAGTGTTTAAATTTTTGTAACGTACTTGTAGGTTGCAATGTCTCATTTTTGTTTGGGGTTTTTTTTTATTACATCCTTAAAAAAGAATATAATAAAACATTTCACGTGACTTTAAATAATAAAATATCATTCATAAGAGATAGTTCAATCATCTGTAGATCATACCTCATAAATCGAAGGTTACTAATTCTAATCTTTTATCCTCTTCTATTGTATGAATATGTCAAAGTACAGTTGTTTTTTTTTTAAAAAAGAAAGAAAGAAACAAAGAGGATAAAATGGCATTTTATATCACTTGCATGATGCACTTGCAGTGTAAATTAACACAAAATCCTAATTGAAGAGAGACATTGCAAATTGAGTAATAGATTGGTAGGGTACATTATAAAAAAATAATGTTATGAATTCTTTATATTCATTTATCACATATATTTCACACACTAGTTGATGTTATTTTGTTTTAAGTAACTTTCATTTAAAAGAAAAAAGAAAAAGGAAAGCCATTTAGAAAACATGTACATCACGTCAGCCGATATAAAATTGGTGTGATAAAAAAGTGTTAAGACTAGCATTACTATTGCAAAAACTGAAATATTGATAGACAATATAAATTGAGTTAACAAAAGTGTAGTTTCTATTGTTTTTCCCTTTAAAATTTCTCTTATAAACTCCTCATATATATGTATTCTATAGCAAAAGAAAAGGAAAGAGATTTGAATGAATATATATATTGTAAGATTGAATGAATAATTTTGGTCTATGGCAAAATATGTATTCTATAGCAAAATGTTTTCCTTTTTAAAATTAAAGAAAAATTAATATTGATAAAAGGGAAAGCTAATAATATTGGTTTATTACCAGATTGCTTTCAATCCTTTCCTCCCAAATCCTCAGTCCTCTTTGCTTCAGAAAGGTTCTTGAAATGTAGGCCATCTTCCTAGACACTAAGGTACTGTTCTTCTTCTTTTTTTTTTTTTTTTATTATTATATAAATCAACATCAAAATATTATCACTTTTTATACTATATCATTTTTTTACTAATATTTAAATTAAAAATCAATACAAAACAATTTTTTTTTTTTTTTTTTCAATACTATTTTTTTTCATTTTTTATACCAATCATTATTATTATTTAAAAAAGTTTAGGGCTTATTTAGATTTAAGAGAACGCGTTTATAATTCTTATTGTTTAAGGCTTTTTTGTGCGATTTTTGGCGAATAAGTGATCCAATGATCACGTCTAAATAAGATCACTATGGCTTACGATTTTCAAGAAAAAGAAAAAAAAGACCGTTGGTACAGTTGAGTAGCAATACCTGACGAAGAAGAACCCTATATATAAAATAAAATAAATAAAAAGGGAAAAAGAAAATAGGAATACCCGAAGAACAGCCAACGGACAGGACACAGAGACACAGAACAAATGGTTGGTCTACTTTCTGTATCGAATCCGGGAAGGTTGTCTGCACATAGATTTGGAAGACAATGCAATTAAAAAGTAAATTGAGAGTACCAAAGCAAAATAGGAAACCTAGTTGTGTATTGCTAGGGTTTCTAGCATAGACCTACCAGTATAGGGTTTGAAAATTATTTTAACTCGGTAAAATCTTGATAAAGTTAAACTACAGGGACCTCTACAATAATTTTTCCTATATCTTATAATTATATTTAGAATGCACATATAAAAAAGTTATTTTGTTGAGTCAATTTAGTAAAAAAAAAATAGTACATCCCTATTAGCCAAAATGGCCAAAAGTTTTTTAGCAAACTTAGGCGCTGTTTATTTTATGTAAATCATTTTATAGCAAAACAAATGGAACGTTAATAGCAATATTTACTCTCTTCTGATAAAAATTATTTTATCCTCTTTTATAAAGTGTAAGTTTTGCCTTTGATAGCAGTCATGTGCAGTTGTATTGGTCTTTTATAAAGGTAGATCATTTATTTGACTTATTCTCTCTTGTTATTTTGTTTGGTTTTGATTTCTCTTGTATCTGCTTAGCGATTTGGTTAGGTTTAGGCTGTTGTTTGGGTTGGTCGCCCCTTTTGTAATTTCCTTTCCATTTTTCCTTTATTTGCCTAGAAAAAAAAAAAATCCTCTTTCTTCTTCTTCTTCTTCTTCTTCTTCTTCTTCTTCTTCTTCTTCTTCTTCTTCCTTTTTAATTTTTTTTAATTTTATCTTTGTGTTCATCTCCAATTTTGTTAAATTTGTTGTTCAACTCTTTTAATGTTGTTGTTGTTTTTTTTTTTTTTTGAAATGAACTCTTTTAATGTTGCTGCTTTCTATTGAATGACACTAGAACTTTACTGGTAATAAATGCTTCCTTTGGAGCAGTATGGTCGTTAATAAATGCTTTTATTTTAGAACCTTACTGTTAGCAACTTGCTATTGAATGCTTTATTTTAGAACAAAATGATGATATTAAATCCTTCATTTTTTTTTTTTTTAAACAAAAAAAAAATGATGGTTGGAACAAAGACAAAAATAAAAAATAAAAAATAAAAAATATGACCATTACAAAAATACGAATTTTTAAAGATATATTCGTTACAAAAAAATAAATTTTTTAAAAAATATAACTGTTAGGAAATGACAAAGTTTAAAAGATATGAACTTCGAACTATTAATGAACAACTCATTTCATTTATAGTTGTAAATGAAATTCCTTAATACCACTATTTTATATTATTACTTTTTATTATTAGAATAAAACGGTTAAATTTTAAGAAAACGGAGAAAATATAAAAAATAAAAAGAAATAATATAAAATAATGGCTCATTCAATTCAACTATATATAGATATTCTTTTTTTTTTTAAAAAAAAGGCTCTCATGAAAATTAGAATTTTTTCCCAATTCATAGGAATAGATGATCTTTTCGAACGTGGAGGCCTTTTTACAAGCCTCAACTCCTTTGCAAGGCATGGAGGTTGTGGACCCCAACGAGGGTGGGACGTCACAGGGCTTTCTACGACTTCCACGTAGGCCCTTCGCAACTTCAACCCCTTCTGTCTTTTATTTGGAGGAAGAAAGGTCGCCCTTACTCCTTTTATTTATTATTTATTATTTTTTGCAATTTGATTTGCATTAGTATTAAATGTAATATATATAGTAAAATGAATAGAATTTATATGGAATTGGACGGAAAATATATTTCATAAAAGCCCAAATCACAGGGATTATTCGATAACATAAAAACCTTTGAGAGCCTTTTTTGGTGATTGGCTGAAGTAGAAGCCTTTTCTTTTTTTTTACAAATTCATAAAATAAAAATTTGAGGGGTGGTCGGACCGCCTCTTCAGGTAGTCGGGTGAAGAAGCATTTTTTTATGTAAATTTGGAGCAACTTGAGCAATGTTATACAAGCCCTTCTCTTCACGTGAACCTATTGGTCACGGGCTTGAAAGGAAGTCACAATTGCTGGAAAAAGCCTGGGTTAGGTTAAGCATACCAAGTGATGTAAAAGGGCAGAAAAGTGTAGGATTTAGGCAAGGCAGGGAAGTTTTGGAATTTTAACATGCGTACATACATACAACTCAGTGACTCACTGGGGGCTTCATTTTCAGGCCCATGAACGATGCTTTCTGAGATTTTGTCTACCATAATAAAGCAATGACAGACAGACAGACAGAATGGATGATTTGTCTTCAAGCAATAAAGTGGAAAATGTGAATTGATTGACCCACATGAGTCATGACAATTAAGTTTCTACCTGCCAATGCCATCACTTTCCTTTTCTATGTGTTGTCCATTTGAAGTTTCTGCTGTTGAAGTTGAGAATTGTCTACCAGTCTGAGGGAAAAATTGTCTAAATCTTATAGGCCTTTGACGCCAAATTAAGAATTGTAATCCTAGATGCTTGTTAGTTGTGTGAAACAAGATAATGTTTTGAGCAATGATACTAGAAGCCATGAACATCTAGAGAGCTTGGGAAAAGAAAAAGAAAAAAAAGAAATATATGGACTACCAGACAAGAATAAAGAATAATGAGAAGCTATGACATATAAGAAAATTAAACGCAACCCTCGACCAAGATCCGTATCCTCGGTTAATATTTTGTTTTGCTACATTTAATTGTGTATATATTACTACATCATTTAAAATCTAATATTGACCATAAAATATCTCATCTCTATTTCACTAGAACCGGCGAGAAACCTATTTCCCTAACACAACAACAAACACGCCCCAAAAGCAAGGTAAAAAAATCATATTGATAATTTAAGATCCACCGGTATATAGACATAATTGGCTTCAGACAGGTGAAAGCCAGTAAAACATTCGGCTATGACATCATGTTCATAGTTAGATACACAAATTTTTTAAATCTTGATCAATAAAATGGATATTGTCTCCATTTAAAATGGAGATAATCCTTGTTCTTAGGGGAGGGTATCATTCCACTGGAGAAAATAAAAAAGGAAAAGAGCTGGTATAGTTGCCATATACATTACAAACATCTCAAATAACTGAACATATTAACACTTTTGAAAATTATTTAAGAGTGAATATAAAAAGAATTGTAATAAATTAATCTACTTTCTACAAATGTCAGATCCAACAAGCTCGAGCTGAGGCACAGAGTCACGGGTAGACTGAACTTGGCAGTCACTTTGGTGCTAGTGAGAACCCCGTGGAATTGCATAAGGCCCAACAACAACAAAAATCATTTGACAGAATTTTCCAACCTTCATGCTGGCATTTGGACCCACAAAGTAAGGTTTAATCAAAGGAGTTGCCACTCATCATCATGTGCATGACCCTCGGCATCATTAATAGGCTCCACACCAAAGGAATCATCTTTTTGAATCCCATCACTGTCAACCAACAGTTCAGGGTGACT
The DNA here is from genome assembly GCA_013348765.1 of Carpinus viminea. NCBI lineage: Eukaryota > Viridiplantae > Streptophyta > Magnoliopsida > Fagales > Betulaceae > Carpinus > Carpinus viminea. The sequence goes on from CP054667.1 coordinate 61,234,056, forward strand.
AACTGGCTTAGACAAATTATGTTTCTGAGCCACGGTGAATAATGGAGCACCATTTGATTCATCTGCCAGCTTGGAAGCCCGGAGACAAAAATCATCAAAATCATCTGTCAACCAGGAAAACATACAACAGTCAATAAACAATTTGTCCCGGTCGGTGACAAGCAGAACCATGGAATTTCAATCGAGAGTGATCAGCAAACCTTTGTCTCGACAATAAAATCCAATTGCCAAGGATGAATCAATCAAGTCTAATGATATGTGCCGTATGATACTGAGAGAGACAGAGAGAGGGAGAGGGAGGGAGAGAATTAGAAAGCAAAATAAAAAGAAACCAAGTGTGGGAAATACTCAGTAATAAGCTTACTTGCAGTGATACGATGAAGTATCAGCCTCTAGATCATCCCTATTGATGTTAACTACCTGATAAGAAATGGCATTAAAATACCATCGTCAGCCGTGAATGCAACCATAATCGCATTATCCTCAATATCCAACTTAAAATGTAAAATAATAAGCATATTTCCTGCATATCAAGACAGATAGCCAGGCAAAAAGAACAAACGAAGAAGAGAGGAGGGAATGAGGTGACGTTAACAAAGATGAAAAAGATGCACAAATTACAAAGCAAGATGCAGTGGCTAATATTTGACCATCCATCTAGGGTTTTTGGTCAAAACATCTTTTATATCTCTACTCAAACTAGAAAAACTAGTTACTAAGCTTAATTGATTGGAAAGATCAACAAGGCTCAAGAAAGTTGAAGATTTTGCATATGTGGGAATTTTTCATTCAAGAACACAGTAAATCCCTACGGGCTAAAACATAATCATGTTTCTCCATTGAGCTAATTGGTTCCTGTGGGTGGTGATGTTGATGTGGATTGATTGGCAGATATTATGAATTCTGGGATCTCCCCTTTGCCTTTGACGTATCTTGGTCTTCTGTTAGGAGCCTCCTATAAGGCCAAGTATATTTTTTTTTGATAAGTAAGGCCAAGTATATTTGGAACGGAGTTGTCGAAAAGATAGACTATTGGTTGGCTAGTTGGAAAAAAGATGTATTTTTTTAAGGGTGGTAGGGTTACCTTGATAATGAGCACAATTTCCAATCTACCAATGTACTTCATGTCCCTCTTTCCTTTTCCCATGGGTATTGCAAACTCGATTGAGAAGCTTTAACGTGATTTCTTATGACGTGGGCTAGGGGAAGAGTTCAAATATTACCTAATAAGCTAGTCCAATGTTTGTTTTTCGATCTCCAAAGGAGGGTTAGGGGTTCAGAACTTGTTGATGTTTCATCTAGCTTTCTTAGGGAAATGGCTATGGGGTTATGGGCATTAGAGAGAGGTTTGGTGGAGAGTGAGAGTAGACTCTAAGTTTGGCCGTTCATAGAATGGTTTTACGGAAGAATATGAGGAGGGTTGGGGAAGTTCACTAGCCCTACCAGATTTGAGGTGGGACATAGCTCCAAAGTTAGTTTCTAGAATGATCTGTAGTGTGGGGATATGGCCCTTAAGGAAGACTTTTCATATTTATTTGGCATTGCCTGCTTGAAGGATGCATTTGTTGTAGCTCCCTTTGAGTTTTTGGGTGGCTACACTAAGTGGAATGTAAACTTTGTTAGAACGGCTCATGATTAAGAGTTGAATGTTTTTGCCTATTTCTTCAAAGTGTTGTATTAAGCTAGAGTGAGATGGGAACAAGCTTTGATGGGTCCCTTCCAAAAGAGGTTTGTTTGTTCTTAGATCGTTCTATAGTGTCTTGCACAATGATTGCTTTGTTTCCCTTAGAAGAGTGTTTAAATTGAGGGTGATCTTTTTTGCTTGGCCAGCAGCCCTAGAAAAGATCCTTACCATGACTAATAAGAGAAAATGACATGTCATTGTTGTTGATAGATGTTGTATGTGTAAAAAGAGTGGGGAATCCGTGAACCATCTTCTTCTCCATTGTTAGGCTGCTAGTGCCTTATGAGATGTTTTCTTTAGTCGATTGAGATGTTTTGGCTTATTCCTAGACAAGTAGTCAACTTATGTGCGAGTTGGTGGATTGCCATAGCACTTGGAGTGCTATTGTGTGGAAGATGATGTCTTTGTGCCTGTTGTGGTGTCTATGGTGAGAAAAGAATGACAGAAGTTTTGAGGACAGTGAGAGGACTGACTTCAGAGGATATTAAGTTGGTATTTTTCTAAACTCAGTATTTTTCAACATCGGTTTTTTTGTTTATCCTTTGATGATTAGTTATTATGATTTCCTTGTTTTATTTTTTCCTTTTAGTTAGGTGTTTTCTCATGTATACTTTACGTGTGCCTAAGGACGTCTTACAGTTTTAATGATATTTCTATTACTTATAAAAAAAATCTCCATAAAATCACAAGCCATCATGTTGCTCTCACCATATGCTTTCCTCTTATTCCTATAGCTTGACAACTAAAATAAATAAAACATATATTAATTTCAGAGAGATCTACTCTCATGGAGGAGAGTTGGAGGCAAAAATCTAGGGTGTTGTGGTTAAGCGTTAATGGAGAGTAATAACTATGCAATTCTTTCACACTATAGCTAACTCCAATAGAAGGAAGAACTCCATTGACTCCTTATTGATTGACGATAGACTTTCTACTAACTAGGTAGAGATCAATGAGTAGATTGTCCAGCTTTATCAAAAGTTATATACTGCATAGTGTAGTTGGAGGCTGTTGGTGGATGGACTTTCCTTTGATTCCATTCTGGAGACCAAGGCTAGTTGGTTGGAGAGAGATTTTGAGGAGGAGTAGGAAGGTAGTTAAAGTGATGAATAGTGATAAGTATTTGGGCACGACAGTTTTTCTATGGTGTTCTTCCAGTTTTACCGGACGTTTCAAAGTGGATATCATGAAAGTTTTGGTGACTTCCATGCCAGAGATAACTTTGAGAGGAGATGTTTCATTTATTACTTTCATTTTGAAGATTTCAAAGGCTGTCAACCTCAGACTTCTGCTCGATTAGTCTTGTGGGAGGCATTTACAAAATTATTGAAAAGATTACAGCAAACAGGCTTAAGATAGTGTTGGAAAAGATCATATCTAAGTAGCAGAATACATTCATAAGAGGTAAATCCTAGATCCTGTTCTATTCGCCAATGAATGCCTTGATAGTATAGTATATTAAAATATGGTGAGCCAAGTATTTTTAAAATGGATCTAAAAAAAACATTATGATCTTGTTAATTGGGACTTTCTATTGCATATGCATAGGAGGTGTAGTGTTGGGGAGAAGTGGTGCTCTCGATAGATCATTACATTTCCTTAGTGCGTTTCTTGATTTTGGTAAACAACACTCCTACAATCTTTTTTAGTTGCTCATGTGGCTTGAGACAAGGGGATCCCTCGTCCCCCTTGTTATTTATCCTTGTGATGGAGGCATTAGGTACAATGATTTCTCCTACTGTGAGTGGGGGGTGGTTATCTGGTTTCTCTGTGGGTAATGTTGGTGGGGTGTTTTTTTTTTTTTTTTCTCAACTTCTGTTTGTTGATGATATCTTGATCTTTTGTGGTGCTCATACAGCTCATCTTTGTCATTTGCATTGCTTATTCCTTTGCTTTGAAGCTACTTTGGGCTTAACGATTAACTTGGCTGAATTAAAATTGGTTCCTGTGAGAAATGTTGAACATGTGGAAAGGTTGGCTGGAATTCTAGATTGTGGGTTTCTTCTTTATTGGTGAAGTATCTCGGCCTATTGTTGGGGGCTTCCTACAAGGCCAAGCATATTTGGGAAGGTGTTATTGAGAAGATAGAGAGTTGATTGGCTAGTTGAAAAATGATGTATTTGTCCAAGAGTGGTAGAGTATACCTTTATTAAGAGCACCCTTGCCAATTTGCCTCGTATTTCATGTCCTCTCCTGTCAAGTGTTACAATCAGACAAGAAGCTCTAGCATGATTTCTTATGGGAAAGGCTAGATGAAGAGTTGAAATATAACTTGGTTAGGTGGTCCAAGGTTTGTTCGCTGCTCTTTGAGGGGAGGGTTGGGTATTCGAAACTTGTTGGTGTTCAATCGTTCTCTCTTAGGTAAATGGCTGTAGCGCTATAAGCTTGAGAGAGAGGCTTGGTGGAGAGTGGCGGTGGACTCTAAATTTGGCAGTTCATGAGGTGGGTAGTGTTCTCTTGAATCCATTGGAGAGTTTGGGGTGGGGTTATAGAAGAATATTAAGAAAGGTTGGAAGAATTTTTTGTGTCATACCAGGTTTGAGGTGGAAGATGGTTCCAAGATTAGATCTTGGTATGAGCAATGCTGTGCAGGTGTGGCCCTAAAGGAGGCTTTTCCAATTTTATTTGGTATTGCTCGTGACAAGAATTGTGACTCACTTCGAGTTTTATGATGGTTTCAACCAGTGGAATGTAAGCTTCGATAGAGCAGCTCATGATAGGAAGGTGGATGACTTTGCCTCATTTTTTCAAGTTGTACTCAACTAGAGTAAGACGAGGAAGTGAAGATAAATTGTGGTGGATCCCCTCCAAAAGAGAGTTATTTAATGTTAAATCCTTTTAATGCTCCATGGTTTGTAGTGAAGGATGAAGCTTACCTTGAAAGAGTGTCTTGGACTAAGGCTCCTTTGAGGGCAGCATTTTTTAGCATGGTCGGCAGCCTTAGGTAAGATACCATGGATAACCTCGAGGAAGTGACATGTCATTGTGGTGGGATGAGGTTGCATGTGTAAGAGGAATGGAGTGTCCGTGGACCATTTTCTTCTTCATCAGAAGTGGGTTAGCAATTTAGATTGCTTTTTCAGTCATTTTGGAATGTCTTGAGTTATGCCTAGACGTGTAGTCAATATGTATGCTTATTGGTGGACCTCTGGCAGTCCGTGGAGTGCTGCTATGTCAAAGATGATGTCTACTTGCCTTTTATGGTGTTTATTTCAGGAAATTAATGATAGAAGTTTTGAGGACTGGAAAAGGACTTTGGAGGATTAAGGATACGGACAACCTTATGTGTCCCATTTGTCGATTAATTATAGTGATTTCTTTGTTCTTTTTGCTCCTTCTAGTTAGGTATTTCTTTTTGTATACTTCCTATATACTTAAGGCCGCCTTATGCTTTTAATGATATTTGTCAATTATTTATCAAAAAATTTCATTTTGTTCCATATATTCTTTTATGGGAAGTTCCTTAATATAGTTGTATCCATCTAACACATGTAACTAGTACATATACAAATATTTGGATAAGAAGTAATGAATTCAAGTTATGCTATTACCAGTTGAACATCATGTGGATCAAGGAAGAGAGCTTTTTCATCTTGCACACCAACGACGTAAGTTGAAACCCCAGGCTTCCCACCCAAGATGCCAAGGCTCTGTGGAAACATAAATGTTGCCCGCAGTGATGGAATATACCTGGAAAGAATATAAGAAACATTGAACAATTGATACTTATGGTAGCAAACACAAGACATTAAGTTATAAATTTCACTGATTTATTTGTTAAGTTGATGTACTTGTTAATACTTTTCAGTTTCTACATAAACTTTTCTGAGGATCATACAGAAAAGGTCTCTTGATCTCACTAATATGAGTAAAATAGGATCATCATCAAATGTCTGCTCATGTCCATGAGCAATGAAATTCCTGGAAATCAAGTTCATGTTTCTTCAATCTATAAGTGCATAGAAGATTTGACTAATTGTTACCAAGGGTGGGTCACCAAATGGCATCTCTCCCCAACATGGGGTGGAGGATATGTCATGGGTTCAATCCCATGTGGATGCATGTGTTGTATTTAACTAACAAACAATATTGTAACTAATTTTAAAGTGGTCAATTCCTACTTATCTCACCCAAAGCTTGCCATCTTCTACTCTATCTAGCCTTTTAGCTTAACTACACGAAATTTATGATGGCTTCTGAATTCCCGATATACTGAGTTACTATTTCAAATATATAGAACTAAAACCTAAGAGTGTATGGATATATTTCAAGGGAAACTGGGTAGAAAAAAGGCTCCTGTCAAGTCTTTCATCAAGTAGATGGATAAGCTGCGTCAATGGTGCATGAAGAAACAGCAGAAGTCTTCCTAAGTTTCTTAATATGGTAAATTATCTGATGTATACATAAAATTATTTTGAAAAATAACTTATTAGAAAAACGTTAATAATCTTGCAGTTTAACGTGAAGCTCAAAGCCTCATAGGAACACAAAGTTGAAGCTCCAACAATCACAAAAGTAAGCCAAATACGAGTTAAATAATGAGACAGTGATCAAGCAATGAAGCAACAACAAAAGTTTCAAGATACTGCGTAGCTAATCAATGCTAATTCATGAGATTAGCAATATGAACCAAATGACTATAGAATTGCAGCTCAACAAAAGCAGTTATTAACATAAAATGAGTTAAGATAGTTATGCTTTTAGATTCTACAATTCCCTATGACTACAAGGTAGTAGATAAGGGGCAATAAGTGGAAATTTCTCTAACTTCCGAACCTGGGATTGACTTTTTCAGGTCCGAGAACCAAAGGAACCAGTAAAAGAATGGGCGTCCAATCAGCTTGACCTCTTGAAAATTCGAAACAATGTCTTGAGGCATCATCAATGCAAAGAACTGGAGCTCCACCTCGCTCCCCATCTTCATCTCCAGAAACAATATAAACAGCCATAGGAAGTGGCTGGTCCTCAAGGTCAGTTGCCTCTCTTTTAATGCGGGCTAGAGTTTCCCATGTGCGACACATGGCATAAGGGCCCACCCATGACCCAGCAGCCAGGTCATAAGCCTTTCCGGCTTGAAGAAGATTGTGGATAGAAAAAGGTGATGCCTCAGAATCACCAAAAGAGTGCAGAATCTCAATATATTCTCGATCCAATGGCTGCATGTGATACAAAGAAACCATCAAAAGCTACATACTGGAAGATAAATTAGATTCTAACTGACTTTTTTCAGGAAGAAAAAGATAATTTAAACACTAAATATCATATTTTTACAACATCCGCCTCACCTTTTGCTGAGGTTTCCTCCAGGATCTACCTAATTGATGAAAAAGCAACGCCTACACAGATTAAAATAGCTCATTCATTGACTAACTGAAAAAAAGCATGATTACAAGAAGCCTCATGACCAATTAACCTGGATATTACTGATAATAATTATTAATCAGGAGAAAATAAGGCAGAAGTATACCTGAGCAGCAAGCATCTGACTACTGCGAAGCATGCAACCCCAGTTTACATCACTGGTATACTTTGTATCTCCAATAGCATCAAAACCTGTAGGAAAACAGAGATAATAGTTTCATTCCAGCAATTCCAATTTGTAAAAGCTTTCTTTCCAGATCATAGAAAGGAGAATATTTTTCGAAAGAAACCTTTACGATATGTCATCAAAATTCTTGATGAAAAGTCTTGTTCAAATCCTGCTAATCCATTGCTAGTACCAGTATCTCCAGATGACTCATCCTGTGAGATTCTATAGCACACACCTAAAAGCCATATGTCACTTGTTGAGCTAGAAATGCCAGTCCTGCTTGACCCTAGTACACGTTCGTGAAGTCTCCTCATTGAGCCAGTAGCCACAGCTTTTCTCACAGCTGCTGTCCACCCATTATGTCTAGTATGAACTGCCTTCGTTTCACAAACCAATGAATCACTATGAACTGCCTTGTTTTCACAACCTGATGGTTCACTATGTGTTTCAAAGATCGAGAGAGCTGAAGCAAAGAAACTTGACCATAAGGAGGCCTTGGGTGACTTGCTATCACCGGATACAGGGTCTGAACAAACAGATGGTGGACTACTATTTGAGGTATCAGTTAAACTTTTAGAAGAACATTTTGAAGCAACAGCCCTCTCAAAGAAACCCTTCATTACCTAGTCATAAAGCGTCATACAATGATGGAATCGGCTCATAGAAGCAAATGCCACCTTTATAATTTATCTGCAAATAAGAGGTAAAAATAGGAATAAGCTCCAAACAGAAACCAAGAGAAATAAAATATATATGATAACATAGGAAAGCACATTAATGATGGTGAAATAATAAAAGTACATATTGAGTTCAGTACAAATTTGTGTTCTCAAATCACCAATACTCTTAATATTATGTCAGTCAGGTTGAACTATTTTAGAAAAGAATCTATACAGAGAATAGGAGAGTGAATGCATGAAAACAGAAAGCAAAGAGTCCTATGCAAACTGATTCAAGCCACATTTAAACAATTGTTGACAATGTCACTGAAGAAAATTCGTTGGTAAATTGAAAATTATTTTGAAAAGCAACAAACCGAGAAGTGTTTTTAAAACATAAAAGAAACAAAATCCAAAAAAAAAAAAAACACACACACACACTCGTGGCTAACCTTTACAAGTGGTGGCTGCCACCCCTTCATTGAAGGGGGGCAGGTGGATCTCCTCCTCCTCAAGGTAGCCTCCACACCTAAAAAGTGAGCATATGTTTCAAAACATGCATGCGTAAGAAGTTTTTTAAACATGTTTCGTTTTTAGAAAAGTGTTGTGTTTTGAAAAGTATTTTGTGGTTTGTTTTGAAAAATGTGTTAGTGGTGGGGGCCACATCTAAAAACCTGTTTATCTGAACAGTGTTTTTCAATGTTTGAAAAACACCCCCTGTCCAAACGACTTAAGGTTGGTTACCCAAATCCTTCTTTGCCACGCAGCTCTACCCAGAGCATCATTTGTTTGAGGCCCTATACACAACTCTAAAAAAAATGCCTTCTTCATTACCACCATTTCTAAAAATTAAAAAAAAAAAAGAAATTCCAAAAGACTCAGGTATAAGATAAAGAATACAGGCAAGAATATGGAACAACTGAAGATCGAGGGTCTGTATACGTAATAGCTGAAATGAACACAATACATCCTAATGACTTAGCATCAGCTGCACAATCCTGTTTCGCCATTCAGCTCACATCTTAATAGTCCTTACACATAACTTCCCTGATAATTATACCTTATCGTTAACATTCCACATAACAATTACATCAATTAAATAAAATGATTTATATGGCAGAACTTCAAAGAACAGGAATTCCTCTTCTTCTCTTACTACAACTTCAATTTCCGAAATTGTACTCGCTCTCTCTCTTTGGTGGGAGCATCTTAACTTAACAAAGGTTAATCCCAACAAGATGGTTAAACCAAGTGAACTGTTTTCTGTCCAAATTAATCTAAGGCCATTTCCTCTTTCAACATTTAGCTATGTTAACCACTTATCAAAAATATTTAACTATGTTAACTGAAGCATTTAGCAGGATTATGTCTCTAGTATGGGCACATCACCTTAGAATTACAATAAACAGTTCCGAATAACAGTGGCCAACCAATGACCAAATCCCATGTAAAATCCGAAAAAACCCATCTATGTAACTTTTCACTTGGAAAAGAGCAAATATTTTCAGGCTTGCTGAAGAGAACTTAAAACTTGAAGCAGGAATATGAATGATTAAGCACACAATTGACAACAAATACAACAATATTCTATGACATGACTATTGGGCATTGGCACATTGAATGGCCAAGCTAAATAGCTAACTATTTTCATATATCTTTCTGATACATACAGTAAATTCTAACTTATTCTTAATCTTTAAGAACACTATGGTTAGCACCACCACTACAAACCAGTGAAACTACCAACAGCAAGACTTGCTCTTTCAATTTGACATTATGTAGACAGAAAGGGCTCATCCATATAAGTTTCTTCCAATCAAGCAGTAATTGCTAATGACCACTATCTGGGATTCATTGAGAAACCCAAAGCCCCACCTTTTGTCCCCCCAAACTCACTTTCCTTAGTTCCCTAATAAGGCTATACCCTCAACACTCAGGGATCTGATGATCACAATAATAATAACATAAAACTAAACGCAAATAGAGTCCCAGAAAAGAGAGAAAGTGATTGGGATCTGAAAGCATCATAGCATTTGTTAGAAAAGTGATTTAAGCATCGAAAAAATTCATTCAATTCAGAGACATAACAAAAACAAAACAAGAAAAGGGCTCCTCGCTGCCATAATTTCAAGCAGCACCCAACCAAAAAAAAAACCATATAATTCAAAACCCAAAAAAAAAAAAAAAAGAAGAAAAAACCCATAATATATATGATGATGTAAGGGGAAAGGAAAGAGAGAACAGAAAGAAAAGGATAGCTTACCTAAAAAAATTCGCTGAATTTGAATCTGATAAAAATGATGATGGAAGTTTATGCTTTTGGGGTTGGATTGGTGGGGGTGGTGTCGTCGCTTATTCTCTAAAATGATTCAATTTTGTTATAGTGAATGGTGGAGGAGAAATTTCATATGCATACGGAATCACCCAAGACCAAAAACCAAACACTCGTCCCGACTCCAGCAGGTATCTGAGCTTGTTTTGGAATCTAGGACTTCGAAATTCGGGACGAACTAATAAAACCAACAATATTCCCAAACTCCAAATAATGTTTTTTTTTTTTTTTTTGGTATTGGGTTTTTGGACACCACCAATTAAGCAAAGTAGTCCGGAGGCCCATCCGTTTTAGTCCAAAACGCAAAAAGGCTCCTGGGCCTGGCCCATCTGAAACGAGTGATTGAAGCAGACCTTGAGTAGAAGTGGTGTGTAGAATGTAGATCATAGCTCTAAGAATGTGTTGATTGATTTATTTTATTTTCTTTCATATAATTAGTAAGAATGTGTTTTAAATATCCATTTTAGTCATTTAGCCTCCATTTTTGTCATCTATCAGTTGAGAGAATCCTAGTCAGAGTTAGAGAGTGGGTTTTGAAGGGGAAAATGAGCTTTCTTGTGAATTTGTCTTCAAGGAGAGGTAATCTTATAATTGAGAGTTAAATATATTTTCTTGCACACTACGTTCTTTTAGTTTTCTTAAAAAAAAGAAAAAAAAAGGGTCTTTGTAAAAGTGAAGAAGAAGCTTTTAAGAAGAGAAATTCGTTTTGACTGTCTGATAACATGCCAACTTCTCAATAGATTTCATTTTTCAACTTCTAAATTCATAATTTAAGAATCTAAATTTTATTTAAAATTATAAAAGGATATATCCTAATATGTGAAAGAGTAAATCTACTAAAATTTTGTTTTGTGAAATTTTTGTTTGTACGTATCTGTCTATGCTACTGATGTGCTCCAAGCACAGTGGTGGATGCACACGGGGGTGAGCAGTGGCGCCCGTCCTTGGTAAATTTTGTTTTAAATATTTTTATGTTTAAACTTTCTACTAGCTCCTATAAAACAAACCCAAATTTTATATCCTTGACACTTTAACCCCTATAAAACTTAGCCTAGCCCAAATTTCAACTCAAAAACCATAGTAAACTAAAGTAGAAGGTGTTTTACACTACTTTTTACCTACCAAGTATAGTTCTCACAATTTTTTTTTTTTATAAATTTTAATTATTTTTTTTTTTTGTGTTTGTTCATTGCTGCTGGTTGCTATGACACTATGATTCTATGATGTGAAGGCTGTAATGAAAGTTCTCATATCTAAACATTGAATTGCATGCTTTAGTTATATTATATTTTATTATTTTATTTATGCTCCTATTAAGATAAATTCCTTCATCCTCAACTCCAAGCAGTAGATAAAAAAACGTGATTTGTAGGCTTTGTTCGGTAACCGCGTTCCGTGTAGACACTGTGCAGGTTTTGACTTCCCGTACGGTTTGACTAGACAAGTATGTCATTTTCAAATTTTTGGTCACGCGGAAAAAGACAATTTTACCTCACATTTGTTGTTTGCCTTGTTCTCGGTCCAAACGACCACTTGACGTCTTCAACCCCTTGCTCTTCTTCCTCAGCAGTGAAGTTATGGAAAAGGAATGAGATATGGAAAAGGGAGGAGATATATATTTGGGTCAGAAAATGAAGGGGAAGATGACCTATCTGTCTTTCTATCTGCGTCTATGTCTGCGTGAGAGTGACAAGCAGTCTTCAAACAGCAAACGTGGTTTTGGGGGTTGGCTAAGCTCTCTCTCTTCTCTCTCTCTTTTCTCTCTTCTCTCTCACTCGTTTCTCAAAGAATCGTCTGCCAGCGTAATTCAGTGGTGGTCAAAGGAGACTGGGGTAGAGAAAGAGATGGGTCTTTGCCTAAGCGCATTCAGTGAAGTAGGTTGGTGGAGAAGCGTCTACCAGTGTGGTTTCGTGGTGGCTGGAGGAGACTGGGGTAGAGAAAGAGATGAGTTGTTGCCTAAATGCGTTCGGTGAAGAAGTTTGTAGGAGAAACATAAAAGTTATGTAAGGGGTATCTCTGTAATTTAGCATAATGGGTCTTTGTTTGTTTGTAGATTTTTTAAGAAAAAGACAAACAATAATAGTATCCACACCAAATTGAACAGTATCTACTCTAACCCAACGCATTTGCTAGACACCACTGTATTATGTCAGGAGCCAGTGAATTCGTGGGCCCTTAATAAGAAAAAGGGGAAACTTCAAGAACCCCTGAACTTCCACCCATTTTGAAATACCCCCCTCAAACTTCAAAAACTTTCAATTTACACCTATGAACTTTCAATTGCTCTCAATTTGGATCAATCCGTACAAATTAGGACACAAATTTTTAAAAAAAGACCAAAATACCCCTAATTTTTATTTTTATTTTTTTAAAAAAATATCTAGAAGCTGAAATTTTATACAAAAGTCACCATTCAAAATTCACTATTTAAAATTTCAACTTCTAAAATGTTTTTTTTTTTTTAAAAAAAAAAGAAAATCAAGGGTATTTCGGTCTTTTTAAAAAATTTTGTGTCCTAATTTGTACGTATGGGTCCAAATTAAAAGCAATTGAAAGTTTAAGGGTGTAAATTAAGAATTTTTTAAGTTTGAAAGGATATTTTAAAATAGGTGAAAGTTCAGGGAGATTTTGTGAAACTTTCCCAAATAAAAAAGGTGGCAAAAAAACAGATTACTTTAATGGATCGATGGATAAGATGCGTCTCTCGGAGTCTCAGCCATGCATGCAGACAACGTACTGCAAAGTCAGCATATCAATAAATAAAATAAAATAATTACAGTAAAGTAAAATAAAAATCACGTTTTTTTTATCAGTAAAATAAAAATAAACTGCAAAGTCAGCATATCAATAAATAAAATAAAATAATTACAGTAAAGTAAAATAAAAATCACATTTTTTTATCAGTAAAATAAAAATAAACCACGTTTTATGTGGGAGTTCACAGCTGGAAAATGACATCCCGAACTGATAAGGATGAAAATAAAAAAAGAGTAAAAAAATCATAAAATTAATGGCTTATAAATTGGAGGCTTTTTATGGGGATGAGGCACGTGCGTACAGCATTAAGAATATTAAATCATCAAGCAAAGAACAAATATCATTCAGAAATATCATTCATCGAAAAAAAAGAACAGAAATATCATGAGTAACATATATGGAATCAAGATGGAGAGCTCTGAGCGGCGAGGAAGATTGGGAAGGGCCTAAGTGCACCTTTGGATCATGCTCCTTTCCAAGTATTTCAGAAGCAGAGGTCAAAAAAGCATCAAGATCAATTATCCCCTCCACTAGCCCCTCGGTTCCTCTCCAAGTAATCAAAATGTCCCTCCTCCCTAACACGGTGGTTCCTTTGTCTGTGCTCACAGCAATGTACTTGATCATTGGGGGATTACAAAGAACAAATCTATGGTCCAAAACGACGACGACTCTTGGGTGTTGATGGATCGTGAGAGTGATGACAATCTTATATAAATTGTGTGAGGTAGCCTGCTACAAGTCTCTCTTGTATCCATCTTAAGTTCATTAAAGAATGATATGACTATTAAAATTACCATTGGGCTTGTGATTGATTATTATTGGATTTTGATCAAATAGTAATTTTAATAGCCACATCATTCTTGGATGAGCTTAAGATAGACACAAGATGAACTTTTAGAATTATTCAAGGTAACCTTTACATGCGCACATACTAATTAAATAAAGCCACCAGTTTGGCTGGTCATGTCACTGTGTTTTATTTTTAATGTACTAAATAAAGAGAGATAAGAGTGATGATCACAATTGTCACGGTATTCCTCATGGTATTGGTTGTTGCCTTTACCATTTAGGGCTTTTCATGAGCTCCTTTATTCTTTGTTATTATTTCGTGTTGCCTTTATAAAGGCTCAGATCCTTTATAGTTCTATTGGATCTACTGTTTGTTTTCTTTCTTGTATTGCCTTTTTCATTTGAGTTTTGTTGTGGGGAGCCCACGGTTTCAATTGTTCAATCCCTTATAACTATTTTTTCATTATTGAATAATAAAAAAAAAAAGCGTTTGTTTGTATTATAATTAAGCTCTTTGTTAACCCAGCCAGCGTATATTTTAAATAGCATTCTACAATAAAATATGCCCTATTTCGTCATGACAATAATGAGGATAAGGTTGAGTATGAGAATGAGGACGTGTAAGATCAGATGGACTTTAATTAGGTTCTACTAAATATTTTGTTCAACAAAGACATCATATGAATTAGAAGCAGTACATTGTTTTTTGTTTATTATAGTTCTTCTTAATTTATACGATTAATTAGGGGAAAAAAATATAGCTCTTTATTCATTTTGTCTATAATTTTTTTGTAATTACTAATTAGTGCTGTAAGTTTGTTTTGGTCAATAAATTATTTATCAATGATCTTGTCACATGTCCTTTTCAATACTTTTATAACTTGTTAGGTATATCCAATTGTTGGATTTATTTATTTTAAAGGAAAATCATTTCAGTCTTAATAATTGGTAAATGATCACGAAATAAAGCTCTTACATCATAGAAAAAAATTCTGAAAATCATAACTACAACTACAGTCATACATATACATAATAATCGATATTTAAACCTATCTATGACATCAAAATCCATTAATCCATGACTAATTTTCAGCGACAACACGTGTGCTCTGACAGACTCAATTTGATACATAGGTAGCAACATACTCCCCCGAAACTCATCATCCTCGACTTGCAAGCAATCATTCTCATCTCAACCCAACAAGCCAAGACCACAAAATACAGGAAAAACGAAAAATACAAGGAAAAATAAAGAAAAGGCACAAAGCCCACAAAACACAACTAGAGGAAGGTTGTTGGATGATTCTGCTAGAGTGCAAAAACCACACAGCGCATGTGAGTCAGATCCATTCGGGGTTGGAATCAAAAGTGACAAGTGCCTTGAGCCAGGCGGGCGGGCCGGTGCAGATGGAGGGGCACGTGTCAAGGTGGGTTTGACAGATGGATGTAGATCGCTTTGAAATAGTTCGATCCAAGAGCCCAATCAACCCCAAAAAAAGACACAACAGAAATGGTGGATGGCAAACCCAGAGCAGTGACACTTGAGCCTGTAACAAAATAAAATTAAGCAAAAAGAAAAGGGGGAGAAAGAGTTGGGGAAGGGAGGGGGGAGGGGGAGAACAAAAGTTCTCCCCCTTTGAGGCGCTCTCTATTAGTGTCTCTACTCTTATGCTAACCGTTGGATTTACTTGACCGTTAGTAAAGTCCACTGTAAGATCAAATTAAATTTGATCGATCTAGCAGTTGGGATTAAATAATTCTTACTAACAATTACGATATAATGATTATAATTGAATAGTTGTTAATTAAAAAAAAAAAAAAATCTTAATCGGATGGTCAATATTAAATGTATATTAATATCAAATGATCAAATTTTAATGATGGTTCAATTAACAATTTTTTACTGTTAATTGAGAAATTACATATATGTTGGCGAATTAAGCAATAAAACTGCTCAATTGACACCATAAATAAGTTCATTGCAGGCCAGTTTAACACACAAAAAAATTATCTCTTCTTCTATCTCTCTCAAAACCTTTTGTAGTTTTAAAATTCAAATCTCTCTCTCTTGCTAGAATAGAAACGCTAAGGATATTCTTGTTTTTTTTGTTTTGTGCAAAATTAAATCAAATTACAAAGATTTTTTTGAGCTTCATTATATCGTATAAAAGTGTTTGTTGTAACCCAGTGTATACCAATTCATCAAAATTAATAAAAACAAATAGCTTCTTAAGAAAAATGAAAAAATGACTCGGTAGCGCACAGTAGGAGCATTTAAATTTCCTGTTTTATCTCTATGATCCTACATATAAGAGGCCCCCTTAGTCTCTTTATGAGAGACCGTCTTCAATACAAAATGGAAGGCATAAGAAACCAGCTGGACATGTTGGAGGACTCAGAAGAGGCATTATACCTACCCCTAGAGGACAATATGCCCATGGACTTCACCATATAGGGGATTAATAGGATTACCATACTGCTGTAATCGTGTTGTACACTCTATGTTCATGAATTTTGGGGGTCCTAATCTGATTTGAAGTACTGCAGTTAGGCTAAAATCTTATCCCAATTTCTGGGTTTGGTGGTGTAATTAATCATCATGCCTCAATTTTCGTACAAGTGGGGATTAGTCTCAATTAATATCACAATTATTGAGTTGTTAAACTTCTTTTATCATAATTATAAGGTACTGTTATCATGATGTATTTATCATTTAATCAACTTATTTATATGATAGAAATATTTCTTTGATCATCGATCAACATGACATGAAACCAATTGGGTTTGACTAAACATTAGTATTTATTTATTTATTTTTCTACTATTTATTAATTATTTGGGTCTGGTCCAAATTAAATTCAAGTCACCTAAAAAAATAAATAAATAAATAAATAAATAAATAAGAAGAAGAAAGTCACCTCTGGAGAATTATCAATTATCGGGTCCACGCCTGGGCCTGAGCAGGACATATTAACAATCAAAACATAGCCGCCCACAAAAAAGAAAAAAAAGAAAAAAAAGAAAAAAAATAAAGAAAAAAGAAAAAAGAGAAGAGATTATACAGAGATTGGCCGGCCTAATGATCCGTTTAACCCAGCCTGTTCATCAGTTCATGTCCAGTAAATTTCACTTAATAGTTAGATTAGATCAAAGAGACATGTTTTTGACCCAATGAAAAAGTAAAAAATAATTTATTAATTAGTTCTTGAAAATAGATGAAATTTTTTTTAACTTAATTTTTAAAATTATAATATATCGTCTTCAAATAATTTAAAAGTCATCTTATATGTAGGTCGTTCCGTTAGTTGGATATTTAAGTGAAAGTGTTACCAAAACAATTTCAGCTAACTTAGCATATTTATAACAATATTCCCAATTATCTACTCGGTATAATTATGCCAATGAAATTTTTATTAATTTTATCAAAATTTAGCATTAAGTTAAACGGTTGATGAGTGAAATTTCAAAAATGATTGAAATTCTTTCAACCTAATTTGAACGACAGTTTGGAGGAATTTTTTGTATATTACAATAATATAACAAATCATATTATCAATTTCTCTTATTAAGATGGTTTGAAACTTTGAATTGTGAAATTTTAATTATTAATTAAACGCTTATAATTTTCTAAATTAAGTTGAAACTTCATATATTTATAATTTATAAAGGACAAGGCAGCCAAGAGGAAATGTTAGCCACAATTGGCACGTAATACACATTCTAGTATTTTCAGGTGCGCACACACACATATATATATGAGTGTGTGCGCTTTAACATTACTTTACGGGTAAGGGTCGGCAAAGTATCGAATCCATATAGCAATACCTGCCTTTGATCTTCCATCTCCGATTGCATCTTCAAACTTCCCAAATATCTTCCCTTTTCATCATAACTTGTAAGCTAAGTCTGCCTGCCTGCCTCCCTCCCTCCCTCTACTTTCAGGTCGTTTAGACGAACCTACAAGAAATTAAAGCTTCAAGCCAATGTTTACCCTCGGATGAATGGTTGCACCGTCCCCATCAAGTTTTGAGTCACCATATATTCATGCATAATATAACACAGCCCTCAACTGGGCAAAAAGATTCGTTGAAATTTCAAAAAAAAAAAAAAATTCATGGTCAGCAAAAGAATAAATGAAAAAGAAAAAAAAAAAAGGGGGAAGGCTCTTCTAAGCCAAGGATATGTGCGTGGCCATTGACCTTCCCGACTTATTGAAACTGCGTCACGTCTAGGAATTTCACGAGGCATGCTAATCTTGAAGGGATGCTAGCACGTTGCGTCAAGCATTAAAATAATTAAACAAAGATTAAATTAATTCCCATTTTTATATCATGTCGAATTTACTAAACTATATTTGAAAAGCTCTTCAGGTTGGAGTAAAAGGTTGTATGTGTTGACAATTAGCAATTACTAGCTTATATATAATATATGGTGGTTTAATGCCAGAAGGTGCAATGAGTCGATCACAATTTAAAGAATTTATGAAAGTCATGTACAATATTATTATATATACATATCTCTTAATTAAAAAAAGCCTGAGGTCATAGTAGTAGTCTTTCATAATGAGTTGAGTTGTTTGGCCAAGTTATTGAATAATATAGTAATTTTAGATATAATAAAAGTCATGTATAATATTATGATCAAATATATATTATTATATCTCTTAATTAAATAAAATATAGTAATTTGTCCAATCTCATGGTACACAAATTTCATTGCTATGGTTGCTGGATGTAGACAACTTTTATACACAAAATAGCATTAGATCGATTTTGGTTATAAATTCAAAGGAAGAAACGGCTTAGAAGAAAAGTTTGACCATCTGGTTTCTCTCAAGCAATTGTATATATATGTATATATATAGGAGTCATTTGTACAAAGTGTTTGGGCACAGGAAGAAAATATGGATAGCATAGCCAAAAATGGGAAAAACTAAGCGGCCAGATAATTGGGAGGATTTGTTAAACCCTCTCGACATTGATCTCCGGTACATAATCCACTATGGTGAAATGACTCGGGCTACATATGATGCGTTTGATTCGAGAAGGTGTCGAGGTATGCAGAAGCAATATGGGAAGAAGGATTTCTTCTCTAAGGTGAATTTAGAAGCGGAATCCTTCAAATACAAGGTGACCAAGTTCTTGTATGCAACGTCAAGCATCCAAGTCCCTGAGGCTTTTATAATAAAGTCTTTGTCGAGGGAGGCATGGAGTAAGGAGTCTAATTGGATTGGGTATGTTGCAGTCTCCACAGATGAAGGGAAGGCTGTGCTTGGGAGGAGGGATATTGTGGTTGCTTGGAGAGGAACAGTGCAAACACTGGAATGGATTAATGATTTGGAATTTGGTTTGGTTTCTGCATCCAATATTCTTGGAGATGAGGATGATCCTAAGGTTCACCATGGTTGGTACTCCATCTACACTTCAAATGACCCTCGTTCTCCCTTCAACAAGACTTGTGCTAGGATGCAGGTAATAAATACAATCTCTCTTTCTTGCAATCCAGTTTTCAAATGTGAGTTTTATATATCTAAAGTTTGTGGCATTTGGTCATCACATGTTTGAGTCGCAAAAAGAACAACCTATAAGATAAAGCGGGCTGCCATAAACGTCAACTATAAAGTGTGATCGTATATTACAATCCCAAGTATACCATATATATATATATGCTCTTAAACACCCTTTCTTAAAAGGGTAGATATGATTAAAATTGATCAATGAATTTTGAGCAATCACGACAACCAAAATGTTATTTCCTATTATTGTAATCCGTGTTCTTGATGAGATAGGAGATTATTGGAAGAATACAAGGATGAAGAAATCAGCATTATCAGAATTGGGCATGACTTAGGTGCAGCGGTTGCAACACTAAATGCGGTTGACATAGTTGCCAATGGATTCAACAAGCGAAAGACGAGCAGAGAAGAGCATGTCCCGTAACAGCAATAGTATTTGCCAGCCCTCGCGTGGGAGACTCAGCTTCAAGAGGGTGTTCACTAGATACAAAGATCTCCGAGCTCTACGATCCGCACGGTCCGTATTTCTCCCAACTATCCCCGATAGGCTACTGACGTGGGAGAAGAGTGGAATAGATACCTACTTGAAGAGCCACAAATCCTGACGACTGGCATAACTTGGAATGCTACTTGCATGGAGTTGCAGGCGGCAAGGAGAATAGGAGGGTTCAAGTTGAGAGTTCATCGGGATGTTGCACTTGCGAACAAGACGGCGGATGCTTTGAAGGATGAGTATCTTGTTCCGGCATCGTGGCGGTGTGTGCAGAACAAAGGGATGGTGCAGCAGGCGGATGGGTCTTGGAAGTTGATGGATCATGAAGAGGATGATGTGTCTAATATTCCTTGATGATGAGTGTTTAGAAATAGGGGCTAGAAGTTGTTTCGATTAGGTTTTGTTGGTGAGTAGAAGTTTGGGTGTGTTGTTTGATGTTGAAAGAGCCGGAACCAAAGGAATAAAAAGGAACGAACATTTGCGCGTGTTGTACGTATGACTCAAGGTGCATGTGTCAGGTGTTAGCTAGCTTAATTGGAAATGTAATAAGGTACTATAAACTATAAAGAAGTAGGTAGGATGGGAGAATGTTGTAGGTGTTAAAAAATAGGGGAAACTTCACTAACCCTCCCTGAACTTTTGCAATTTTTGCAGACACCCCCTAATGTTCAAAAACCCTCATTTTGGTATATCGAACTTTCCTTTTGTTTCAAATACCCAATGCCGTTAAATATTGTAGTTAAATTAAACGAAAAAAATGAGAAACATGACTAAGGGTATTTTAGTAATTGCACACATTTCCATTAAATTTAACAGAAAAATCCTAATGTAACAGAAGGGAAAAAGTGAAAGAAAATCAAAGTGAGAGATTTTGAACGTTGGAAGAGTGTCTGCAAAAATCACGAAAGTTCAAGGGGGGTTAGTGAAGTTTTCCTAAAAAAATATATGGAATTTGTACTATTTGTGTGTAATAATAAATGAGAATCACTCTTTGTTTTTATATTGTATTGATAAATTACCGTTTATCTCAAAAGTTTGAGTCAATAAAAAATAGTTAATTTAATTATTTAATTTATAATTTAACACTCTCATTCACATGTTAATACTCAAATTCCTTAATTAGTGAGGCCTAATGCGCAAAATATTTAATTGAAATAAAAGGTAAATTATATTGATAGAAGGATCGAAGCTAGACTTTGAAATGGGCAAGGGCCAATGGCAAAAAATTTTAGTGGCTATAGGCCAACAGGGAAATAAAAAATAATTGGGGGGGCCATGGCCTACACTGATCACCCCCAAGTTCCGTCCCTAGATGGGTGGGAGATGGTTTTCAACCTTAAAAGTATTGCCATATTTAAAGGAAAATGTTAGGAGTTCTCTCTATAGTATTCTTTTAAGTTCTCTCAGACTTACATGAAACATGATTTAAGAAAAAATAAAATTGTAGTGGCCTTCACCACTTTTTTTAGGCATTAGAACAAAATTTGAGGCATTAACACCAAAATTAAGGCATTAGCACTAAATTTAGGAGGATTAAATCTATTTTGGGTGATACTATCTCTAAAGGGTTAATCTTCCAACCTTAGGTTTTAGTTTTGAATTCAAAAACAAGTTTTTAAGCATTAGAACCTAAATATTAACTCATAAAAATTAATCTATTTGTAAAAAAATGGTACTATAATTTTATTTTTTCTTAAATTATGTTTTACGTAAGTTTAGGAAAACCCAGAAAAATATTATAGAGAGAAACCCTAGCAAACCTCACATTCAAAGCAATGGCGTCGGTATGTTTTCAACAAACACGGAGGTTGACGTACCTCCAAACAACCGTCTTTGCATCTTTCAAACGTTAAATCCTTTGTGCCCTCAGGTGCTTTGACTTCGCGAAACAAGTAATCAAATTCAACCCGACCCCTACAACTCCTTTTCTCTCTGTTTTTTTTACAAACTGGTTAACTATTTGTTGATATTTTATCAATATGATCAATTAGTTTATTGTAACTGTTTCTTGTTTCAGGTGGTCTTCCAAGGAGTGCCAAGTACGGCATAATCATAGAGGTGGCCGGGAATACCTGGACTCTTGTGCGTCATTGGACTCTCATGTTACCTTTATGGCATAATTAGGGTTTATAGACGTAGACACAACAACCCCAACATAGAACTCACCAGCATAAATATCTCGCTGCAACGGAGTGTCCTTGCGATGGGTCTCGACGGGCTAACAATAGAATCATACCCGAAGACACCGCCATTGAGAGCTCACAAAACCTAGTGACAAACTAAAATTGATTTCACATCTCTTGAAAGATCAAATTGGGTAACCAATACTTGTCATTTCTCCTAAAAAAGTTAACCTTATTTCTTCACATTAACAAACAACTTTTTCTTTCACTTTTTTCGCACAAAATTAAAATCACCTTTTATTTTATAACCCACCAATCAATTCCTTAATTTTTAGGTAATTTCACTTTACCCTGAACTTCCACACATTTTGCAAATATCCTCAAAGTTCAAACCTCTCATTTGGTATACCCAACTCTTATTTGCTTCTATTTTCTCATTTCCATTAGGATTTCACAGGAAATCCTAACGGACCTAGCCGAAAAGTCAGTAATATTTCTCACTCCAAAATTACACTGTTTTGGGCTTCAAAACGATGTCATGTTGACCATTAGAATTATTTATTATTTTTAAAAAGAAAATCGGGGTGGCTCCAACCACACCCTTATTAAAATTTGGCCAAAATAGGTTAGTCGGACCACCCCATTTTTGGCCAAGAGGTGGCTGGAGCCACCCTCACGGCCAGTCTGGGGGTGGTCGAACCACCCCCATGTCCAAGGGTGCTGCCACCCCAAAGGCTAAAAAAAAAAAAAAGGTTTTGGGTTTTTGGGGTGGGGACTACCTCCAAGGGCTTGGGATGGCACCACCCCATCGTGGGGTAGCTGGCCACCCTGGCCCTTGGGGTCGTTCTTGCCACCCCAAAGCCCAAAACCTTTTTTTTGTTTTGGGTGGCCATACCCTGGCCATGGGGGTGGTTCACCACCCTGCATCGCCGTGGGAGCCACCTTCGATTTTTTATTTTATTTAATATTTAATATTTTATTTTTAAAAAATAAAATTTTAATGTTCAAAATGACTGCTTTTGAGTCCAAAACAATGTAGTTTTGGAGCCAAAATAATGTAGTTTTAGAGTGAGGGATAAAATTGACTTTTCGACTATTTCCGTTAGGATTTCATAAAAAATCCTAACAAAAGGGGGAAAGTTGAAGCAAATAAGAGTTAGAGACATCAAAGTGAAAGGTTTTGAACTTTAAAAAATATTTGTAAAAGGCGCAAAAATTTAGGACCCTTCATGGGGGGTGGTTCACCACCTCAGATGGGGTGGGCTCACCACCCTCAATTTTTATTTTATTTAATATTTTTTTTTAAAAAAAAAAATAATAATTTTAATGGTCAAAATGACTTTGTTTTGGAGTGTAAAACAATGTAGTTTTGGAGCCGAAAATAGTGTAGTTTTGGAATGAGGGATAAAATTGACTTTTCGGCTATTTCCGTTAGGATTTCATAAAAATCCTAACAGAAGGGAGAAAGTTGAAGCAAATAAGAGTTAGATGCATCAAAGTGAAATGTTTTAAACTTTAAAAAATTATTTGTAAAAGGCGCAAAAATTTAGGAAAGTTAAGTGAAATTACCCTTAATTTTTACTCATATCGTTCACAAGAAGTCAATAGTCACGAGTGAGGAATAGCCATGGATGGTGCGTTAATTAGGCTACGTTGTGGGCTCCAAGACAGATGAGGGAAGCTTCTCCTACCCAATGACATGGCTACTGCATGTGCCATCATCTACCTACAAGTACTCCCATGGAAATTACTATTTGTCAGAGCCACATAATTAGCAAGGTGTTGCATTACTGACCTGTCACCACGTCTAATTTTGCTTATTAGCATAATTAATATATTTAAGAATACGATGAAAGTCATATATATGGTCGACAAAGACATATGGGATGGATTGAACATGTGTATATATATTACCTACGGATGAGTGCTCTACTATATATATATATGTATATATCCAATCCCTATCCTAAATGATTGATTAGCTCGTCTAGTTTTGCTTATTAGAAAATTCATGTATATAAAATCTGACACTAATCAATAAAGGCATATGATTAGGTGACTTTAACAAGCAAAATTATATATATTACCTACGGATGAATACTCTACTATATATATATGTATATATCCAGTCCCTATCCTAAATGATTGGTCAGCTAGTCTAGTTTTGCTTATTAGAAAATTCATGTATACCTACGGATGAATACTCTACTATATATATATATATATATATATATGTATTAATGTATATATCCAGTCCCTATCCTAAATGATTGGTCAGCTCGTCTAGTTTTGCTGATTAGAAAATTCATGTATATAAAATCTGACACTAATCAACAAAGGCATATATGATTAGGTGACTTTAACAAGCAAAATTATATTACTACGTAGGGACGAATGAGGATCGATTTCGTGAGATGTCTGTATGCCCACTTTTCCATTTGGTTAGAATATACGGAAAAATATATATATATTTTTATTTTTTTATTTATAAGTCAATTGTAATAAAAAATCAAAATTGTAATCAAATCAAAGAGATTTAATTATTATACTTATTAGCACATAACCCGTATTATGCGTGAGATTCTTTTTTATAATTTAATTTTAAAATTTAAACGCATCTGCATCTTACTTTTAATGTGAAAAAAATCATTCATACATCTTTTAATGAAAAGTCATACTAAAGGTTATAAGCCAGTATATTATTGAGCATGTACTTTTTTTTTTTTTTTAAGTGTTTTGAATATGTACTTAATGACTCAATCATACACATATGGATTAAAACATAAGACCATTGAATTTAGTTTAATTTATATAAACTAAAACATGGTAACATCTTTGTTCCTGTCAGAATAGTTTAAAATGAAAAGAAGTATAAAAAAAAAAAGAAAAAAAGCAAAAATAAAATTTGAATTCTAATTATCAAAGCATTAATATGTTATTGTACTGTCATCTCATAACTAAATTTGGTAAGTAATATGCTCCACCATCATTGAATGTTGGAGGCTGATATGAAGTAATAACACACCATCAACCGCTATTATTGAAGAACAATTGGGCAACAATTAAATGAGTCAATTAACGTTTGTGAGTACTTGTAATGGTAGAAGGCACATATCCAATGTCCATTTTTCTATGTAGTAGACTATTTAACATTTGAATTTGTCAAATGGGCATGACCAATTGTAAAGAGTGTCTCACGACCCGACTGAAAGCGTTAAGTCTCATTCTCCTAACCATTTATCAACTATTTCGCATATTCTTTTAAATCTACCATTGAATATGTAGGACTCACATATAAACCTACAAATCCAATAGTAAATTTTAAATCCATTTGAAAAAAGATAGTTAGGAGAATGAAACCTAACATTTCTCTTGTGAACCTTGGTGGTAGACCTAAGATACACAACCTTTTTTTTCCATCTTTAATTATGATTTAATTAAAATTTAGTTAAAATTTATTGAATTGGATATGAATGCTTGTATGTCCTCTTTTGCAAGCTTGGAGGATTGACCATGTTTAACTGATGGTAAAATTGAGTAATATAAGGAGTTTTCGTTTGGTATATAGTAGCATGTCAGCTAGAAATACTAGACCTTATTCTGTCACACCTCTCCTAACCATCTTTTGTTCAAGTAGATTGAAATTTATCATTAGATTTGTAAGTCTACATATGGGTCCTACATATTCAATGGTAAATTTTAAAAAAGATATATATGGAGATAATTATGAGAATGAAGCCTAACATTTCATATAACAACCCCAGCCCATTAAGGCTAGGTTTGTCACATTTCTTCTTTTACAATAAATTTTTTTGCAAAGATCCATAAGGTTTATCAGAGTACTTGATTTTTAAGAGTACGATAAATGTATAAAATATTTATCAAAGGATTTTATTACAAGCAGAATTAGAAAAACATAACTTCAATTGCGGAATATTATATTATTACAATAACTAACTTGAAAAGACTATGAAAATTTAATAGTTATTCTTGTCTCCATTCCGGCCTCTTATTCCAATAAGCTTTTTATCTGAAAACAAGAAATAAAACTGAATAAGCCCAAAGGGGGCTCAGCAAGTAAAATCCACCATCATAAAAAGTTTTACTCCTTGTTTTCAGTTTTGAAAACTGTTTTCGCAAATAAGTATACAACTAACCATAATAATATATGTATGTACGGTTGCATCTCCCGTAGCATATACATACTATTACATCTAATAATAATAATCGTCATAAATCATTCTTGTAAAACATTATCATTGCATCATTGTAAATCATCATCATATTGCATCATTATAAATCATCATTGAAAATCATCATAGTAAATCATTGATGCAATTATTTTGTCATTTTCTCATTTTAAGGCCCATGTACACTATTATCCCTATGCACGAGGATTGCGGGTCCTTGTAACCATGGCACTAAACTGTGGCATCAGCCATGCCCAACGTAATTAACTCTTACTTGGTGCACTCAATGGTCATGTTGATGGAATACCACCTTTTGCATAGCTTCCTTGTGGTTTCGCCTCCATCCAGTATCATCAACTCTCATTCTTTATTTCTTGGGGCCAAAATACTCCTCTATACATGTGCCCGTATTTCATAAACATTCATAACATTTCTTGTACTTTTTTTTGTACATCTCATTCATAACATTTCTTGTACTTTTCTTTGTACATCTCATTCATAACATTTCTTGTACTTTTTATTGTACTTCTTTTGATACATCCTAGGGCAACATGTATGAGGGTTTTATTATCATTTTATAATCATCATTTTCACAAAAGAAATTCATCTTTCTCAATCTTTCATGCATGCCACATAACTTCATAATATGTAAATAACGATAAATAAATATTTACAAATATATATAAATTGCATTATATGATAACTTTAGAAGGGGTAGTGAATGTACTTACCTTTAGACCGAGGCTTAAGTTTCCAAAAGAATCTAGTTGCTCCAATCTGACTATCACCCACTAATTTATCTAAACTAATTTTTTAAGCTCGTTCTTTCTTGTGTTCTTCCTTCCTTGCAGCGCTTTGTCTTGCCCTTTCTCTTTCTTTTTCATGTAAACACTTCCGAAAAAAGAAAGACCGAGTAGAAAGCAGAAGAAGGAAGAATATATGAAGAAGAGAAGGGAGAGGGGTGATGAAATTGTGAAGGGAGAAGCCCTATTTATAGGAAAAATCTAAATAATATTTTACCTTTCATTTATGATTCTGCCCTCATTTTACCATTTCACCTACCAATACTATTACATCTGCCATTTTAACTTATTCTACCCTCCATTACTATTTCACCTACCAATATTATTACACCTACCATTTTAACTTATTCTACCTTTCATTACTATTTTACCTACCAATATTATTATATCTACCATTTACTATCGCATTATTCCACCAATTACCATTTTCTAATTATCACCCTCCATAATACTATAAACTCCTAAAAAAAAATCATTAAATAATGTTATCAAATAAATATTTTCAAAATAAGACTATTAAAATCTGGGACACTACATTTCACGTCTGTCAACCTAACTTATATATGTAATCCACCTCAAATTCTCGTATTTTGACATTTCATCTCGTGCGTTTAGCCCATCTTTTGCGTAATTTTTTAAAGTCTAATAATAATAATATTATTATTAAAAATCAAGATAAACTCTCTCTCTTTATCAATTCTTAGACATGTTATTATCAAAACATTAATTCCCATTTATACGGAGAATGAGACATTAAGACAAAGAGGTCCTTAAGTCATTGGCTATAAACAATATTGTTGCTAACCACACATTTTCTTGGCTATGAATTAATTAAGTGGGCATTATTAGCTGAACTTAAATTTGATAATTAATGGTTTTGGTTTTGAAAGCGTGACACTTTTTTGTCTTTGCGATTCCTATTATTGGCAACACAAAAAATCAGCATGTAGCAAGAAAAATTGCTATTGGCATTCCAGGTAAGTACATATATTAATTAATCCTTAAAATTTCATGAACCTAATCTTTTTTTTTTTTTTTTTAATCTTTCTTAATTTGGTACATGCCAAGTTATTAACATGCCTACCTTAATTATTAAATCATTAGTTGTCCAAAAAGTTTAAGCTGATAAAAAGAAGTAAATTTAACAATTTAATGAATACTTTTAACACTCCGTCTCATATGTGAATTCAAAATCCCTTTTAATAGGTGATACTGAAAACCTTAGGTATATAATTTTCAAAATTATTATGTATATATATTTATTTTGGTTTGAGAATGTTTTGCCCAAATATGCATATGCGTGGTAGAATGAGCTGTAGGGTGCTAATAGTGCTTTTGTGGTGCACTTGGCACTTATCATGTAGCATCGAAGCTTGGAGTGATCATGATCATTCAATTTTTGGATGGTTAGGATTATTTGATTTAATGGCTTTATCTTGACCATATGATGCTTCGTAAGTAGATTCAGTGGTTGGATTTACTAAACCGTTAGTAAAGTCAACTGTAAGATCAAATTAACTTTGATCTAATGGTTGTAATTAAATGATAATTACTAACTATTGCAATTTGATGGTTATAATTAAATAGTTGTTGATTGTAAATTAAATCTAACTGTCAAAATTAAGTATATGTTAAATTAACATTTTATTATTAGTGAATTAGCTAAATTTTATAATGTTGACAAATCATTACTATTAGAATAGTAGTTCACTACAAAAAAAAAAAACCTCATTAGCGACTAAATGAATAGCGGCGACCTAATTAAAAGTTGCCGCTATTAAGGAGTCATTAGTGGCGACATTTGAAAGTCGTCGCTGATAACCCCTTATTAGTGGCAATAACTAGGTTGCCGCTAATAGTGGCGATTAATGATGAGTAAATAGTGGCGGCCCTTCTTGTCGCCGCTAATAACATGATAAAAATTTTAAAAATAATATTAAAAGGTTATTAGTGACGACAAAATGTGATCGCTATTTGATTCAAATAGTGGCAACCCTAATAGTTGCCACTAATGAGGGGTCAATAGCAGCCATTTCAGGGTTGCTGCTATATATTGAGAAGAGATGAAAAAAAAAAAAATTCAAAGGTCGTTAACGACGACAAAATGTGGCCACTATTTGGTCCAAAACAGTAACGACAATAATAGTGGCTGATAATGAGTGAAGGGAGTGGACATCCCCCCTTTGAGATGGTTGGCAACTTATGTTTTATTCTTTGAGGAGATGATTAGCTAACCTAAGGGGATAGTTAGCATGATTCGACCACTTCTAAGGAGGTGGCTAACCACCCCATGGGTATGGTTGGCTAGGAATCTGGGATGACCATCCCCCTTAAGGATGAGAGGGTGGCTGTCTCCTACCCCAATTACATTATTGGGTGACCAACCATTTACTTAGGGTGAAGGGGTGGTTTGGTCGCCCATTTTTTTTTTTTTTTTAAATATTTTGATATGATTAAATTCATACCGTTCATTTTGAACAAATGGTCTAAATTCTTGAAATTGTAAGAAACTTTAATCCATATGTTAACACTTAATTAGTATGTTTGTGCCCAACAAGTTTAGAGAAGACAATAAGGTTAATGTTGTATTAATTGGTAGTAAAAAAAGGTTGCAACACTCCAACTATATATTAATTACGGTTGAGTGCCTTAATAAACTCAAGAATGCCGGGGTTTACTTCAAATGGAACAAAGTGGAATTTTGGACCTTGTATAATTTTTGTTTTGTTTTGTGGGGTTGAATGTTTTTGCAGTGGAAGAGAGAACGCATGAGGTTAATTAGATTCCGAACGATTGATGGCAACGTTCAAAGTTGGATTCTGAACGTTTGAAGACAGTCTGAGAGCATTTAATTTCACCACCTTAACTTAAATTATCTTTTTTTAAATATATATCCATTTTACTCATTTAGCCTCCATTGTTGTCATCGATCTCTCAGTTGAGAGAATCCCAGTGACAGTTAGAGAGCGGGTTTTGAAAGGAAAATGAGCTTTCTTGTGAATTTGTCTTCAAGGATAGGTAGTCTAATGGTTGAGAGTTAAATATATTTTTCTTCAGGTTCTTGCACACTACGCTTTTTAGTTTTCTTAAAAAAAAAAAAAAAAAAAAAAGGTCTTTGTAAAAGTGAAGAAGAAGCTTTTAAGAAGAGAATTCGTTTTCACTGTCTGATAACATGCCAACTTCTTAATAGATTGCATTTTCAACTTCTAAATTCATAATATAAGAAGCTAAATTTTATTTAAAATTATAAAAGGATATATCCTAATATGTGAAAGAGTAAAACTACTAAATTTTGTTTTGTGGAATTTTTGTTTGTACATATCTTTATGCTATTGATGTGCTCCAAGCACAGTGGTGGATACACACAGGGCGAGCAGTGGTGCCCGCCCTTGGTAAATTTTTGTTTTTTTTTGTTTTTGTTTTTTAATATTTATATGTTTAATCTTTCTACTAGCTCCTATAAAATAAACCTAAATTTTGTATCCTTGACACTTTAATCCCTATAAAACTCAGCCTAGCTCAAATTTCAACTCAAAAGCCATAGTAAACTAAAATAGAAGGTGTTTTACACTATTTTTACCTACCAAGTTCTCACAAATTTTTTATTTTTGTGTTTATTCATCGCTGCTAAACTGCTATGACACTATGATTCTGTTATGTGAAAGGTATAATGAAAATTCTCATATTTAAATAATGAGCCATCTTCGGCAGGCTTTAGTTATGTTATATTTTATTATTTTATTTGTGCTCTATTAGGATAAATTCATTGATCCGCTACTCTAAGCAGTAGATAAAAAACACTCGATTTGTATTATGTCGGAAGCCAATGAATTCGTGGGCCCCTAATAAAAAAAAAGGTGGCAAAAAACAGATTACTTTAATGGATCGATGGGTAAGTTGCGTCTCTCGGAGTCTCAGCCATGCATGCAGACAACCTACTGCAAAGTCAGCATATCAATAAATTAAATAAAATAATTACTGTAAAGTAAAATAAAAATCACGTTTTTTTTTTTATCAGTAAAATAAAAATAAATCACGTTTTACGTGGGAGTTCACAGCTGGAAAATGACATCCCGATCTGATAAGGATGAAAATAAAAAAGAGTAAAAAAAATCATAAAATTAATGGCTTATAAATTGGAGGCATTTGCATGGGGATGAGGCACGTACGTACAGCATTATGAATATTCAATCATCAAGCAAAGAACAGAAACATCATGAGTAACATAGCATCGAGATGGAGAGCTCTGAGCGGCGAGGAAGATTGGGAAGGTTTGCTAGATCCTCTCGACCTTGATCTCCGCCGGTTGATCATTCACTATGGTGAAAGGGTTCAAGCTATTTCTGACGCCTTCATCAGAGACGACAAGTCTATCAACTACGGACTTTCCCGCTATGCGAAGAGGCACTTGTTCTCCGATGTGGGCTTAGAGAAGAACAATCCATATAACTATCAAGTGACGAAATATTTCTATGCTACCAAAAATATCATAAGCAGCAGCGACGACGGGTTCATCAAGAAGTACAGAGCTGTTGATTCAACGGCTGGGGATTCAAGTTGGATTGGGTACATTGCTGTGAGCACAGACACAGGAACCACCGTGTTAGGGAGGAGGGACATTTTGATTACTTGGAGAGGAACCGAGGGGCTAGTGGAGGGGATAATTGATCTTGATGCTTTTTTGACCTCGGCTTCTGAAATACTTGGAAAGGAGCATGATCCAAAGGTGCACTTAGGTTGGTACTCCATATACACTACGGCTCACGAGAATTCCCCCTTCAATTCCACTAATTGTAGGGACCAGGTGAGAATATATTAATTACTAGTGGATTAAATTTCTTGGAATATACTTAATTAACACTTTCAATTTCATATAGTTGACTCCTCCGTCAATTTTTACATTAAAAGATCAAATTATCCTTTTTATTTTTATAAATTTTCATTTTGAAATTAAGAGTAAATTTGAAATTCTAAAAGTTTCAGGGTATAAAGGTTATTTCATCACTTTTGATGTTCAAGAACTAACTGAGGAAATAGATTGCATCATAGTAAAAGTTATAAATTGAGAAGTTTTAAAATTGAAGGACTTTTCAAATCGCATGATAGTTTAAGGATCATTTGTTAAAGTTTCCCTTTAATTAATATATATCACTAGCTCGTGGATTAAATTTCTTGTAGTATACTTAATTAACACTTTTCTTTGTTAAAAACAAATTATGGTATAAAATAAAACTATATATTTATATGTTAATGTAGCATACGTAAAACCAATTTTCCTTGATTGATTATATTAGTTGACAACCATCTTACAAAGAGAGGAATTGAAACGTATATATGGCATTCCTTTCAGGTTCTAAGCGAGGTAAAGAGACTTGTAGACCAATACAAGGATGAGGAAGTGAGCATTACTGTGGTCGGCTACAGCTTGGGCGCTGCAATGGCAACTCTAAATGCCGTCGACATTGTCTATAATGGAATTAACCTCAAGCCCTCGAGTAACATTTCTGAGCCCATCAACGCCTGTCTCGTCACAGCCTTTGGTTTGGTGTGCCCTGAGTTGGGGCAAAGGATTTCTCAAGTATTCTCGAGCTTGAAAATCTTCATGTGTTACGCATCAATAATAGGCCAGGCGATGCCGTCCCAAACCACCCGTCGACGTTGTTGTCATACGTAGACGTGGATTGATACTCGCAAATCACCTAACTTAAAAGTTTTTCCCATTGATAGTAATGAAGCCAAGTCCATAGCGCATAATTTGGAAGTTTATCTGCATGGAGTTGCAGGAACACATGGGGAAGATGGGGATTTTATATTGAAGTGAATCGTGAAATTGCACTTGTAAACAAGGTGTCAGATGCTCTAGATGATAAGCTTCTAATTGATAATTGGTGGATTACAAAGAACAAGTCTATGGTCCAAAACGACGACGGCTCTTGGGTGTTGATGGATCGTGAGAGTGATGACGATCTTGCATAAGTTGTGTGAGGTAGCCTTTACATGCGAACGTACTAAATAAAGCTAAGCCACCGGTTTGGCTGGCTATGTCACTGCATGTGTTTTATTTTTAATGCACTAAATAAAGGGAGATAAGAGTGATGATCATAATCGTCACGGTATTGGTCGTTGCCTTTACCATTAGGGCTCCTCATCGAGCTCCTTTGCTCTTTGTTATCACTTCGTGTTGCCCTTAAAAAGGCTCAGATCTTTTATGGTTTTATTGTCTATTGTTTGGTTTTTTTTTTTTTGTATTGCCTTTTCGTTTGAGTTTTGTTGTGGTGAGCTCACAGTTTCAATTGTTGGATCCCTTGTAACTCTTTTTTCATTATTGAATTAAAAAAGAAGTGTTTGTTAGCTCCTCCCGGGAACCCAGCCAGCCTATATTTTAAATAGCATTCTACAATAAAATATGGCCCTATTTCGTCATGACAATAATGAGGATAAGGTTGAGTATGAGAATGAGGACGTGTAAGATCATCTCTTTCAGTGACAATTGTCATTGCATGGACTTTAATTAGGTTCTATTTGGTCAAAATATACCGAACATATTTGAAGATATACTAAATATTTTGTTCAACAAAGACAGCAAATGAATTAGAAGCAGTACATCTTTTTTGTTTTTGTGTGTTTATTATAGTTCTTCTTAATACGATTAATTAGGGGAAAAAAACATATATTTTGTTATTCATTTTGTCTGCAATTTTTTGTAATTACTAATAAATGCTGTAAGTTTGTTTTGGTCAATAAATTATTTATCAATGAACTTGTCACGTCATTTTCAATACTTTTATAACTTGTTAGGTAGATCCAACTGTTGGATTTATTTATTTATTTATTTTTACTAATTGAATAACTGTTGGGATTAAATAATTCTTACTAACAATTACGATATAATGATTATAATTGAATAACTGTTAGTTATAATCTTAATCAGACGGTCAATATTAAATGTATGTTAATATGAAATGATCAAATTTTAATGACGGTTCAATTAACAATTTTTTTTACTGTTAATTGAGAAATTACATGTCTGTTAGTGAACAAGCAATAAAACTGCTAAATTGACACTATAAATAAGTTCACATCAGGCCAATTTAACACACAAAAATTATCTCTTCTTCTATCGCTCTCAAAACCATTTGTATTTTTAAGATTCAAATCTCTCTCTCTTGCTAGAATGTATAGAACGCTCGTTTTGTTTTGTGCAAAATTAAATTAAATTAAAAAGATTTTTTTGAGCTTCATTATATCGTATAAAAGTTTTTGTGATAACCCAATGTATACCAATTCATCAAAATTAATAAAAACAAATAACTTTAAGAAAATGAAAAATGACTCGGTAGCGCAGTCGGAGCATTTAAATTTCCTGTTTTATCTCTATGATCCTACATATATATAAGAGGCCCCTTAGTCTCTTTATGAGACCGTCTCAATACAAAATGTAAGGCATAAGAAACCAGCTGGACATGGTTGGAGGACTCAGAAGAGGCATTATACCTACCCTAGAGGACGATAGGGCCTCTGTGTTCATGAAACATTAAAGTTGAATGATTAAATTTACAATATTACCCATCATTTTACATTAAATGGATATTCTCCATTTCATTTGAAATGGAGAGGATCCTATTCCGTAATTAATCATCATGCCTCAATTTTTGTACAAGTGGGGATTAGTTGTCAATTTTTTTTTTTTTACATATCCACACAAGGGAAGGAGGAGGGATCGAGGATTCGAACTAGTGACCTCCGCTTCATTAGGCGTGGTTCATAGCCGATTGAGCTACCCTTTGAGGACGGGGATTAGTCTCAATTAAGATCACAATTATTGAGTGGTTAAACTTCTTTTATCATATATTAATTATAAGGTACTGTTATCTTGATATATTTATCATTTAATCAACTTATTTATATGTTAGAAAAATTTCTTTGATCATGTGACATGGCATGAAACCAATTGGGTTTGACTAAACATTAGTATTTATTTATTAATTATTTGGGTCTGGTCCAAAATTTAAGTCACCTCCAAAAATAAAAAATAAAAAATTAAGAAAAAGAAAGTCGCCTCTGGAGAATTATCAATAATGGGGTCCAAGCCTGAGCAGGACATATTAACAATCAAAACATAGCTGCCCACAAAGAAAAGAAAAAAAGAAAAGAAAAAAAGTAGGTTAAAGCCATATATGCGAATTGAAATTTACTGGATATGAACATGCTGGGTTAAGCCATATATGTTAGCATATTTAACAGTATTCCTGATTATCTACTCCGTATAATTATGCCAACGAAATTTTTATAATTTTATCAAAATGCGGTTGATGATCAGTGAAATTTTGCAAAATGATTGAAATTCCTCCACTAAATTTGAACGACAGTTTGGAGGATATATATATTTTGTATATTATAATAATATAACAAATCATATCATCAATTTCTCTTAATAAGATGGTTTGAATTGTGAAATTTTAATTATTAATTAGTACGCTTATAATTTTCTAAATTAAGTTGAAACTTCATATATTTATAATTTAAACTGGATATGAACAAGGCAGCCACTCCAACATAAAATACGCAATTATAAAAAAGAGAAAGAAATAAAGAGGAAATCATCATGTTAGCCACAAATATTGGCATGCACGTAATGCACGTTCTAGTAATTTGCATATATATATGACCAGAGGGTGTGGATACATATATGTCATAATTAAGTTTGATGATGTGATAATTAAGAGTGATGTTTAACATACAATTGGTGTGAGTGAACAATCACTCACGTCAAATTTTTTTAATATATTATATATTATTATAATATATAATATTACTGTTCACTCATGCCAGTTGTATGTAAACCATCACTCGATAATTAAACGTGTTATGTGACAAAGTTGGTCAATCAGCACTTTTTTATATTTATATTTATTTTTATTTAGAGTATATTTATAATTTAAAATAATGTCTTGTGACATGTACATGCTGTTGTAACATGATTTGTAAACAAGAGCCACACCATATTAATTGATTGGTTTAATGTGTCATGCCGTTAATTAATTAGACAATAAGTTAAAATATTGACCTATATATTTTAAACCATATAAAATCTAAGGACTTAATTCTCAAATCAAAAAATTAGAGCTAAATTGAAATCCCATGAAAAGCCTAGTGACTAAATGACTTTTTCTTTTATTAATACATTAAAATGAAAAATGATAGGGCTACCAAATCTTTTACCAATTAAGAGATGGGTACCAAAATGATGCGAAGTTTAATTGAAAATTAGCAAAATAATTAATATAGAGAAATATTACGAGTACCAATAAATAAGTTTCACGTGCGTCAACCTATTTTTCTCCTTGATATATTGGTTGGGGTTATGTGTGCATAGAACTTAAATGAGATTAATTAGAATAAAAGAAAAGGGGCTAGTTTGCTAACGCTTTTTAGGACAATTTTTTAATTTTTCTTTTTTTTAGTAAAAAGATAAAATTATGTACTAACAAACAACTTAACATACAAATTAAATTTTAATGTAAATACTTAAAATTATTTTCACCTTTATAATTATATTACATTTCAATAAAAAAACAACAAACAACCTCTAAAAGTCGAGCCCAAATCTTTAGTCTTAGCCTTAGATCAAACCTTCTTTCTTCTTTTTTATTCAACTTGGATGCGGTTCCATATACCATGGGTGACATTATTGAAATAATAGCATATATGTTATAAATTGAATGATCAAGATTTGTCATAATAAATGATAGAAGTAATTAAAGGGTTTAGATTTATCATAATAAATATCAATAAATAAATGAAGTAATGAATGAGAGAGAAATTGATATTTATTATGACATATCTGAACTCTTTAATTATTTCTGTCATTTATTATGACAAATCTTGACCATTCAATTTATAACAATACACGCCTTATTTCACAAGAAGCAGATCAGTATAAACCCTGAGAGAAGTGTATATATATATGTGTGTGTGTGGTTTAATTAATGTTGCTTTACGGGTAAGGGTCGGCAAAGTATCGAATCCATATAGCAATACCTGCCTTCGATCTTCCATCTCTGATCGCATCTTCAAACTTCCCAATTATCTTCCCTTTTCATCATAACTTGTAAACTAAGTCTGCCTGCCTGCCTGCCTCCCGCTACTTTCAGGTCGTTTAGACGAACCTACAAGAAATTAAAGCTTCAAGCCAATGTTTACCCTCCGGATGATGAATGGTTGCACCGTCCGATCCCCATCAAGTTTTGAGTCACCATATATTCATACATAATCTAACATAGCCCTCAATTGGGTAAACAGATCCGTTGAAAAATTCAAAAAAAATATAATTCGTGGTCACCAAAAGAAAAAATGAAAAAGAAAAAGAAAAAAGAAGGCCTTCTAAGCCAAGAATATGTGCCTGGCCATTGACCTACCCGACTTACTGAAACTGCGTCACGTCTAGGAATTTCACGAGGCATGCTAATCTTGAAGGGATGCTTGCACGTTGCGTCAAGCATTAAAATAATTAAACAAAGATTAAATTAATTCCCATTTTTTTATCATGCCGAATTTACTAAATATATTTGAGAAGCTATTCAGGTTAGAGTAAAAGGTTGTATGTGTTGACAATTAGCAATTACTTATATATATATAACATATGGTGCTTTCATGCTAGAAGGTGCGCTGAGTCGATCACAATTTAAAGAATTTATTAAAGTCATGTACAATATATATATATATATATATATATATATATATGGTGGTTTAATGCCAGAACGTGCCTAATTATATATATCTCTTAATTAAAAAAACCCTCAGGTCATAGTACTACTCTTTCATAATGAGTTGAGTTGTTTGGCCAAGTTATTGAATAATAAAGTAATTTTAGATATAATAAAAGTTATGTACAATATTATGATCAAATATATATTATTATATGTCTTAATTAAATAATATATAGTAGTTTGTCCAATCTCATGGTACACAAATTTCACTGCTATGGTTGCTGGATGTATACAACTTTTATACTTTAAATATAGCATTAAATTTTGGTTATAAATTCAAAGAAAGAAAGGGAAAGAGAAGAAAAGTTTGACCATCTGATTTCTCTAACGCAATTGTATATATATATATATATATATATATATATATATATATAGGAGTCATCTGTACAAAGTGTTTGGGCACGGAGGAAGAAAATATGGATAGCATAGCCAAAAATGGAAAAATTGAGCGGCCAGGATAATTGGGAGGATTTGTTAAACCCTCTCGACATTGATCTCCGGCGGTACATAATCCACTATGGTGAAATGACTCAGGCTACATATGATGCGTTTGATTCAGAGAAGGTGTCGAGGTATGCAGGAAGCAGCCGATATGGGAAGAAGGATTTCTTCTCTAAGGTGAATTTAGAGAGGGAATCCTTCAAATACAAGGTGACCAAGTTCTTTTATGCAACTTCAAGCATCCAAGTCCCTGAGGCTTTTATAATAAAGTCTTTGTCGAGGGAGGCGTGGAGCAAGGAGTCTAATTGGATGGGGTATGTTGCAATCTCCACAGATGAAGGGAAGGTTGTGCTTGGGAGAAGGGATATTGTGGTTGCTTGGAGAGGAACAGTGCAGACGTTGGAATGGATTAATGATTTGGAATTTGATTTGGTCTCTGCCTCCAATATTCTTGGAGATGAGGGTGATCCTAAGGTTCACCGTGGTTGGTACTCCATATACACTTCTGATGACCCTCGTTCTCCCTTTAACAAGACTTGTGCTAGGAAGCAGGTAAATACAATCTCTTTCTTGCAATCCAGTTTTTAAATGCGAGTTTTATATATCTAAAGTTTGTAGCATTTTGTATATATTAAAGTCTGGCATCACGTCACATGTTTGAGTCATTAAAAGAACAACCTATCTATAAACGTCAGCTATAGAGCGTATTCGTATATTACGATCCCAAGTGTACCATACATATATATTCTTAATCACCCTTTCTTTCAAGGGTAGATATGATTAAAACTGATCCATGAATTTTGAACAGAAATCTGACAACCAAAATGTCATTTCCTATTATTGTAATCTAGGTTCTTGATGAGATAAAGAGATTATTGGAAGAATACAAGGACGAAGAAATCAGCATTACTGTAATTGGGCACAGCTTAGGTGCAGCAATTGCAACACTAAATGCGGTTGACATAGTCGCCAATGGATTCAACAAGCTGAAAGACGAGCAGAGAATAGCATGTTCTGTAACAGCAATAGTATTTGCCAGCCCTCACGTGGGAGACTCGGGCTTTAAGAGGGTGTTTGCTAGATACAAAGATCTTCGAGCTCTACGCATCCGCAACGATCCAGATTTCGTTCCCAACTATCCCTTGATGGGCTACTCAGACGTGGGAGAAGAGCTAGAGATAAATACTCGCGAATCCCAATACTTGAAGAGCCCTGGAAATCTGACGACCTGGCATAACTTGGAGTGCTACTTGCATGGAGTTGCAGGGGTGGCAGAGAGAATAGGAGGGTTCAAGTTGAGGGTTCATCGGGATGTTGCACTTGCGAACAAGACGGCGGATGCTTTGAAGGATGAGTATCTTGTTCCAGCGTCGTGGCGGTGTGTGCAAAACAAGGGAATGGTGCAGCAAGCAGATGGGTCTTGGAATTTGATGGATCATGAAGAGGATGATGCGTATGATATTCCTTGATGATGAGTGTTTAGAAATGGGGGCTAGAAGTTGTTTCAATTTGGTTTTGTTGGTGAGTAAAAGTTTGGGTGTGTTGTTTGATGTTGAAGGGGCCAAAGCCAAAGGAATAAAAAGGAACAGACATTTGCGAGTGTTGTATGACTCAAGGTGCATGCGTTAGGTGTGAGCTAGCTTAATTGGAAATGTAAAGAAGTAGGTAGGATGGGAGAATGTTGTAGGTGTTAAAAAATATCTGGAATTTGGGCTATTTGAGTGTAATAATAAATGAGAATCACTTTTTGTCTTTATATCGTATCGATAAATTATTGTTTATCTCAAAAGTTTGAGTCGATATAAAATAGTTAATTTAATTATTTAATTTATAATTTAACACTCTTATTCATATGTTAATACTCAAATTCTTTAATTAGTGAGGCCTAACGTGCAAAATATTTAATTGAAATGAGAGGTAAATTATATTGATAGAAGAATCGGAGCAAGACTTTGATATGGGTAGGGGCCAATTGCCAAAATTTTAGTGGCTATGGGCCAATAGGAAAAATAAAAAAAAAAATAAAAATTGGGAGGGCCATGGCTTACACCGATCACCCCTAAGTTTCGTCCCTAGATGAAAACAAGAGTCAAAATCAATACTTTTTGTTTTTCTGTTTTTTTTTTTGAAAAAATATTTTTGTTGTGACACATTGTTGAATCACAACTTCCTCTGAAAGTTTAAACCAAAAATTGATTTCACATCTCTTGGAAAGTTACTTTTCGTTTCTCCTAAAAAGTTAACCTTATTTCTTTACATTAATAAATAACTTTTTTCTTTCACTTTTCTCACACAATTAAAATCACCTTTTTATTTTATAACCCACCAATCATTCCCTTAATTTTTACCCATATTGTTCACAAGAAGTCAATAGTCATGAGTGAGGAATGGCCATGGATCGGATGGTGCAATTAGGCTACGTTGTGGGCTCCAAGACAGATGCGGGATGCTTGTCCTACCCAATGAGATGGCTACTGCATGTGCCATCATCTACCTACAAGTACTCCCATGGAAATTACTATTTGTCAGAGCCACATAATTAGCAAGGTGTTGCATTTAGTGACCTGTCACCACGTCTAATTTTGCTGATTAGCATGACTAATATATTTAAGAATACGATGAAAGTCATACATATGGTCGACAAAGACATATGGGGTGGAATGAAAATATATATATATTCAGTCCCTATCCTAAATGATTGGTCAGCTCGTCTAGTTTTGCTTATTAGAAAATTCATGTATATAAAATCTGACACTAATCAACAAAGGCATATGATTAGGTGACTTTAACAAGCAAAATTATATTACTACGTACGTACGAATAAAGATCGATTTCGTGAGATGTCTGTCCACTTTCCATTTGGTTAGAATATAAAGAAAATATATAACATTTTTTTGTATATTTTTTATTTATAAGTCAATTGTAATAAAAAATTGAAATTGTAATCAAAGAGATTTAATTATTATACTTATATTTATTCAGTACCTTATAAATAAGAAACTTTGTATCATAGACAAATTAAGTTAATGAACACAATATAGTCCTTATGACTATTCAAAGTAGTAGATGTAAGTATTTAACATTGAACCACTTGTAAATTCCTTGTGTTATTTTTTCTCTCCTGCTTTCGCTTATTTCTGCCAAGTGATTTAACATATCCCAACCTGTCATTACTTGATCGGCTGACATAATTCATGTGATATATATATATATATATATATATATATATATATATATATATGAGCCCTATCATCAACAATGTATACATATAGTAAAAGTTGTACCCATCCTTTATATGACTTATCTGTACTTTTAATTCCTTCATGTACAATAGGCTTTGCTTGTCTCATGGGACATTTGGTACAACTCCGTTACACTGGTAATATTATGATCAAATATATATTATTATATCTCTTAATTAAATAATATATAGTAATTTGTTCAATCTCATGGTACACAAATTTCACTGCTATGGTTGCTGGATGTAGAACTTTTATGACCATCTGATTTCTCTAAAGCAGTTGTGAATATATATATATATATATATATATATATGGGAGTCATCTGTACAAAGTGTTTGGGCACGGAGGAAGAAAATATGGATAGCATAGCCAAAAAATGGGAAAAACTGAGTGGCCAGGACAATTGGGAGGATTTGTTAAGCCCTCTCGACATTGATCTCCGGCGGTACATAATCCACTATGGAGAAATGACTCAGGCTACATATTGAAAACGCTAAGCAGATAAATATCAAGGTTTATGGAATTAACGGATATTTAAATCTAAGCAAGCAATCACCAAAATATGAATAATCGGACACAAAGTTTTGGTGACGAAGAGAAACCTTTTAGAAACGAGATCTAAAAGTAAAACCTCTCCGGGATCAAACCCGGAAATCACTATCAAAAGATTATCGAGATTATAGACACTAGAACACTTACAACCCTTTGCAAGACCTTGGCTCTGTAAGATTGACAAGCCTCCAACTCGTCTCCTTGCTCACAATCTTCTTCAACGTGATTCTCCTTTACCGGACCCTTCCGATAGACTTCTCAATTTATGCTCACAAACAAACTAACAAAGATCCTCTAAGAGGAATAACAAGGCTCACAATAAATCTCTCTTTAAGTACAGCCTCTTACGAACTCTCTGGGGGTGAAAATCCGTACCTCTAACATTCTATAGAGGTGTATTTATAATAGCCCCACAAAACCTAAACCTAGGACACAGTTACAATCCAAATAAAACTGTTACAGGTAGGTAGCGTCCGGACGGGAACTTGGGCCGTCCGGACGAGCTCTTTAAAACACATGAAAAGGCTTCATTTAAGCTGGGCCATCCGGACGGTCTAGGGCTCCATCGCTTTCTTCCATCGCATTCTCCAATCTTGGCGCGGCGCGTTCGAAGGCATCCGGACGGGCTGCGAACGGGATCTTGACGAACTCGACGGAGCTCTCGGGTTTTAATCTTGAAGTCCTTGAGCGCATCACGTCGACGGCAATGAATCCCGTCCGAACGCTTGGCTCTTTTCTTTTCATTTTGCTCACGAAACTTAGCCAATACTTCAAACTAACACATATAATGCATTTGATTCAAAGAAGGTATCAAGTTTTACAGGAAGCAGTCAATATGGGAAGAAGGATTTCTTCTCTAAGGTGAATTTAGAGGGAATCCTTTCAAATACAAGGTGACCAAGTTCTTTATGCAACTTCAAACATCCAAGTCCCCAAGGCTTTTATAATAAAGTCTTTGTCAAGAGAGGCATGGAGCAAGGAGTCTAATTGGATGGGGTATGTTGCAGTCTCCTGAGATGAAGGGAAGGCGTGCTTGGGAGGAGGGATATTGTGGTTGCTAGTGGCTGGAATGGATTAATGATTTGGAATTTGATTTGGTTTACGCCTCGATATTCTTGGAGATGAGGGTGATCCTAAGGTTCACCATGGTTGGTACTCCATCTACACTTCCGATGACCCTCGTTCTCCCTTCAACAAGACTTGTGCTAGGAAGCAGGTAAATATAATCTCTTTCTTGCAATCCAATTCTCAAATGCAAGTTTTATATATCTAAAGTTTGTAGCATTTAGTATATATATTAATGCTAGGCATCACATCACATGTTTGAGTTGTGAAAAGAACAACCTATCAGTAAACGTCAGTTATAGAGCGTGGTATATATATATATATATATATATATATATATATATATGCTCTTAATCACCCTTTCTATGAAGGGTAGATATGATTAAAACTAATCCATGAATTTTGAACAGAAATCTGACAACCAAAATGTCATTTCCTATTATTGTAATCTAGGTTCTTGATGAGATAAGGAGCCTATTGGAAGAATACAAGGACGAAGAAATCAGTATTACTGTAATTGGGCACAACTTGGGTGCAGCAATTGCAACACTTAATGCAGTTGACATAGTCGCCAACAGATTCAACAAGCCAAAAGACTAGCAGAGAAGAGTGTGTCCTGTAACAACAATAGTATTCGCCAGCCCCTGCGTGGGAGACTCGAGCTTCAAGAGGGTGTTCGCTAGATATAAAGATCTTCGTGCTCTACACATCCGCAACAGTCCAAATTTCATTCCGAACTATCCCCTGATAGGCTACTCCGACGTGGGAGAAGAGCTGGAGATAGATACCCGTGAATCCCACTACTTGAAGAGCCCTGGAAATCAGAAGACTTGGCATAACTTGGAGTGCTACCTGCATGGAGTTGCAGGGGCGGCGGGGAAAATAAGAGGGTTCAAGTTGAGGGTTCATCGAGATGTTGCGAACAAGATGGCAGATGCTTTGAAGGATGAGTATCTTGTTCGATCGTGGAAGTGTGTGTAGAGAACAAGGGATGGTTCAAATGGCAGATGGGTCTTGGAAGTTGATGGATCACGATGAGGAGGATGCATCTGATCATATTCCTTGATAATGAGTAGATGCATTTGATAGGATCCGGATCGTAAATGAATCTGGACATCCGATTGATGGTCGAGATTTTTCTAAGAGATCCTGGGGTCATCAACGAAACACATGTCCCACTTAAAAATATATAATAAAATATTATTTTACAATTTAAAAAAAATTAAAACTAAAATATTAAAAAACTGATGGGGTTGACTCATCGATCCGCCAACGCCTCGACATTTGTTCAAGTCATTTGAACTCCTCGCAACCTCCGAACTTCGTGAGTGCACCTCCATGATCACCTGGTTCATAAACTTCACTCTGGTTCTTTTCTTTTGGCTTCAAGGGCCAAATGAAACATTGTAGGAACTGGGTCGTTGAATCGGAGGAAAGACCTCGTCTTCTTGGGAATGTTTTGTCTCCTTTCCATGGAAGAAGAGGAAGAATCATCGTGGCTTCTAGAAGATGCCAGCTCTAGTAATTGCTTCAAGCTCTACATTTTGAT
The DNA here is from genome assembly GCA_013348765.1 of Carpinus viminea. Lineage (NCBI taxonomy): Eukaryota > Viridiplantae > Streptophyta > Magnoliopsida > Fagales > Betulaceae > Carpinus > Carpinus viminea. The sequence goes on from CP054667.1 coordinate 61,278,549, forward strand.
ATTTCCAATGGGATTGAATCGATCTGTAAAGGAAAATACTCCAGATTTCAGGTTTCTCATTACATTAATTAAATAATCCCTCTTTCGATTGTGTAGAGGAGAAATTTGAGAAATTAAACCAATGGGTAGCTTCAAAACTTTCAATTTTTTATTATCTGAATAGTGAAAAAACTAGCCAAATCAAACAGATTCCTTGTATTCGATCTTTGTTGGTGGAACCTTGGTTTTGGCTTGGCTCCCTTCTCTTGGACAAATCTCTCAAACCCTCCAAGGTTTCAATCAAACCACCCCCACCAGATATAAATTTTCCATAAACTTCACTCTGGTTCTTTTCTTTTGGCTTCGTGGGTCTCTCTCTTAATAAACCCAGAATCAACACCTAAAATCAACAACACCAACTGCTAGTAACCCACTAGATTTGCACATTGAAGTATATTTAATCGAACCAGAAGTATGGCTTTGCACACTGGGATTACATCATCCGTTGTCTGTTGAGACCCAGGCGTCGAGAGGGACTGCTTCTGCACATCGCTTGGGACTAAAGAAGCCACCAACTAGCAGACTGAAACAAAACCACCAACTAGACCGACAGATGGACTCCATGTTGGGGATGCTGATGGTACCGTTCGCGAAATCGTTCCAGAATAAGGTGCTCTTAAAAGAGCACTCGGTGAGTTTGAGGGTCGGGGTCCTGAAGGCATGGATCGACGACGGAGTTTGGGACTCGAGGAGGCGCGGCGACTTGGAGGCAGGTGATCATGGAGGTGCACTACTTGAAGATCGGTGGTCATGGAGGGAGTTCGGCGACTTGAACTGATGTTGCCGGAGCGTTGGCCGGATCGCGGAGGGAGTCAACCCATCAGTTTTTTAATATTTTAGTTTTTAATTTTTTTAAAATTGTAAAATAATATTTTATTATATATTTTTAGTGGGATCTCTTAGAAAAATCGACCATCAATCGGATCTTTATCGATTCATTTTACCGGATAGATCTAAATCCCATTGATATTCCTTTATTGTTTAATTACCATTTAATTTATAATATAGAAGAAACTTCATTTTAGACTCCTGAACTACCGCTCGCTTTGAGAAGACCTCCAAAATTCAAAAAATCTTAGTTTATACTTTTGAACTTTCGATTTCAATCAATTTATCTTATATCCGTTAGTTTTAGCTATTAACTTCTAATAGAAATGCCTAAAAATGCCAAATTACCCTTCGATTTTTATTTTTATTTTTAATAAAAAAAAAGAGTTGAAATTAAGGATAAATTTGAAATTTAGGGGTGTAAACGTCATTTTATCAATTTTAACGTTTAAAATATGATGTAGGGGATAAATTGATTGAAATTAAAAGTTTAGAGGTGTAAATTGAGAGTTTTTGAATTTTAGGAATCTTGTCAAAACGAGCAATACAGGAGTCTGAAATGAAGTTTCCTCTATAATCTAATACTCTTCTTCACACATTGGGCTTCAAACTTCTTAATTAGTGATATCCAACACGAAAAATATTTAATTAAAATGAAATGTGAATTGATGGAGGCAAAATTCTAAATTGTACAATTTCTTCTAACACCTTATTAAATCATAGCTTATTCTAAAAGCATAAACTGAAAACTAATTTCACATCTCTTGAAATATCAAATTTGGTAACCATTACATTTCATTTCTCTTAAAAAAGTTAACCTCATTTGTTCACATTAATAAACAACTCTTTCTTGACTTTTCTCACACAAAATTCAAATCACCCTTTTATTTTACTACCCACCAATCAATTCTTTATTTTTTACCCATATTGTTCACAAAAAGTATTCAATGGTCATGAGTGAGGAATAGCCATGGATGGTGCAAACTGGGCTACGTACGTTGTGGACTCCAAGACAGATGAAGGAAGCTTCTCCTACCCAATAAGATGGCTACTGCCATCATCCACATACAAGTACTCCAGTGGAAATTACTATTTAATTGTCAAAGCCACAGAATTTGCAAGGTGTTGCATTAGTGATGACCTGTCACCACGTACGTCTAATTTTGCTTATTAGCATAATTAATATAGAAAAATGATAAAGACACAATTTAAGTTCAACTTTAACCCCACTTTTTTATTGAGTTTTTTTAACAAAACTGATGTGGAGGAGAGAGAGAGCCTTCAACTAGAGAGAGAAAGATAAATTTGACTTAAAAGTTGGACAAAAGTTGGACTTAAGTTGTGTCTGTATCAAACCTCATTAATATATGAAGTATGATATAAATCCAATTTTTTTGTTTAACAAATGTTTAATTTTTGCGTTTTTTTATAATTAAAAAAAAAAATAAAAAAAATGAAAAAATGTTTAAAAAAATGTCACTATTATGAAGAAAAATACCATTTTTCATTTTAAAAAAATACCAAAAAAAAAAAAAAAGATAGACAAAAAATATATATTATTGCTTTAGACATTTTTTTTCATTTTTCATTTTTAATTACAAAAGAAGATAAAAATTAGACATTTGTTGGATAAAAAGCTAGACTTTTAACATTTCTCTTAAACATATTTAAGCATATGATGAAAGTTATATATATATACATAGTCGACAAAGACATCTGGGATGGAGTGAACACGGACATATATATTACCCACGGATAAGTACTCTACTATTATATATATATCCAGTCCCTATCCTAAATGAATCAATGATTAATGGTCAACTCGTCTAGTTTTGCTTATTAGAAAATTCATGTATATAAAATCTGAGACTAATCAACAAAGGCAAATCATGATTTGGTGACTTTAACAAGCAAAATTATATTACTATATACCTACGAATGAGGATCGATGTCGTGAGGTGTCTCTCCACTTTCCATTCAGTTAGAATATATGGAAAATATATAATAATTTTTTTTGTATATTTTTTTATTTATAAATCAATTGCAATCAAATATTGAAATTGTAATCAAATCAAAGATAGTTAATTATTATACTTTTATTTATTGAGTAACCTATAAATAATTCACATATATATATAGAAATATGATATGAGCCCTATCATCAACAATATATACGTATAGTAAAAGTTGTACCCATCCTTCATATGACTTATTTGTACTTTTAATTCCTTCACAGTAGACTTTGCTTGATTGTCTCATGAGACATTTGGTACAACTTTACACTGGTACCCCGAGTGTTATCCAATCACCCCCTAATTATTCGATCTGGTTGATATCCCACTTTTTTATTTTTATTTTTAATTTTATTCAAAGCGTAATAAGTCTTGAGCCCGAAAACCCACCAAAAAATTTGATTAGAAAAAGAATAATAATGAACACCTCGAACCAACAAATGGGTATTGATGCATGTTCACATTTAAGCACAAACTTCTTCAATAGTGTGGTATACATTGGAGTGGGCTCGATCGACACCAAATGGGCATTGTTTCAACTAGTTGTAGAAGAGGACGTGGCAGCCACGAAATCCAATTCAAGATGTTTAATGAGTAGGGATACCAATAGGAGAAAAGTGGAGGGTTAAAGGAGGAGCTGAGCACACACAAAATGATTGTTTGGTGATGCGAGGCACCAACGTGTACAACGGCTTGACATGCATGGTGACAATGGGCACCGGACCCCGCCCTCACACTAATTGTATGCCCGATAGCCAAGAGCATCAGGCACTAATGACGACGAAACCGGGTGACAATGCCGGATACTTACAATTAATACAACTATCATGTGCCATGAGTGTGAGTATAGCAGTGTTTGTAGGCTGGAATTCCATGATAGACGGCCTAGATTTTAGGAATCACATGCATTCCCTGAAGTCCGATTGATCATCTATAACCAGATTTTCTTAAAATGCACATTTTTCTCACGCTCCAACTTGCTTTGGAAAATGTTGTCTTGTAGAATGTGGTTATTTTAAAGACATAATTTATTTTATTATTTTTTTCCAAATTGAGTACGTACTTAATTTATAAAACTCGCATGCGTCCTTTAGTATAAAAATTACATAGTGATTTAATAAACTAATTAAAAAACATATGAGATGAGAAAACACATTACACTTTTATAGACTTTAATTTGTTGAAAAGAAATTACTCCGAACACGTTTAGACGTACGTAGCAAAGAGAAACTAGATAGAAACCATACACGGAGTCATGGAAACTAACCATGGTATATGATTTTTTTTTTTTTTTTGGACTTTTTATACAATAAAGAAACGCGATGGAAACTATGTATGGACATGATGTAGGGTGGGTGTAGTGGGTTCGCAATAGAAAACAATAATAGAATCACAACTCCTTTTAAACTAAGATTTTATCAAGAAATCGAGGCAAAAGGGATAGAAAATCACTTACAAAGTGTTTCATATTGATAAATTGATCAATATACATAAAATCTACCTCTTATATATTAAGTCTGTTGTATTTATAACAGTAAGCAAACTTGGAGCAAAAGTAAACTTAAGCCTATTATGAAGATTTTTAGAATAAAGGAAAATTACAATTAAATAAAATTTTAATTTAAATAACGTAAATAAAAAAAATAAAATATATATGATTGATGGATTATTTCATTCATTGGAATAAAATCTTCATTAAAGTCTTCAATAGAGCAATCAAGTCTTTCCTTAATGGATTATTGCATTTATTTTCGTCCAGCTTTTCAATCTTCTCTTTGCAGCCCATTTTGACTTAGTAAATATTGAAATTAGCCAAAACTTATGAAACATGGATTCGTATATCTTTGAATTAGCCTCAAATCCGATATACACAACTCGAGATATAACATTTTTTGTAAAACTTGTTAGGTGCGAATTTGACCAAAATGGGTAAAATTGGCTTGCATTAGGACACATGCACGTTTTCCCCTACCAAGTACTATCTTTTAGCATAGAAATTATAACATTATATTAAAAGGGATTAGTATCTTGCTAGCTTTTAAGCATTGTTGGCAAGAATTTAATTTGCTACCTAGTGATTTTCTTGATGGCTAAGTTGTGAAGGACCTTCTATACAACAATGAGGTCCTGCAAAACGAAAACAAAAACAAAATTAGAGGGTTTTCAATTGTGGCCAAAGATTCTTCGATTCTTAATCTAGCATATTTATTTTAGGATAAGAAAAATAGTTAAAATTTGTTTCTAGTTATCCATGAACTAGTGTGTGTTGAGTGAGGTATGTACGAGAGAGATGAAGTTTGTAAGACTGGAAGACTCAAGAGGAAGATAGACATATGTGTCTCTCTCTAGTGACAGAATTTATAATATAAAAAAAAATGTGGTAGAAATATAAAAGAGACAAAAACATAAGGATTAAGGTGGTTCGGCAATATGCCTACATCCACATACTAAAGTCATATAGGCTACATTTAGCTTTTATTGAATAATTTGAATACATGAGAATACTTTCTATTTATAGAGAGAACATGAGGAATGAGTTTCATTCCTTTACAATGTGGGGCAAACAATAGCTTATTTTATATAAGCCAATTACTAAAACATCTTTGTACTTTAGCAATATGGGACAAGCCCACATATACTTTAACATCTAGGTCTCTGCCAAAGAGACCTTGTTTGGAGGAAGGAGAGAGAGATCCTCGGGGAATAGAGGAGGCGTCAGAGAGACTCCATGGAGAAGAAAAAAGATGCCCTTCTTCTCCTTATTTCTCATATTTAAAAGTGTGAACAATGATGTGTACATATATGTATCATTAGGTATTAGGTAAATGGATGATGGCATGTCTGTAAATAAGTGTAGAATAAAATGGGGCCGATTAGGAGATATTTGCTCCCCAACAAGCATGATCAACCATATCAAGCGTAAGAATTCATATATATATATATATATATATATATATATATATATATTTATACCATATGGCACATCCATGCACGGCATGGGAAGATTTTCTTGTGAGTAAGGGACACTAACGAGCCCCATAATACAAGGTTGGCACCAAATGCATGCAATGACGTAATTCCAGGATACAAGAAAGTAATATTAATTTGATCATCAACCAAATACGACTAATCACGTTTTAGGTGCGAATTAACCGTTGGAAATGTCGTATCAAAATGATAGGAAGAAAAAAAGAAAATATATATATATAAAAATTCAAGACGGTTGCGATTAGGAGGTGGTGATGCTCATGAGTGCGCGAAAGAATCATGAGTAACATAGCAACGAAATGGCGGGCTCTCAGCGGCGAGGGAAACTGGAAAGGTTTGCTAGATCCTCTCGACGTTGATCTCCGCCAGTTGATCATTCACTACGGTGAAAGGGTTCAAGCTGTTTATGACGCCTTCATTGGCGAAGAGCAGTCTAAGAACTGTGGACTCTCCCGCTATACGAAGAGGCACTTGTTCGGTAAGGTGGGCTTAGTAAAGGGCAATCAGTATAACTATGAAGTGACAAAATATTTCTATGCAACAACTGATAACTCAAGCAACCTTGGCTTCATGAAGAAATCCATATCTGTTGAGGCGCCGGCTGGGGATTCAAATTGGATTGGATACGTTGCGGTGAGCACAAATATGGGAAGTGGCTTGTTAGGGAGGAGGGACATCTTGATTTGTTGGAGGGGAACTGAGGGGTTGGCTGAGTGGGTGATGAATGTGGAGTTTGATTTGGTCTCAGCTTCTGCAATACTTGGGAAGAAGCATGATCCAAAGGTGCACTCTGGTTGGTACTCCATGTACACTACGGCTCACGCGGGTTCCACCTACAATCGCACTAGCTGCAGAGAGCAGGTGAGAATTACTTGGAATATGCTACATGCATTTTTCATCTTCCATCCATTTATTTTTTTACCCAATCATTGAATATGTTTTCCTAGCTACATAAAATTCTGACCATAAAATAACTCTTCCGCCTTGAAATAGGATCCTCTTGACTTTACTTGAAATTAAAAGGATCATTGTGGGTACGTGGGGATGTGACTGTTTGAATTTACAATAAGTACTATATTTTTAAAGAACATATATATATAAGCTTGTAGGTGAAATGTGTGCCATAATTGTGTATAAAGAAAGTATACATTTATTACATTAACTCACTTTAATTTGTTATTTTCAAATAAGTCATATATATATACGCCTAGTTAAACGATTTATTTCGCTTAATTACCATTTTTCCTTAGCAGCTTACCATCTTATAAAGAAAGGAAATATGTATATATATGCCATTATAACTTTCAGGTTCTAAGTGAGGTAAGGAAACTTATTGACACTTACAAGGACGAGGAAGTGAGCATTACTGTGACTGGCCACAGCTTGGGCGCTGCAATGGCAACTCTGAATGCCGTCGACATTGTTTACAATAGATATAATATCCCTGCAGGGCCACGCACAGATGAGCCAATCAAGGCCTGCCTTGTCACAGTCTTTGTGTTTGGTGTGCCACGCATCGGAGACGAAGGATTTCTCAAAGTATTCTCTGATCTAAAAAATATTCATATCTTACGCGTCAATAATAAGCCAGGCGATGTTGTCCCCTCCTTGCCACCATTTGTGCCGTTGTTGTTCCCATACGTAGATGTCGGAGAGGAGTTGATAATCGATACTCGCAAATCGCCTTACTTAAAAAGTCTTGTTATTGATTCCAACGCGCATAATTTGGAAGTTTATCTGCATGGAGTTGCAGGAACACATGGGGAAGATGGAGATTTTAAATTGGAAGTGAACCGTGAAGTTTCACTCGTAAACAAGACGTCGGATGCTCTAAAAAATGAGCTCCTTGTTCTTGATAATTGGTGGACTACGAAGAACAAGTCAATGACCCAAAACGACGACGGCTCTTGGGTGTTGATGGATCATGAGAGTGATGATGATAATCTTATAATCATGCCTAGCTGGAAAATTGTGTGAGGTAGCCTTTGCATGCTCTCGTACTAAATAAAGCCACTGGTTTAACTGGCCATGGCATTGTATCTCTCCACGTACACTTTTACAACGCAACAAATAAAGGTGTGAGCTTTGGGTTTCTTAGCTCTTTAGATTATTGTAAGTTCCTTGAGAACTGAGTCTATATATACTGCTTTCCCCTCTTCAACTCATAATTAATTATACATACATGAATATGAATCTTTAGCTTGTTGCTGATCAGGAGCATGAGTATAAATGGTCCCTTAAGAGCATCTCTAGCAGCTTAGATAAAAATCCTAAATTGTCTAAATTTAACTAATATAAGGAAAGATTTACGTCCAATAGCTTTGGTTATTTAAAATAGACATTTTTTTTGTTGTTGTTATTTTTTATAATTCTCACTGCTTATAATCTCTCTCCTTCATCATGCGAAACACTATCATTGGCTTGGTATATAAGGCTTGCAACATGCAAAACATCCTTGGCTTCTGAAAGATAGACAGAAAAACATATGACATCCTTGGTTGCCCAAGCCTTGGTCTCACTGCAATCATTGTACCGCGCGAATATATATCCACGCTTTTCAAAGACACAGAAACACAGAACAAATACCAACAACGTACACCAAATACTCAGGCACAAAAACGAAATTACTAACACGTACTTGTACTGTTCATGGCGTATCCTTTCGTTTGGCTCTCGCGAAAGCCCAAAAATGAAAAGAAAATAGAACCAAGAAGAAATTCTTTCCCAACATCCAATTTTCCGAGGAAGCAAACCGACATTAATAATGTTAGTGTATATGTGGGGCTTGTCCCACATTGATAAGATTGGAAGCTAAGGCTCCTATCTCCCTCCTATATAAGGAGGCTATTGTATTCATTCTAATATATCTTACATGCTACTCAATACAATGTAGTCTATTATATGTTTCCGCTCTCTCTTCTCTCTCTCCTTCCGCTCTCTATAATATATTCTACAATATATTCAACATGGTATCAGAGCCACTTTTCTGTGGCCTTCAATAAACGTTTTGACGTTTTTTTTTCGGCGCTCCCTCTAGCGACCTCCTCTTTCCGGTAGTTTCCAGTCGTCTACACGCCTCCAAGCTGGTTTTCTGCTCCAAATCTCTTCCACTCCTTCAGATCTAGATCTATGGAAGGTTCGCCGTCATCGGCCCTCCGAGCTCCTCCGGCGATTCTTGCGAGCCAGTGCTAACCACCGTGACCCTCTCGCCAACATAACCACCAAAAGTGGTGTCTCGGCTCCGGATTGGTGGATCTGCCTAGTCTCAGCCAATTCTGAGATTTCACACGCCTCCACGCGCCCCCAGAAGGTTCTGCACATCTTCCACGCGCCTCCGCCGCAGCTCCTCCACGCGCCGCCACGTCGGCCCGTCGGAAGGTTGCTCCACCTTATAGATCCGATGGCGATGGTCGAGATCTCCGCCAAGAACGTCCTCATAGGATATCTGCACGCGCCTCGCCGGTAGGTGCTCCTGCGCGTGGGATTCACAGCGCTCTGGTGCGCCATGTCTTCCGGCGTGTATTACACGCGCTGTTTCTTCCGCACTCCTCATCCGCCACGTGTCCTCGGCGACACCACGTCGACCCTAGCCACATCATTAATGCCACGTCGCATGTCACTACCACGTCAGCCCTAGTGCCACGTCAACCCTACTGACAGTCGTTGACTTTTCGCTGACTTTTGACTTTGCTAGAGTTGACCGTTGACTTTGACCGGGACTCCAAAAGTTGACCGGTGTTTGGACTTAATTTTCGTCCTGATTTCAAATTTTTGGTCTATTTTTGCTTTTGGAATCTCTATATGGCAGAAAACAAGATTCTTCTCCAAATTTAGGCATTTTTTTCGGTTTATATCGATTCATGCATTGGTCATTTCGGTTCCACGGCCTTTTTTTTCTTTGTTGCAATTCAAACATTAAGGTTGATTTTTTTTTGGGCCAAAGAAGCCCCTTTCAACTGGCCCACTTATGCCTTGTCAAATGCCGCCATCATCGGGTCACCTCTCCTAGGCCATTGATCCATTACTAGTGAGAATTTTTTGGGTCGACTTTTAGCTCAGACAAGGCGAGACGGTCCAAGGGTTTTGCATGTTTAGCCTTTTTTAACGCCCTTTTTCTCCATGATTAGCCTCTTCAACCGACGAGTCAATCTACTAGTTAGAATTTTTGGGTCGACTTTAGCTCACCCACCAGCGAGGTCCATGGGTTTTAGGCATGATTAGCCTAACCGCCGAGTCAATCTACTAGTTAGAATTTTTGGTCGATTTAGCTTTAGCTCACCAAAGTAGACGGTCCATGGGTTTCTGCATGCAAGTTTCTTCATTACTAGTATATGGTTTTCAAGTCAAATTACAACCAAGTGAACCAAGCTCTTCTTTTTATGGCGTTACTTGGCAACTCTTTCCGCACAAGCAGCTCTTTTGGCAAATTCATTTATCATTTTTCTTTTACCCAAACTCAAGTTTACACATTGAGTTTGAGGGGGGATGTTAAGAATATTATCTTATGTTAGGTTATTTTTCATTTTTCTTTCCCTTTCTTTTATTTTTTTTATTATTCATACTTTTGTTTTCCAACCTCAATGTTTAGACACATTGAGTTTGAGGGGGGATGTTAGTGTATATGTGGGGCTTGTCCCACATTGGTAAGATTGGAAGCTAAGGCTCCTATCTCCCTCCTATATAAGGAGGCTATTGTATTCATTCTAATATATCTTACATGCTACTCAATACAATGTAGTCTATTATATGTTTCCGCTCTCTCTCTTTTCTCTCTCCTTCCGCTCTCTATAATATATTCTACAATATATTCAACAAATAACAAATGAATTAAAGATAGCAAGTACTTGTGTCATGAATGAATTGGTGGGGGGAGATTTAGGAAAAGAAGAAAGAAGAATGAAATTGGGAGGTGAAGTGGTTGAACGGTGGTTTAAGGAAATTATTGTGCATACACTTGTGAGGTTTGTGTTTTACATTGAGAATGTATAAAGAAAAAGATTAGTTAATAGCTGGAAAGCTAGTGCTAATGTTCAAGCACATTTATTAGCTAGATGAGGACATTTCTAATCGGTCTCCCATTCTTTCTTCCATTCGGATGAAGAACGAGGAAAATGCCCCTTTATAACACTTTCCTCGTTTGTTTAGAAAATACACGCACACATACATATATACATAAGTAAACTCAAGCTCATTAGCTTAATTTTTTGGGTTAGAAGTAGTGTCTTAATATGTATATTAATATATTCTTGTTTGACTCCTTAGCTTGTTGTTTTTCTCACCAACTGAATTTTTTTTTTTTAACAAAACACTATTAAAAATTTAGGTTGAAGTTTGTATTAATTGAACTAGTAGTTTTTTGTTTTTTTAATTGAATAAGGGAAAGGGTAGTACTTATAGGAAATGTTCCTTACCACTTTTGATCCGAAAGGAAGAGATTGAAAGTGGGGCAACCAAAAACCAAAAAAGGGTGGACTCCATAACAATAGACCCAAAACGAAATAAAATAGTGCATAAATACATATAAAGTTAAGAAATTGGTCAAACAAGTGATCCGATTCTCTCAAGGGGCCATATAAAGCAGTTACAAAAGCAAAATGGACACAGATTAAGGCAAACATATTTAAACCCCCACATAGAAAAAGCAATAGCTACCCAAAAGTAGCTGAAACAGTAAATGCACTAAGTTTGAATCTAGGCTTGAAGATAAGAGAGACACTAACACAAAGATCGGATAAGCCTCCTCCACTAAATCTGACCAAAATACAGGGAGACATAAACCCAAAACAAAATACAACAAAATTAGAGGAAATAAATAAATAAAAACAAAGTACAAAAAAGCAACAAAACAATCGAAGAATAGCATGCAGCCGCGGCGGAAACATGAAAAAGTAACTGGTAAAATAGAGAATGATGCTTTTTGGTCAGTTAAAATGCATAAGCTAGCTAGTGGGTATATTTCTCACATTATCGTCGAGTCTCTTGACATAGATCAAATGTTTGGGTGGATGACAACTAAAGTGTTCCAAATTTATCTATGCGTAAATACAATATAATTGTGTGATTAGTTGTGCATATATAAAAAGTTCTTCTTATTCCTTGAAATTAAGTGGGAAAGAAGATTCAAATAAGATGTCAAAAGATTTAAATAAGTGGAAACAGAAACTAGAAATGAAACAGATCGAAGGTATAACCTTTTTCTTTTGCCTGAGAGCTTTGAAGAAGGACCTAGTTGGTAGCTGTAGGTTAGTAGTTGAGGTGGCATCCATAGGAGTCTCCAATTCATTTGGAGAAGCAGCTAACAGAGAAGAATTACCAGAACCCTAAGAGCATATTTAATGGCTTATTTATTTTGCATTTTTTGCTAAAATAGTTGAACCATTCTTCCAAAAACCCTGTTCATTCGATTATGCTACATGTGGGTTGACATTGTTCATCAACACATTAATTTTTTAATGTATTTCTCTCGCTTTCTCTTTCTCTAACATTTTTTGCTTTTTCCTCTTCGATTCCATAGAAGCTTTGTCTTTTTGCCCTAGATTTTCTTCATTTTCTTTTTGCATTTAGGTGGCATGGCCAATCAACATAGAAGATCGATATTTCATGGTGTGTCCTATTTTTCTTTTGAGTCTCATTTTCAATTATTTGTTTAAATACAGTAGTTAATTAGTTTTAGGGGCCGGCCCAGGGCATTGTGAAGAGCTAAAGATCATATGGTACCGTGACATGAAGTTGAAATCTTTCAAATGGGGCAATACAAAATACAAATATAAATCTTTCAAATGTGTATATAGTTTTTCTTTAGGGATTCTTGAACTTGGGTCTCTATGCAAGCCTATTTCGGATTGCATTAATAGAGAACTTAAAAAGTAATTTTCGTATCTAAAAAGTTGTACCAAACAAAAAGTTGGCATGTTTGGTAAAAAATTTTAAAAGTATTTATTTGACATTTTACACTAAAAATGGTTAAAATGTATTTTTGGTAAAAACTTAAAAATAAAGCTATTGGCAAAATTTTTTTTTTTACTTAAAAGCTTTATTTCTCAAACGCAATTTCCAATATACCATCTGTGTCGTGTCATGGAGCATGTCAAGTTTGGTTTTGTTTTGTTTTTTAATAAGGGCATTTTGAGAATTTTCACTTTATTTGTTAGAATTTCACTAGTGAGATTGTAAATTTTTTAAAATTGGATTTTAACTTTAAAAGAGTGGTTGCAAAAGTGATACAAGTCTTTTGCCTTTTAGAATTTAGGTTTTTAATAGTGGATTAGGCTTACATGTTGTTATTAAAATAACAGCATATATGTTATAATAGCATGTATGTTATAGTAAAAGCAACGATTAAGATTGAATATCTCAAAATCTCTTTTTATTTTGTCTCTCCTATTAAAAGCTTTTAATATGAGAGAGAAAATCTCTCTTTATTTTCTCTCTTAACTATTACTTTCACTATAGCATGTAAGTCAGATCCTTTAATAATACTAGTTTCCATTACTTCAAGATAATTACTAGATTAATTAGCCTCTTATAGGATTAGGGGAAAAGTCTTTTAGGTGTAATTGAAGATCGAGGGGACAACATTTTTTATTGGAAGGCCAAAAAGTTTTATTGGATAGGGGCTAAACATATATATATATATATATATATATATATATATCTCCTAAGGGAGCCCCCACCCATTCGTCCTAGGTGCAAGTCTTTCATCTTTTTTGTTTGCAACTCCAGCGTGCCAACTTATTGTCATATTAGAGCACTAGCAACCAGGGGTGGATCTAGGAATTTCATCTATAGGAGGCATGATTTTTTTTAATGAATACAAAAAATAAAGTTGAATGAAAATATAACTAACGGAATAAGTGAATAAATTCAACAAAAATGTAATTATGTTCTAAAATATATAAATATAACTTACAATTTATTTTGTCATGATTAGCGCTAATTTAATTGTCCTTGACGAGTCTTCATACCTTAAAATTGCTGCATGATTTATTTATTATTGATAGTTTTGAATATGTAAGTAATTAGACAATCATTCATCCATTGATCTCCCATGGGATCTTCGGGCATATTTGTTAAATTTACTTCAACACGAGATCGTTTGAAATTTGATTCTAACTCAATAAAATCGTTGTTTTTCTTCATAATCTCACATAACTACAAATTATATATTTATATAAAAAAAATATGAAACAAAACTATGTAAATTGTAAATAATTAAATATAAAAACGATTATCAAGAATATGCTGAATTAATAGCAATATAAATTTAATTGCATATTTACAATTTTACATACCTCAATTTTTCGTTGAAATTATTATTAAGAATAGCTGAATAGGCTGAATCTTGATTTTTGAATAGCAAATTAGCAATATAAATATTAAAACAATTAAATTAAAAGAATAATTTAAATCTAAATCTAAAAATTTAATTACATATTTACATACCTTAATTTTTCTTTGAAGTTAAAAAGTGAAAAAAAAAAAATTGAGCCTTAGTTTTATTGAAGTTGAAAAATAAAAAAATTAGAAGCATAGAAAAATAAAAATTTAATTATTTTTTTTTTAATTGCAATTTGACGGCAGCTTAAAGCTCTCTTTTTTAAGGGTTTACTGTAGTAAAAATTTAAATAACATATTTATAAAGTATTTTTTTAGTTGAAAGCTGGTGGCGGCAGAAACCCTTTCGTTTTTTTCTTAAGGTTTACTGACGTCAATGAATTTCAAATGACCTTCTTAGTTTTGTTTTGTTTTGTTTTTTTGTTTTTTTTGTTTTTGTTTTTTTATTTTTTGTTTTTTTTTTAAGTTGAAAAGCACTAGCTTTGCCCAAAGCCTTTTCATTTTTCCCTTAATTGTCCCATGGACCTCATGATCATACCAAAAATAGTACTCGCCAATTGCACGAGTCGTTTGTAATAGAGTGGTTGTATAAGTGCGAGTGTCGAACCCACAGATAATCGGGTTTACTAAAAATCAATTTTAATGCCTAAACTACTAATATCTTAACCTAGTCCTGAAATCAAACACGTGGCGTGCATAAAATAAAGACTAAATTAAATGCAATGAAATAAATAAATAAATAAAAACGCTAAAGTCCCTAATCTTCCTCACCACAATTTAATCAACATATAAGCATGCTAATTCACATTTCCATCAATCAATTAGGCTAAAATGCATGTCCTATTCTCACGATAGTGCACACACTCGTCGTACGGCCTAACTCTACGCATGTTCTTTTGCCTTTACAAAATCTAGTCGAATCATTCAATATATTAACCCATAAATGGTCACAACAAATGTTGGACCGAGATCGAATCATCTGATGTGTCATTGATGACAACGGATATTGGATGAACCATCCGATATAAAATCTTGTTGTTTGTCACCTTTCTTCATAATAAAATCTTTGCAAAGATCCATAAGGTCTATCGAGTACTTGATTTTTTCAAAGAGTATGCGATAAATGTATAAAACATTTATCAAGAGCTTTTATTACAAGCAAATTAGAAAACATAAATTTTAATTGTGGAAGATCATTTTATTACAATAAACTTAAAAAGACTATGAAAATTTAATAGTTATCCTCGCCTCTATTCCGCCTCCTATTCCAAAGCAAGCTCTCTACCGAAAACAAGAAATAAATCTGAATGAGCCCAAAGGGGCCCGACAAGTAAAATCCACAACCATAAATAGTTTTACTCCTTGTTCTCTCGATTTTTGGCTGTTTTCACAAATAAATATACAATCAATAATATATCATCTAGTAATAATAATCGTTATAAATCATTTTTTGTAAAACATCGTCATAAATCATCATTGTAAAATATCATCATAAATCATCATTGTAAATCTTCATCATATTGCATCATTATAAATCATTGTCATACTTGTCATTTCAAGTCATCATAGAAAATCATCATAGTAAATCATTGATGCAATTATTTTGTCATTTCTCATTTTATGGCCCATGTACACTATTACCCCTGTGCACGAGGGTTATGGTCCTTGTGACCATGGCACTGAATCGTGGCTCTCACCATGCCCGATCACAATTAACTCTTTTACTTGGTGCACTCAACGGTCTATTGATGGAATACCACTTTCTTATAGCTTCTTTAGTGGTTTCGCCTCCATCCGAGTATCGGCACAACTCCTCTCATTCTTTCTTTCTTGGGGCCAAAATACTCCTCTATACATGTGCCCTCATTTCATAAACATTCATAACATTTCTCATACTTTCATTGTACTTCTTTTGATGCATCTTAGGGCAACATGTATGAGGGTTTTATTATAATTTTATAATCATCATGTTTCACAAAGAAATTCATCTTTCTCAATCATGCATGCCACATAACTTTATAATATGTAAATAAAAATATATAAACATTTACAGTTGTACATAAATTGCATGACATGATAACTTTAGAAGGGGTAGTGAATGTACTTACCTTTAGACCAAGGCTTAAGTTTCCACAAGAATCTAGCTGCTCAATTTGACTATCACCCACTACTTTATTTGAACTAATTTCTTAAGACCGCTTTCTCTCATGTTCTTCCTTTCTTAGGGCCTTGACTCACCCTTTCTCTCTCTTTTCGTAAACACTTCCGAAGAAGAAAGAAGTAGAAAGCGGAAGGAAGAATATAATAAGAAGAGAAGGGAGAGGAGTGGTGAATTTGTGAAGGAGAAGCTCTATTTATAGGAAAATTTGAAGATACTATTCTACCTTTCATTTACAATTCTACCTCATTTTACTATTTCACCTACCCATACATTACCATACTATTACACCTACCCATACACCTACCAACATTACTATTTCACCTACCATGCACCACCAACATTACTATTTCATCTACCATTTACTATCACATTAATCAATAACTACCATTATCTAATTACCACCTCCATAATATAAACTCCTTAAAGAAAATATTTGAATAATGTTATCAAATAAATATATCAAAAATAAGACTATTAAAATCAGCTACACTTGTCACGAGATTGTGATTGAATCGAATAAACGTTAAATTAAAAGACAAAAAATATAAACTAAACATGAATATATATAAACAAATCCATAGTGAGAGAAATAGGAGACTAAAGCAAAACAAATGAAAGCATTTAATAAAATTGATGTTTAGGAGTGTTTACAATAAAGAACAATGAGGTTTTGAGCCACTGAGGGCGCCTCAACCCGTCTCCCAAGCGTAAGGTTACAAAAATGAGGTAAGGTTCTATTTATACACAAAATAAGTGTCTCCGTAGTGCGATCGATCACTGCGATCGATCCTCCCCCTTTTCGATCATCACGTGCATTCATCTGCAGTGCATCCTTTTGTGTCCGATCTCTCTCTATTCACTACAATGCGTTCGATCACACTTTTGCTTCGATCTCTCGCGCTCCTGTTGAAGCGATGGAGCATAGGGCCAGCTACAACGCTACTTCACCTAACATGGCCTGCGATCATTTGTCTTGTCTTGATTGCGCTCTCGATCGCGCTCGCTCAAAAGCGCCTGGCAGCTTCATCTTTTTTCAATTCTTCCCTTTCCCCTTTTGACAAGAACTTCCAACACAACACTAAAACACACAAAGAAGAGATATTAACACAAGAGCCTAACAAACATAAGTTAAAGTCCAATATACAATATTTGATACGATCTTCCTCCCTAGTCGCCACCCCCATTAGGCCGTACAATAAGTCTTTAAGTCTCATAACAAAACGCATTGTTCTCTTTTTTTTCTTCTTTCTCTGGTTTCTTCCACTCTTGAATATGAAATTGAGATTTTTAATTTTTTTTCAAAATTTCAACTTATTAAAGGGTATAATATGGCTTAAGCATGAGAATAAAGGGCATAATCATGGTTGAGGGAGGGCATAATAAGGGCAAAAAAATTTTTTTACCATGGTTTTTTTTAGAGTTGAGGTGGGCATATGCCCACCTCTTAAATCTCCTAGCAACAGATGCCCTATATATCATTCATTTTTCTATATTTAGGAATTTTTTTTTTTTTAAAAAAAAAAAAAACCACAAAAACATACTCATATAGATTCCCTACATTTAACCAACCCTCAAGGGTTTTTATAGTATTTCTCAATATATAGGGAACCAAAAGTGGTTCTTTATACATTATTTTAACATAAACATTTGCCTCTCATTTTTCATCTTTTTGTCCTTGATTGAGGATTGTGTTGAGATTTTGTGAAAAAAAGTGAGGGTAGGTAGGAAACTTGTATATTGTAAAGAAATAATATTTTAATGGTATTGAGAAAGGTAAGGAAAGATATTGTGAAATATATTTTCATAGGAAAGCAAAAAAAAAAAATTTATTCCTAAACTTAGAGAAAATCAAAGGAAATTCTTAGTATACCTTATTTAAGGTCATTAGGGTGAAGTCTTTTAGGTTTAATAGGTTCCTTCTTGTAGGTTTACATCAGCATTGTGTAATGGTTGCAAGTTTACTGGATTAGTTTGCACGAATTATGGCCTAGCTAGCGAGTCTTTTAGGTTTTAATGGATACGGGCTAAACATTTTGAATGGGTAGGGGCAAAACAGTTCAAAGTGAATTAGACTACAGCTTGTAAAAAATAAAAAATTCAAACGAAGGGAGGGGGGAACCATAGCCTATACTAGCCAACCCTCACATTCCTCTTTAATTACTAGCAGTATTTTGTTTTTTAGGTTTGCAAGTGTGAAACACTTGAAGATTGCTGGATTACTTTGCATTATAGGATTAGGGGCCAAGTCTTTTAGGTTTTAATGTTGAGGGGCCAAATTGTTTTATTGGTAGACACCCCCACCGACCACACCATCCTCCCCCACCCACAAATATTTTAATGGGTAGGGGTCAAAAATTTTAAATTTCTAGTGGGTAGGGGCTATATACTCAAAAGTGAGTTAGATTTTGTAAATAAAAAGAAAAAAAAAAAGAAAGAAAAAATGAAAGAAAAAAATAAAAAGCATGCAGCGATGCAATTTTGTTAGATTAGTTTGCCTTATAAGATTAGGGGCACGTATTTGAATGAGTAATGGCCATAATATTTAATTGGTAGGGCTATAATTTTTAATGAGTAGCTCGTTAGAAATTGTAGCCCTGCCAATTAAATATTATGCCCTTACTCATTAAAATATGTGGCCCCTAATCTTTGGAATGTTTGGCCATACGTAGCTACGGCCAAACATTCCAAAGTCAAATAATTTATACCTTTAGAAAAAAAAAATTAAAAGGAAATGTGGGCCAAAATTTTTAATGATGTGAGTTAGGTTAACTAGATTTAGCATGCAAATTAACGGCTAGAAATGTGGTTATGAAATTATACGAAGGGGAAACTTCATTGAAGACCTCCGAACTTTCACCCGTTTTGAAATATTCTCTTAAACTTAAAAAACTTTCAATTTAGTCCCTTAAACTTTCAATTGCTCTCAATTTGGACCATTCCGTCAATTTTAGCCGTTAAAAATATTAAAAAAAAGACCAAAATATCACTGATTTTCATTAAAAAAAAAACATTTTGGAAGTTGAAATTTTATACAAAAGTTAAGGGTATAAACGTAATGTAATATTTAAAATTTGATAGAGAGATCTAAATTGAGAGCAATTGAAACTTTAGGGGACTAAATTGAGAAATTTTTAAGTTTAAGGAGGGTATTTTAAAACGGGTAGAAGTTCAGAGGTCTTCAGTGAAGTTTTCCCTCATACGAAAAAAAAAATATATATAAAAAAATCAGAAATTATAGCTTATATAAATTGGAGACCTTTGCAAGGGGATGAGGCATGCACGCATTAAGGAATAATCATCACGAGCGTGCATCGAGGCAAAGAAAGGAATCATGAGTAACATAGCAACAAAATGGAGGGCGCTCAGCGGAGACGAAGAGTGGAAAGGTCTGCTAGATCCTCTCGACCTTGATCTCCGCCGGTATATCATTCATTATGGTGAAAGGGTTCAAGCTGTTTATGATGCCTTCATTGGAGACGAGAAGTCTAAGAACTGTGGACTTTCCCGCTATACCAAGAGACACTTGTTCTCTAAGGTGGGCTTAGAAAAGGGCAATCCATATGAGTATGAAGTGACAAAATATTTCTATGCTACAACAGATCATATCTCAACCTGCCATGGCTTCATCAAGAAGTCCATATTTGCTGATCCACCGGCTGGGGATTCAAATTGGATTGGGTACGTTGCAGTGAGCACAGATCGTGGAAAAGCTGTGCTAGGGAGGAGGGACATACTGATTTGTTGGAGGGGAACCGAAGGGAATGCCGAGTGGGATATTAATAAGATGTTCAAGTTGGCCTCAGCTTCTAAAATACTTGGAGAGGAGCATGATCCAAAGGTGCACTCTGGTTGGTACTCCTTGTACACTAAGGCTCAAGAGGGTTCTGCCTACAATTCCACTTCTTGTAGAGAGCAGGTGATGAGTTCTCATATTTTACCTGTGGATTGATTACTTGGAATATACTATATATCATACATTTTTCTTTTAATTTATAATATAAAATAATAAAAGAGTAATTGGAGAAAAGACCATGTAGATATTGAGACACAAATTATAATAAGATAAATTAACTTTATTGTTATTAATGTAAAATTAGAAAAGATTTGTAACGTTATACTCTTTCTCTATAAATAGAGTATTGTATACCATAAAAGATATCAATAAAAATGCAGCCATAAAATGCTTTAATGTGTGGGCGTATGCCATGGTTGAACCCTTATAATTAATTCTCTAAGTCTCTTATTTGATCTCATTTTTCTTCTCTAAATTATAAGTTAATTCTTCTTCTCTTATTTGATCTCATTTCTCTTCTCTAAATTATAAGTTCATTTCTCTTCTCTTATTTGATCTCATTTCTCTAAATTATTCAAGCCCTTAATTCTCCGAGTCTCTCTTATTTGATCTCATTAATTTGATGTGTGGACATATGTTATGGGTCGAACCCTTAATTCTTTAAGTCTCTCTTACTTCATCTCATTTGTCTTCTCTAAATTATTCGAACCCTTAATTCTCTGAGTCTCTCTTATTTGATCTCATTTAATTGATAATATAATTGGTTGATTACATATTCCAATGTTTTCAGGTTCTAAACGAGGTACGTAAACTTGTAAAAATGTACAAAGATGAGGAAGTGAGTATTACTGTGACCGGCCACAGCTTGGGCGCTGCATTGGCAACTTTGAATGCTGTGGACATTGTTTACAATGGATATAATATTCCTTCAGGTTCAGGGCCGCAGCCAATCAAGCACTTTCCCGTCACAGTGTTTGTGTTTGGTGTGCCACGAGTCGGGGACAACGGATTTTTCAAAGTATTCTCTAATCTAAAAAACGAGCTTCATGTCTTGCGCATCAATAATAAGCCAGGCGATATTGTCCCTCACTTGCCACTGTCACTGCCAATATTTTTACCATACGTAGATGTGGGAAATGAGTTGATAATTGATACCTGCAAATCGCCCTACTTAAAAAAACCTTTTTTGGATATCACTCTTCCTGAATCCATGTCCAACGCGCATAATTTGGAAGTTTATCTGCATGGAGTTGCTGGTACACATGGGAATGATGGACAATTCATATTGGAAGTGGAGCGACAAATTGAACTTGTAAACAAGGGGTCGGCTGCTCTGAAAGATGACAATCATGTACTAGATTATTGGTGGACCACAGAGAACAAGTCTATGGTCCAAAAAGAGCACGGCTCTTGGATGTTGATGGATCACGAGAGTGATGATTTGGTAGATGGCGAAGAACAAGAATATGGCCCAAAACGACGCCGACTCTTGCGTGTAGATTGATGGATCATGTGATTGATGATTGATGATCATGCCTATTTAGAAAAGTGTGTGAGGTAACCTTTCTGCTAGTACTATAAATAAAGCCACAAGTTTGGCTGGCATTAATGTCACGGTTTCTTAATCTTAATGTACTAAAATAAAGAGACAGATAAGAGTGATGTAATCTTGTCTCTCTACAAATTAGGCATGAGCTTTGCATGCATGCATGCGCACGTACTAAATAAAGCCACCGGTTCGGTTGGCCATGTCACTGTATATTAATCTTAATGTACTAAATAAAGAGAAATAAGAGTGATGACAATCTTATCTCTCCACGAATAAAGTTGTGAGATTTGTGTTTGTTACTTTGCTCCTTTACTGCAACTTCTTGCTATCTCTTGTTCGATTTTGTCCCATTTGCTGTAACTTTTATGCATACACGTTTTCTATGCCTTCTGTTTGTAATAACTGACCGATATGCATAATTAATCCAATATTTTAATAGCATTCTACAAAATCTCACTTTCGTTCCTAGTTTTCTCACTCTTCAACTTGTGATTAATATACATGACTATGAATCTTTAGCATGGTACTGAGCAGCATGATCAAGCTAGATGATTATAAATGGTCCCCTAAGAAAAGAGTGGGATACTTTTACGATATAAATGAATCTTAACTAACAAGAGGGGCCTATTTACGATATTTAAAATAAGTGGATAGTTTTCCTAAGACTAATAAGTTGTAAGTAAATCCTAGACTAAATAAGGAAGACAATATGTTGATGCACAATTTCCGATTGGTGACATGGCATGCTTGTTGGATTCTCAGTTCAAGTGCTTCAAGTGTGAACTTGCTTGCACAATGAAAAAGACAGTAGGATTGAAGAGACTAGGGGTGAGCCGGCGGGGCCACTCCGATGCCTAAGTCAGTGTTTGAGAGATGAAGTATGAAAAGCAACAAAAGCGTAAATAGTGCAAGAGTTGCCTTACCCAAATGTGAGGTAGTGACTTGTATTATATAGACATGGAGCGGTAATCTCCTAACCAATGACTGACTCTTCCTTGATTTTTTGCTAGGCAGTTGTTATCGAGGGATTTGAGTAGTTATCCATTTCAAGATCTTAAGAGATCAAGATAGGATTTGGTTGTTCTGGTGTTTGAATTCCAAATTCTTGTAGATAATGTATCTGATTCCGTGATTCCCGGTGCTCATCATTTGAATTTAATGGATAAGATTACATCGAATATCATTTAAATGAATTCAAATCCTTGATCCCTAAATTCTAGGGTCTCGGATGCAAGGGCCTCGAATTTGGAGGTCTCGAACTCAAAGGTCTCGGAGGCCTCGAACTCTGAGGTCTCAGACTCTAAGGTCTTGGAGGTCTTGAATTCGAGTCCTTGGTCTCGGATCCTTTCGTCTCATATCCAAGACCTGGTCTCAGGGCCTAAGATATTCTTAGGCTTTGACTTTCCTGGGCTTTAACTTGGGCTGGTGAACCATTGAGCTTGGTAAAGGTTGATCCATGACCCAACACAATATACGTATAGGAAAACTAAATAAAGCTTTAATATGGAGAATATAAAAATATTATAACATCCCCCATCAAACTTAAGGTTGAAGCTTGATTTTGGAAAATGAGAGTTTCTAAACTGAACAACAATTAAAGCCACAATTGCAACGGAATAAATAAAGACGGCAATTAAATATCAATTAGAATACTGTAGTGAATAAATGTGTCAAACCACCAAATCAAAAATCATCAATGCACATGAGCACGAGATTTTTGTCGATGAAGAGAAACACCTTGAACACTCAAAACTTATTGGAACTGGTTTTTATTTTTTTTCCCCTCTTTGTCCCTTTTTAAGCTGATGTAATTTGACTATGGTGACAAGCTTCTATTTATTTGGACTGTATGTTTTATTTTTAAAACTTGAGCTAGTGTTGGACACTAGTAAGGGGAGTGTAAGAGGGATTGGGCTTGGAATAAAATCCAACCCAATTCACTTAATAATGGATAGGCACATGGGCTAGCTAGGAATAAAACTCTAGCCCTATCCATTTGGAATGGAGACAAGGGGCTAGGGTTTTAACCCTAGACTTGCTGATTGTTATAGGAGCGTGTGAGACATAAGATGCACTTAGTTATTCACTCTCTGGGCCGGGGAGCCAACTCTCTTGGTCATCTTCAGCCATTGAGGGGAAAATCTGAAGGTCTTACAAATCCCCAAAGTAACTGTGTGTTGAATGGTCGAATTGCATGTAGGTGCCTCTCTCTCTCTCTCTCTCTCTCTCTCTCTTGTTTAATTTATTAAAAGACTTATCTTTTCATGTTTTTTTAGAGTCGATCTATCACAATATTATTCTAGTGTGCATATATATAACACTACATGATCCCAACAATGTAACCAAATGTGTTGGGGCATAATAAGACGCTTATAAGGATGTGACTATATATGTTGGTTTGTGTTTACAAGATTTTGTATACTACTCTCAACCTTTTTCTGCAGGTGTGCTCGGTGCGCATGATCACACAATCTTTTTATCAATACGAACATGAAGAAAATAAAATGCATGTCATAGTGAATTTTTTCGTGATTGCCTATTGTCTCCACTTGTGTAATTACCTTACATTGAGATAACCACTTAAATCTTTGGTGTTATTTTGTGTGTAATTGTTCTCGTTTTCTTTAACCATAATTGTGATCGTGTTTTTACTCATCAGCTTAGTTTCTCTTCTCTTTCGCTTTATATATTCTATTATATATTTATATAGTTCCACTTAGGTAAAATAAAATTCAAGGGTTTCTGTTTGGCTTAATATTGTATGTTATATAGAGCAAAGAGCTTTGCGAAAGAAATTGTAATAGCCAGTGGACCGAATGAAGTTCTCAATTACACAGCTTACTTCTCCAGCCGAGCCATTCACGATCTCTCTCCCCCACTCCCTCGATCTCTCTGACTGTGGTAACCAAACATAGTAGATTCTTCTTGAGCTCAATCGAAATAGAGAAGGATCTAATTTCTATCTTTAAGATTGTAGACTCTTTTTTTTTTTTTCCTCCAAATGTAAAGAAAGAAAACATTTTTGACTTCGCTATCATTGATTTGTTGGCCGGTCAAACCGAGGAGTTGCCGACTGGTTAAGAGCTTAAAGGTTGTTGGTAGGATTCAATGAAGAATCTCAATTGCACCTTACAACACATGAGTAATTAGTTGAGAACTTAAGGTTGAGAACTTCCAAGAGCATAATACCTTTTTCCTTGCTGATTCACAGGGAGATAGAGAGATACAGACTTTGGGTAAAATTAGTTTGCAAGGGAAATGTGTCCAATAGCTTATATACAAATAATTAAAATTAGATTTAACTCATATATATATATATATATATATATATATGGGATGCTAAGATCGTAACAATGAGAAAGAATTGAATCGGCCCTTGTATAGTTTTAGGTTTAGACTCACTTGCTTACCTTTCTTTTTTCTTTTTTTAGTTTTAGGGTTTTTCTAATTTGTTTTTTAAACGAAAAGAGAGAGAGAGAGTGTGTGTGTTAGAGAGAGATTTTAGTATAGGGTACTCAAACGGATTAACCCCTTGATTAAATGATTAAAGCGGATTGATCAAATTTGACCCAAACCTTAACTCACTAATTTCGTGTTGGGTTCACTCGTCGTGTTAAAAATTGTTAATCCTAAATAATACTAGCAATAATACACAAACCGAGAGACACATATATGTATATGTAGAGATAGAGGTACATTGAACAAAATGCCAAATAAGTTTCCTAGTACTAGAAGACACTCAAATCCAAAATGCAATAGGCAAGTTACGAGAGATGGGAGAAACAACTAGATTGAAGTTTACCATTGTAAAGGCTCATTGGTTGTACGTGATGGAAGGTAACAAGGTTGATGGTCTCGATCTACTTTCTTCATGTTAGTATGATGACAAATTTAGCTGATGTGTCTTCTTCAAATAATTTTAAACAATCAGCAATGTTAGCACAACAAATTGAGGAGAAGCATTTTAGTACATTTGGAAGCATCACATATGTTATGGTGCACATTGGTTCAGATATTCACATGTAGTCAATGTTGTTAGTCTTACTAAGGTTCACTAGCGGGTAGTGAACTTGATACTCCGTTATTTATGAGGTGCTATAGACATTGGTTGAGTCTTTGATAGAGACAATGGTATTGGTTCCAATGTCATTGGGTATGTCGATTCAAATAATGCTGGTGATCTGGTTGTGACACTATGAGATATTACATTGAAAAAAATTGCATCTGAGAAAAATACAGTGGATATGTTGACTAAGCCAATTCTAGTTCTCAAGTTCAAGAGTTTCTTGAACTTGATTGTTGTTTGTAGCTTGTGATTGTCCGTATGGGTGTTGGAGGAGACATCATGAGAAGATTTGTGTTGAGGACTTGATGAAATGAAATTTAAGTCAATGTGGAGATTGTTGTGGTATAACTTGTGTTTTCACAAGTCAGACATGGGGTCCAGCTGTTGTTTTGTTTCTTCCTTCAATTGGGATTTTTTTTAACTCCCTAGTCGGCTTGGTGTTTTACTCCTTGGACTTGGAGTATTTTCCTACTTCGAGTCAATTTCAGATTTCTCACTAGCCGACTTTGAGCCTATCTCTAAGGGAGGCTTTGCAACAAGGCAAGGATGGGAGAAAAATTTAGAAGCCACATATCATAGGGTTTTCATACTTTATTGTGCCTTATGGCACTTAGGAAAAAAGAAGAAGAAGAAAAATATAATTTTCTTTGTTAATTTTATCCCTCTTTTGTGTTTGAGTAAGATTTTGGTGTATTGGAACTTTGAGTTTTGAGTGATTTTCACCCGCATTATCTTTGTACTTCATCTTTTGTTAGTGAATTTCTTATGGATCGTCTCTACCAGTAGATGTAGGCTTGTTAAGCCGAAATATTTAAATATTGATATCGTGTAGGATTGATTTATTTTCTATTCTGCTTCTTTGGAATCCTAAATTTAGTTTTGTGTATAACAGTGATCTACCACCACAATCAAAGTTGCTTATTATTCATCAAAGTTGTTGGGCTCAGCCAATACAAACAGCTCCAGATAGATGGTTCAGTACTGACATACAATACAAGAAGTAAAGTTCTTTACAATAGATAGAAGGATGCAGCAAAAGCACAAATTGAAATCTCTTTCAATTTAAGCAAACCGTATCTTCAATTCTCTTATTGCTACTGCTAGAAGACTTTCCAGGATTAGAGCTCAGGATACCGATTTCAAATCCGCAGAAAGAACTCTTCTACCGCCAATCTATTATTGAGGATTTGGAGGGCGGCCGTTAGCAGCAGCAACTCGCGATCCCCATTCCAGGACTTCTTTGCTGGTGTCATCCTTATGCACAAATACTTCAATGAAACATAAAGAATCCTTTTGTGCTCCTGTTGCTGTTGCAATTGCTTCCGTCAGTTCATCCTCTTTACGTACCTGTATTTTGCCAAATGAATCCATCAATACACTTCAGGAGCAACATGCTGTATTGCTATCATAGAAACATTCTGCAATGCATCTTCTGAATTCCTAGATGGGAAACCACAAGTGAATGCCATTGAATCTGACTCGGGTATTTTGGGTCCTTTGGGATAAGTCAATCTTGTTTGGTTTTTAGGGCCTTGTGACTAATCCATTCAGATTTGCATTTGTGAATCATGTGATTTTGAAGTTATCTGGGATAATAGCAGGAAACGGATGCCAAAAAGGAGAACACAACAATACTTTTCAAATAACACAATCAGTTAAAAGAAAAGTAATAATAGTAAGAATGAAATGTGAGAGAAGAGAACAAGTTATAAGCAAAGAGAAAACCAATATATTATGTCTGTGGCAAGAGGCTTTTTATGGAATACAACATCATATACTCATTGATCAGAAACAAATGTTGATAATTGGTGAAGCAATACTTGGTGTTAAATAAATTGTAAAATTTTGGACATTATTCAGAAACCAAGAAGCATGCTGCAATGGGTAGGTTCAGAAAGGATGCGCGAATGTGAAATAAAATGACAAATTATTAGGCCTATTTGCTCTTAATTGTAATTAGTATGTTAGAAATCTATTCATGAATGCTAACCTTGGCAGTCCAGCATTTGCCTTCACCATTGTGGATGGCATCAACAAGGCCAGTGTAGTCCCAGTTCTTAATCACATTGTACGGGCCATCATGAATCTCTACTTCAACTGTATAGCCTCCATTATTGATTAGAAATATTATGGTCCTTTGTCCACATCGAATCATTGTTGAAATGTCCTGAGCTGTAACCTGAATAAAGGGAAAACTGTTTAATCACCATGCTCTAAATTCCATAGCAAGGTTAAGCAATGACACGACGACAGGGTCGGGACAGGGGTCCCTGTGATCCCACAACTCCCCAAAGCAGGGATGGAAGAAGTTTTGCTTGGTAGGGATAGGGACAGGGACAGGAACAAGATTCCCTGGGCAACACCATTAAGATTTCATAAAATTTCATATTAATTTATCACTAACCTGGAAACTACCATCACCAATGCAAGCAATCACACGCTTATCTTTGGCAGCCTGGGCGTATCCAAGAGTGGCACCTACTGACCAGCCAATAGATCCATACTGCATCTGGAATTCATACCTAAATGCAATTGAGATAAAACATCGGCAACTTGCTGATGGATAAAAATCTTGTATTCAATTATAAAGCAATGAGTTTAATGAAGACCAAGCTTACCCACAGTTCTCAGGGAGGCGGAGCTTCTGGCAGTTGAACGATGAGTCTCCTGTTTCAGTAATTACTGCAGTGTCTCCACCTAGCATCTCCTGTTTGATTAACAAGTGATTTGGGTATCACTTTTGATTACCAACCCAAAATTCCATAATAAAGACTAAATACTTTCTCTGAGGATGGTACAGAAAAAGAAGAAATGAAAGAAGGTTCCCATTTTGGAGAGGACACAATCTCTCAATCCCAAAGAAGGGGAACAAAAAATGAAGGCAACAAGCCAGGCATATGTATACTAAACCATAGGTGCCCACCCATATCAGACATTTGACAAGGAGAACTCTTTCGGGGAGAACACATAGCACAGAGTATGAATAAACATGCCTTCATAAAGCTCAACAATCTAGGACAAAAAAAGGGTAGTTTTTTAATAGTGATTCACTCACCTGAATATGCTTGAAGAGAACATTAACTCTAAGAGCCTCTTCTTTCTCGCATCTTAGAGGGATGCCTGGTGGAACAAAGATCCGGCAGTAATTCTCAAAAGCGGTGCTGTTGTGCTTGAGCTTTTTCGCCAACGCACTTAAGAAATCAGCCATGAAAACCCAGCCAAAAGAGGGGCCATTGGCTATAGTCACACGATTAGGCTGCACCATAATTGCTTTCTCCTTGTTGATCAGCAAGGAGTAACCAACAGAGCTGTAATCATTGAAGACGGGTCCGACAAAAACATAGGCATCAGCAGACTCCACAATCTCCCCAACGAAGCTGGTGCTGACGGCACCCCAATATGTACCGATGAAGTGTGGATGGTGCTCCGGCAGTAGTCCCTTAGCTGAAGGCATAACAGCTATCGGATACCCACTGGCATCTGCAAGCTCTACAAAGGCCTTCTGCGCCTTCGCTACCCTTAACTTTGGCCCACCCACAAGGACAGGTTTCACAGCTTTATGCAGAAACTCAACAGTCGCTTCCACAGCAGCTTCTAATCCTAATTGATTGCTGGCACTGCACGAAAAGGATGGCAAGTCCTTTCTCTGATATCTAAAATCTAATGATTCAAAGTAACTAAAATTCTATCTCTGATTTTTTTTTTTTTGATGATGAGAAGCGACCACCCTAATGGAGTAAAAAATTTAAGAAGCTAGAAGAAAAATTAGGAACAAACGTTACAGTCCAATCGAAAGAGCTATATATCAAGAAGGAAAATTTTAATTGTAGCACGTTAGGCTCTTGCTTCTCAAAAAGACACCGAAATCTATCCCTGAGCTTACCCCACTTTAAAAGATGATAAACAATGATAGGCACAGAAAACCCAGGAAGTTATAGTTGCATCAGACAGAATCAAACAGAGCTGGCTAAAATTGGCCAACATGATTACATGGTTTCAAATGAAATCATCAATATCTATTTGGCTAGAAAGTATATAGCTTCTCCATATATTCATTGTGTCCAGGAGCAATGAAATGGGAATGATCGACAACAGTTTACAAATAATGTAGACAGAGCAAATAAACAGGGCTCAATAAGAATGCTTTCTGAGGTACTTAAAAAAAAAAGCTTTGTTTCCAAAATTTTCTACTCAAGCTATATTATTGTAATCAAATTGTTCACGTATTACTGTAAATAGGAAGTTAACTATAAACCGACAAACACCAAGCTTCTTCCTCTTCTCCATGGTGTCATCAAGATATTTACAGCTTACTTCAAATGTGTCCATGCTACATCATTATCAAAACTAGCTTAGAACCTGTGCATTACGAGGGATTATTTATTATAATTTAATTTTAAAACTTAAAGCACATCTTTATTGTATTTTTTTTTTATTATAGGTCAAAAAAGTTGTGTAAAAAAAAAATCTATCATGCCCATTTCAATAAAAAAAATATATATATATATATATATTAAAGGTTATACAACAATATATTGCTAAACATAGTAACATAATTACACATAAGATTGTATGAATATATAAATTGCATAAAAATATACAATCATACGAACCATATATAATTCTATTTTTAATGCATATAAATTAAAACATATTAAAAAATTCTCATATGTGTAATTTAAAATGGAAAGAAGTGTGAAGAAAAGAAAAAAAGAAAACCTAAAATGAGTTAAAACATAAGACCTTAATTAATTTTAATTTAAGCACATTAAAAAATAATAGTAAATCATGCAAACAAACCCAAAAAAACACACACACACACATTTTGAAATGAGTTAAAACATAAGACCCATAAAAATATTAAAATATTTATTCCCATAGAGTAGTCTTATCTCTTTCACAAAAGAAAGATAAAACAAACCGTGGAAGGAATATTGGAACATAATAATAATAATAATAATAATAATAATAATTTACAAAATAAAAATAAAAAAAATTAATTTACAAAAAGAAAAAAAATTTGAATGAAAATAATAAATTAGAACTGTATTTGTCCTAGTTTAGAGGTATAGGACAACGATTATAAATATTTTTCTTTTCTTTTCTATTTCAACTATCCTTCCGTATATAACCTAAAAGGAGCTATTTTTGTACAATCCAAAGAGAAAAGAGAAAAGAGAGAAAAAAACAAAACAAACAAAAAAAAAAAAAAAAAAAAAAAAAAAACAAAAACTCAATGAACATCAACATAATATAAAATTTATACCTACATCATTTTCACTATCATTTTGAATTTAACATTTATAAAAGAAAAATATAAGCTATCAATTTGAATAATATATATATATATATATATTAGAACAAAATATAAGGAAAAATTGAATGAAAAACATAAGACATATATAACGAAATGAACTACTTTAGGACAATTTGAATAATCTCACAAACATCATATAAAAAAGTCATATCGAGAAAATATATATATTAGAACAAAAATATATGTAGAAAAAAAAAAATGAATGAAATAACATAATGATAAATATATAAAACTTGTTTTTATTCAAAATTAAACCTAAGGGTGGAAGGTTAATTTTAGGGATGATATCAAAAATGGAAGATCATCCTAAATTTGATGCTAATGCCTCAATTTTGTTGTTATGCCTCACAATTAGCTAATGCCTCAAATTTGATGCTAATGCCTAAAAAATGTAGTGCAATACAATTTTATTTTTTCTTAAATCGAATGAAAAAAAATCAGAGAACATCAAGAACTAGCATTTTCCAAAAAATAATGATGGAAACTTTCTCACTATCATTTCTTTAAATTCAATGTAAAATTTACCAAAGAAAATAATCAATTTGAATAAAAATAATATATATAAATTAGTATAAAATTTAAGATTAAAAAAAACCAAAAATGGAAGAACATAACCACACATGAAATAAAGATAAAAACTAAAATTAAAATTTTAATATAATTGAAAGAATTGTCTTTTTCAAAAGATATCTTTCCGATTCCAATGAAATTTTAAAACCAATGTCATCCATTAATTAAGAAAAAAAAGAAAAAAATTACTCAATGAACAACAACGCAAACTAAAAATTCAGCTAGAAATAAGAGAACTATCTTTTACTATTATTTCAATTCAATCTAAAATTTATAAAAGAAATGTAATCAATTTGAATAAAATAATGTATACATTAGAATATATATATATATATATAGGAAACAAAAACAAAAATGGAAGAATATATCCACATGATAAAGAAAAAAAATACTAATATAATTGAAAAGAACTATTCTACAAAAAACAAAAAAAATCAAAAATCAAAAATCAAAAATCAAAAGAAAGAAAAGAACTGAAGTATATTTTTTTTTCATTCAAAAACAACAATTGAAAACTTTCTCTCCTTTTTTTTTTTTTTTTTCTTCCCTAAATTGAGTGTAAAATTTACAAAATAAAATTGAGATATAAATAGAAAGCAAGAGAAGAAAATAAAAAAGAAAGAGAATTTGGGAACCTTTTGTTTTCTTCACTAGTGCATCAATTAAATGCATCCTAAATAAAACTTATACGTTTTAGTTGTAGGATATAAAGAGAAGGATGTAAATTTCCTCCAAACCGATTTGGATGAAATTTTGTCCAATCCACCTAAAATGGTATCAAGTGTCTAAGTATTTAATATGCACATTAAATATTAAAGGTTATTAATAGCAGTTTACTAATTAAGATTAACCTTTTTAAATAGTAAACCATTGAAAAACTTTAAATAGGCCTTTAATATTTAATGTACATATTAAATGTTTAGACACTTAGCACCATTTTATGTGGATTTGACGAAATTTCATCTAAACCTGTTTGGAAAAAATTTATGTCCTAAAGAGAAAGCAAGAGATCATATATAAAGAAAAATAGAGGCAAAAAGACAAATTTATAAACCTTTTGTTTTCTTCATTAAGACAATTAAATATGTTACAATTAAAACCCATACGTTTTAATTATAAAATTTACCGAATGTAAAATTTACAAAAGAAAAGTAATCAATTTGAAATATATATATATTTGAAAAAAAAAATATAAGGGACACAAACGAAAAATGGAAGAACATAACCCCATATGATAAAGATAAAAAAAAAAGATAAAAAATTAAAATACTAATATAGTTGAAAAGAACTGTTATAGTAAGTAAAAAAAAAAAAGAAGAAGAATTGCAGTATATTTTTTTCATCTAGGAAAAATGATAAATTTGAAAAAAAAAAATAAAGGGACACAAACGAAAAATGGATGAACATAACCATATGATAAATATAAAGATAAATATTAAAATAAAATAAAAAGAGAAAAAAATTGAAATACTAATATAGTTGAAAAAACTATATAAAAAAAAAAAAAAAAAAATTGTAGTCAATCTCTCTCTCTTTCTTTTTCCTAAATTGATATAAAATTTACAAAATAACATTGAAATATAAATAAAAAGTAAGAGAAGAAAAAGAAAAATAAACAAAAAAGATAAAGGAGAATTTGGGAAGCTTTTATTTGTTTCATTAAGACATCAATTGAATGCATTCCAAATAAAATAAATCCATACTTTTAATTGTCTTAAATTGAGGATATAAATGGAAAGCAATAGAAGATAAAAAAGAAAAAAAGAGAGAGAGAGAGAGATTTAAGACATTTAAGTGGATATATAAAAGAGAGAGAGTTAAGACAAAGAAAAGAAAAGAAAAGACAAGACAAGAAGTAAATTATGGGAGAGAGAGAGAGATTTAAGACATTTAAGTGGAAATAAAGGAAGAGAGAGTTAAGACAAAAAAAAGAAAAAGAAAAAAGAAAAAGAAGAAGTTTAGATATTAGAAAATATGGACAAATGTCACAATTCTAATTTAAGCACTTTCTACATCAAAACTCAGCTTTTATTTATATATATGATTATCCTTTCCTTGCACTTTACCATCACACTTATCACACTCATTAATCAGTAAATCATGTCAGAAGAACATCGTTAATTATTGGAAGCTATAAATTTCTGGATGAACCATAGTAATCAAATTCAAATCAATTCAAAACCCAAAATCTAAATAGTGAGATAGAATTCATACTTTGGCGCTAGAGAGAAGGGAACGGGCTCCCTGGCGAAAGTCGAATGAGGAATGCCCGGCAAATTACAACTGATACTAATATAAACCGGCTTGCTTTCCTTCAAGGCAGTCGAAATTGCCGTGTCAATCTGCTCGTGCGCATCGTCCAAGTTATTCACCACTGCCTGCCACGTTACCCATCACATAAAACATCACCCATTGCACTTCAGTATCACCTGAACTCGTCAACCAAATTGAACAACCAAATCTTCAAGCAACGTCGGTCCAAAAGCTTACACTTTTAAAAGTAAAATATTTTACTGAAAAATGGAGTGAATTAACGGGGAGAGAGGGGATCAAATTCAGGACATTTATTCTCGTTACATAATAAATTATCACTAAAACCGAAAAGCTTAAACTATAAGAAATTATTTAAATAAAATTTTAATACCAACTATTAATCACACATGAATGTGGTCGAATATCATCCAAACACACAGATCAGATGGATCATCTTTGTTTCTTTGTTTCCAAGTTACCTGAGCACAGGTGACTGTTTGAAAGCACCTGAGCTCTTGAGTGAAATCGGGCAACCCGATCGTGTGATGGAGGATCCGGTTCGTTCCGTAGTCGTTGGAGTTGGGCCCACCAACTATACAAATCACCGGCAAGTTGTCACTGTAAGCGCCAGCAATAGCGTTGATAACGCTGAGCCCGCCGACCGTGAATGTGACCACGCAAGCGCCCACGCCCTTGGCGCGCGCATACCCGTCAGCAGCGTACCCAGCGTTGAGCTCGTTGCAGCAGCCGACCAGGTTCATCTCCGGCTCGGCAATCAGGTGGTCCAGAAGCGCAAGGTTGAAGTCGCCGGGCACGGAGAACACGTCCCTCACGCCGATCTCCACGAGCCGCCGGGCCAAGTGGCGCCCCAGCGTGCCGATCGAGGCGATGGGTTGGACCGGCGCGGGAGCTGGGTAGGGGTGAGCCCCTGAGCCGACGTGATTAGCAGCTTCCATGAAACTAAATTAACGTCTAGATTTTCTTCTCTAAGCAGATTAAGGTTTAGATAATTGGTAAGGTTTCTTGCAGGTTTTAATGGTGTTAATGTAGGTTTTTGGATAACGGGTGTTCAAAAAGGAGTGGCTATTTTTTTTTTTTTTTTTTTTTCTTTTAAGGGGAGGGGGGATTCGAACTAATAACCTCCGCTTTATTATTTCCAAAAAGCCACTACTTTTTGGAAACAATGGAAGAGGATCATCTCTAGTTCATTATGACCGGAGGGGTATTTAGTTTATGGTTAAGATTTTTTTAAAGAAATCTAAGTATTATAAGTGTGCCATGTGTCATCCTAATAAAAAAATTAATTAATATTTAAAAAAATTAAAATTAAAATAATAAAAAAGTAAAAAATATTTTTAAAAACTTAAGGTGGCCGGACCACCCCTAGTGGAGCCACCCCATGGCTCTTGGGGGTGGCCCAGCCACCCCTAAAGGCCAACGATTTTTCTTTTTCTTTTTTTAGTTTGTGCAATGGCCATAGGTGGCTTTGGCCGGACGGTCTGGGGTGGATTCAGCCACCCCCAGGCCAACGGTGGTGGTCTAGCCACCCTTAGTTTTTTGAAAATATTTTTAAATTTTTTATTATTTAAGTTTTTATTTATTTATTAAAATATTAATTATTATTAATTATTTTTTTATTAAAAATGACACATGGCACATTTGTGGCACTTGGATTTCTTTAAAGAAATCCTAGCTCTGAACTAGATACCATTCAATCCATAATGGACTGGAGAGGATCTAGATTTGGAAAGGAAGAAGAGCCTCTCTAGTTCATTATGAACTGGACGATATTCAGTTAATGGCTGAGATTTCATTAAAGAAATCTAAGTGCCACAAATATGCCACATGTCATTTTAATGAAAAATAATAAAACATTTTATTTATATTTTAAAAAATAAATAAAAACTAAAATAATAACATATTTTAAAAAACTAAGGGTGGCGGGCCACCTCATAGGAGGTGGCCGGACCACCACCGTTGGCCTTGGGGTGGCTTCCCGAACCAGCTGGCCGAAGCCACCTTAGGTTTTTTAAAATATTTTTTACTTTATTATGGAAAAATATAAAATGGCCCTCCAAACTACCACTCATTTGTAATTTAGCCCCACAAAGTTTCAATTGGTATAATTAAATTAGCCTCCAAACTACCAACCCCTTACAATTTGACTCACTCCGTTAGGAGGGACCGTCAAAATAGATGGAAAAGGGCAAACAACATTGTTTTGGGGTTGCAAAATTACTAGAATGTCCTCTTTAAAAGAAAAAATCAAATTAAAAAAAAAAAAACCCTCTAAACGGTGTCGTTTTGTTTTCAATCAAGAAAACCCATTTCTTCCCCCCGTGTTCTTTCCTTCTCAATTAAAGCATCCAAGCCAATCTAACGAAATAACCTATGAATCCCAGTAAAGAGCAACGAAGAACCACACCCAGATTTTAGCATTTCCATCTCCATCGCAGAACTGCTTCCATCTCCGTCACTCGCTTAGCTGCCGACCTCGGACCTCCAACCAACGGATTCACAAATCACTTGCATCGATACCCCTCCCTTTCTCTCTGCATATATAGAATCCACAAATTTAATTTATTTTGGTAAATATCTTAATTTTTTTCAACTAGTATTCTTTTGTTTATATATTTTTATTGCTTTTTTTTTCATTTGATTTGGAAATAATTTGAGTCGATTTAAGATATTGTCACTTTGAGTGGGTTCTTGCTATATATGTAGTTGATTTTGCTACATATTTTGTTGATTTGATCCATGAATGTCTCTATTTAGAAAATCTCTATTTAGTTGTCTGGCTATCTTTGAGTTTTGGTGGCCATGGACTTGGTCATTCAATCACTTGCTGGGTTGTCTTTGAGTTTCTGTGGTCGTGAATTTTCAGTAGGTGCTTATTTGTTTGTTGATGAAGTTTTGTGTTTATTAGGTTGAGAAATATTTAATTAAAATTGAGAGCTTGATGTTTTGTAAAATTTTTACTATTTTTAGAGTTCTCTTTCTCGATGGGTTTAGGTTTAGTTTATTGAAATTTTGATTTGGGTGAAGGGAAATTGGTTTTATAGTGAGAGAAAAATGATATGAGTCCCTTTGTTTTTTGTCGACGACTTGTTCTTTTCACGTGCAATTTGTTCCTTTCAAGATTTTAGTTCGTCATGCCTTCAACGATGGAGAAGACTGCAAGTGTGTTCGTTGACGATGATATGAAGGCCTATGGAGTATCGATGGGAAGTTCATCGGCGAAGTCTACCACTGCGTGTACGAAATGCCTATGCAGAATTGAATCATCATTGATGACTTCTCGCACACAGAAAAATCTAGGTAGAAGGTTTATTGGATGTGGTAAATACAAAGTACAAATTTAGGTTTTGCTATCTCTTTTAAGGGCTTAGGATTCAATTTTTTTTTTATTCAGTTCTTTAAATATATAGAATGAACAATTAGTGACTAATTTTATTTATGAAATATGCGAGCGAAGGTGATTATAGTTGTGATTATTTTATTTGGGTTGATGAAGGCGCTATACTCCCTATGTCACAATTCAATACCCAAATAATTGATCGAATAAAGGTTTTCAAATTGAACTAGGAAAATTGACATTACAAATTGATGCTAAAAAGTGCAAAAATAATAGTCTGGAAAAAACTTTAGGATGTCACGGCCACTTGTTTGATTTTAGCATTTTTGTTGTTGTTGTTTTGTTAGTAATAGGAAGAAACATCATTGTACTGTTAGTAGGGTAATGTTATTGTGAGTGGAAAAACCTATGTAATTTATGGTTTAGTATTTAGTGGTTTGTCTTAAAGTATGAAAATAATGTTGCGTATTAATTTTTCTGAACTTCTTGTTGATGCAACTATTAAGAGCATTCCCAATGGAGGAGTTAAATGACACTTTTATCTAAAATAACTCCTTAAATTGATAAAATACCTTTACATTGAGAAGCTAAAAAATGTAGAATATATATTTTATTAAATGAGCTAAAAAAAAAAAAAGCTAAATGTAGTGGCACTATTCAAAGAGCTATTTTCCTAAAAGGATAACTAACCCCCACAAGTTTGGCCATTTTTCAAACACCCCTAACATTCAAAATTCTCACTTACCCCTTGAACTTTCAAATTCTCACTTACCCCCATCCTACAAAATTAGGGCACAAAATTTTAAAAAAGACCAAAATACCCATGTTTTTTATTTTTTTAAAAAATTAAAAAAAATATCTGGAAGTTGGAATTTTATATAAAAGTCACCGTTTAAAATTCACCATTTAAAATGTCAACTTCCAAAATATTTTTTTATTTTTTTATAAAATGAAAATCATGGGTATTTTGGTCTTTTTTAAAAATTTTGTGTCCTAATTTGTACGGATGGGGGTAAGTAAGAATTTGTGAATATTAGGGGGGTGTTTGAAAAAATGGCCAAACTTCAGTGGGGGTTAGTGAAATTATCCATTTCCTAAATTTTCTTCCCACGTCTTTTTCTCTCCCACTATCTCTCCCAAAATTTCCTTCCCACGTTTTTTTTGTTCTCACACCTGTTTTTTATTTTTCCAAAATTTTCTCCTACTATTTCTCTTTCATATCTTATTTTTTTCAAAATTTTCTCCTATTATTTCTTTTTTCACATTACTTTTTTCTCAAAAGTTGAAAAATAAGATATTTAAGAAAAATACAATCATTATAAAATATAAAAAAAAATAAAAATTAAATGATATAGATAAAATATAACTAATCGGATGTAAGAGACCCTTAAAAGTTATTAGATAAACTAGATAAATTGAGTTTTGAGGAACTATTTTACATAAAAAAAAAAAAAAAATTAACTCTTCTATTGAAAATGCTCTAATGTATGTACTTTTACTCAACTTGCTATTAATTTACAAAATTATTTGTTATTAATGGTGTTGGTGCAATAATGATATGATAATATAATAATTTGCTATTGACATAGCCGCATTATCTTATTTGTTAAAGTGATAAGGATTGCATGCACAAGTGATTAGCCATAAAGAAGTGCCATTTCAACATAACCAACTTGAAGAATGACAAGTTACATAATTCCAACAAGCTGTCGCCACAAAACTTTTGCATATAATATTCAGCAGAAAGTAAGTAAATGCCTGCAATAATATATCTTCAATAAATTAATGAGATGGGGTAAGTGGAGAACAAGTCATTAACGTGATATACAATTATTTTAAGCCTAAGATCAGCATCCTCATTCTCTTTCTTACAATATGATTCCGATTACCTAATACAACCATCTTCTCCTTCTTTATTATCAATAATCTATGTACAATAATGGTTGAGTGGGTCAAAATAGTCGGCTAATAACTTTAAGAAATGGAAATATTTAATTGTGCATGGGGAAGTGAAAACAATTGTTAACAGATATATTACATTATCTTATTTGAGAGGAAGAACCAAGGAAGGTATATCTTTCATTATCTTAAGAGAATCTATTGGACCTAAATGACAAAACTTACCACATTGTATCTATCATTTAAAAGAAAACTGATTCTGTTGGATGACCCAAAAAATCCATTGGACCCAAAAAATTGATGATAATATAATGATTTGCTATTGACTAGAACTAAAGTGATAAGGATCATATGCACAAGGATCACATTACCAAAACAAGAGTGGATAAATTGTTCAAAACCATAGATGGCTAATCTCTTACAAAATCTTCTAATTAGGAGTAAACCAAACACAAAACAATAATCAGAATACGTGAATCACGACTATAAGTTCAATATAAGATCTGACAAGATGAATAATGACCAATTGTTGCTTCACAACCCTTTTTTGGATCTAAATTTTTCAATCCGGTTTCTTCCTAGTGTACAAATTTGATGCACTCATTAATAACAGTCGTGTACAATGTAGCATTGCACAAGTACGAGATCGAATCCACAAGGAATCGTGTTTGAAAATCAATTTAAATATCTAAATTAACTCTACTTTAACTTAGTTCCAAGTTTGAATATAAGGCGTGCAAAAATATAAACTAATATAAATGCTTGAAAACAAATAAATGAAAAGCACTAAGGTCTTCACAAAAAACCTGTATTTTAGTAACGACCCATTACTAATGTTTTAAGCCTTTGACACGTTAGTAATTGGCCTAACGTGCCGTTTCTAACTTTTCACACGTTAGTAATGTGTCCGTGAGAAATGGTAATTTACTAATGTGTTAGACATGTTATGTTACCATTTACTAACATGTTACTATTTACACGTTAGTAAATGGGAAAAATTTATAAAACAAAAACAAAAAAAAAAACAAATGCTAACTTGGCAATTACACCACGTTAGCATACCTTTTTTCCCCTTTTTGTTCTCTTAACAATACAAATAAAGTTTATTAGTATAATTAGGTTAATTAATTAGATATATATAGTTAGGTGACTATAAGTAGGTTAATTACTTAGGTTACTATACTTATGATAGTTTAAGTAGGTTAATTAATTATATTAATTAGGTGGTGATTTGCACCCCAATTGGATGAGTTGAACTACCCAATAGCAATGAATACTTTCAGATTTGAGCCACCTATGATGAACATATACGGATTTAACAATCATCGAGCACCCCAAAACCCGTTTCATGGTGGCCCCATGGGTTTTGCTCCTGGCCCTCACCATGCCTATACTAATTACGTACCTATAGATAATATATATACCATTTCATATTTGAAAAAAGAATAAAATAAAATAAAAAGGGTTTCCTAACGTGGTGTATATGCCACATTAAGAAATTCCTAACGTGGTGTATATACCACGTTAGAAATTTCCTAACGTGGCACATATACCACGTTAGGAATTGCTTCTTTTTTTTTTTTGGTTTAAAATTAGGATGAATTACTCAAACATATATAATTTAGGGGTTACTACAATAATATATATTAATTAACTAAGTTACTATAATTACATTAGTTAATTAGCTAGGTTACTATAATAATTTATATATTATTTAATATTCATAATAATATATATTTCATATTTACCATATATAGATAGGGCTACGAAATATATTTTCTTTATATATATAAAGCTAGGGTTAGTGTATATATATATATATATATATATTAAGTGGGTTACTATAATAAGAGCAAATATATATTTCATGTTTTAAAAAAATTAAATTACATTTGCTAACGTGTGGATACACGTTAGTAAAATCATTTTATTTTTTTAAATGTTTATTAAATATTTTCTATTACTAACGTGTTACTATTCACACATTAGCAATTGCTAATGTGTAAATAGTCACACGTTAGTAAAATAATGTTATTTTTTTAATTTTTAATTAAATATTTTCTATTACTAACGTGGCATTACAAACACGTTAGTAATTGATATTTTAATTTTTTTTAATTATTTTTAAATATGACAATTCCTAACGTGGGAGTTATGACACGTTAGCAATTACTAACGTGTTATTAACACGTTAGTAATTGCTAACGATAATAGTATCATCTGCGTTACTAAAATTCCATTATTAACGTGTGTGTTTTTCACACGTTAGTAAATGCTGACGTGGCAAAAAATGATGAACAGTAGACACGTTAGGAAATAGCGCATTTTTTGTAGTGCTTAGAATCTACCTCACCACATTAAAATACATATTATCATGCTTAGTTCATACATTTAAAACGATTATGCTTCTAGGCATATTCTATTTGCTATTACTTAATTCATACATCCATCTATCGATTAAGCACTATGCATGTTCTATTGCCATTACAAAAACTTGTCGAACCATTCGATGTATACACTGTTAAAAAGTCACAACAGATATTTAATCTTGATAGAATCATTCACTGTATCGTTGATCACAGTGGATATTTAATTTCGATAGAATCATCCGATGTACCTTTGGATACAATGAATGTTGGACGTTTAATGAATCATAAACAACAATCAATAACAATTTTGTCATGAAACTGAATTGAAACGAACACACAAAACATTAAAAGACGGATGGAGTATAAAACTAAACACAAAAGCATATAGATAAATAAATGGTGAGGCTTCATCTTCAACCTTAGTTGAAGATTTAGTCTCTAAACATAAAGAAATAAAGGCTAATAAAATAAATGACAATTTAGAAGGTAAACAATGAAAAATAGAGAGGTTTCTGGCCTCCAAGGCGCCTCTCAAAACATAGGTTTACAAAAATCTATAAGGGTCATATTTATGGACAAAAATAATGTGCTACTAGGTCAAAGGGTGCACTCAATCGCACCAAGTGCACTTGAGCGTAGACCTATATGCGCTTGATCACACGTAGTGTGCTCAAGCGCTCTCAATTGCTTAGAATTCCCACGGCGCAGCAATGAAATGATGGGTTTGGGCAACGCGAGGATCTCGATTGACGTGGAGTGCGCTCAATCGTGGCTTCTGGACTCGAACGCAAGCGCGCTTTATCTTGTCTCTGCTTGCTCGATCGCAAGTGCACTCGATTGCAGTTCTTATGCGATCAAGTGCATTAACAGGGACCACATCTACCTTTTGCTTAATTCCACCATTTAAACCACATTTTCATGTCAAGGACCTACAGCATACTAAAACACTAAAACTAATAAAAACATTAGAAAGTAACAAAGCTAAGAGCTTAACAAACATAAGTTAAAGGGGTTCAAATATAATATTTGGCACTCATCACTTTCTTTTATTCTTGTTAGCTTTCATTACTGCAATTGCCTTCTCCACGATTGGTACAATATTTTTACCTCTTCTGGCAAGCATTGATGTACATGCAGTTGTAAGCCCTAATTGTGGTTGAGGTGGCTGAGAAGATTCAATTGGTTGAGCATACCCTTTTGGTTGCGATGTCCTATGTTCATGTGTCGACAAGTGTTTGCTCACATTAACCAACCATCAAATTCAAAGCAAAAATAAAATAAAAGACGCACTTAGTGTATGAAGTACT
The DNA here is from genome assembly GCA_013348765.1 of Carpinus viminea. Classification (NCBI taxonomy): domain Eukaryota; kingdom Viridiplantae; phylum Streptophyta; class Magnoliopsida; order Fagales; family Betulaceae; genus Carpinus; species Carpinus viminea. The sequence continues at coordinate 61,321,389 of CP054667.1, forward strand.
AACATTATCAAGAAACATAATGAACTTAAAATATAGTTACCTAGCTTTTGATGATTAGAAATGAATGTCCATCCTTGTGTAGGGGTTGCCAAGATTTGATATCAAAGTCTTAAGAAATCATATCCAACTGTCTTTAGTTTCTGTCTCAACAACTGCAAGTGCCACTGGGTACATGTTATTATTGTCATCCTTCGAAATGACAGACAAAAGTTGTCTCTTATAAATCCCCTTCAAAAAAATCCATCTAACCCAATGATAGGCTTACAACTAACTCGAAAACCTTTCTTCATGGCATCAAAAGAGAACTACAACCTATGGAAACATGTTGGATGGTTAGGTAAAGGTCTATCAACCTTCATCATCATACAACTATCCTGATTCATTTGTCGAACTATCTTACAATAATCCAAAAGCCTATTGTATTGAAGTTTTTCTTTGCCGTGAATCATTTCTTTTGCAATTCTTCTAGCCCTATACATTTGCCAATCATTAACATCAGCACCTCACTTATTTTTGACTTTCCTAAGAATTGCCTTCAACGGCATGTTAGATTATACTCTAAACTTGTCAATCAGTTTATCAGCAATCCAGGATGATTTCACAGTCAAATTCCTATGCTTCCTTGTACAAGTGTGTTTGGCCTGTATTGATATAATTTCAAATGATTCTTCATCCTTACATTTACGACCATAAACCCAATACCTATAACCTAAATCCCCACATACCATAATACATTTGGCCAGGTAATTCTTTTTGAACCTTATATCCTTCTCATTTCTTAAATTGTTCTTTGTAATAGCTTCTCTAAAGACTTTGATTGAGGGAAATGTTAGTCCATTACTCAACTGTGGGTTGTATATGTCAATTTGTTGAAACTCTGTTCACCTAGTTACACATGTGGCAAGAGAATCAACCTCATTCTTCTCATCACTTATGGGAGGGGATACAAGAATATCATTTTGTTCCATGTCTGAGTTTGCATCATTATCATCAACTTCATCACCATAGCATTCACCCTTTTTTACTAACTTGTATTATTGCTCTCTCTGCATTTGCATTTTGATTATCATCCTTTGCCCCCTCATCATCATTATCCTTCTCCACATCTTCACCCTCATTACCATCCTCATCACCCTCAATATCATTCCTCCTCAACAATGCCCCCTTCTATGATGGCCCAGAAAGGTTGTTATCTTCATCAAACAAGTTCAGTTCTAACATCTCTTCCCAATAAGGATCATCTCAATCAATCCTACTATTTTCACCATATTCACCATCATTATCGTCTTCATATTCATCTTCATTAACTCTAGGTTCATCAAATGAAACAAGATACAACATTATAATCGGTACCTCTACATGTGCATCAACCATTTCCAACACATTATAGTTTGATGAAATTAATTTTAGATCACTTTGGATACTACAACCTAGGTGTACATAATACACAAGATCCCTTGACTTGTATTTATACTTTTTTACTATATCCTCAATCTAAAAAAATGACAACTTGTACTTGTCAAATTCTCATCATACATATCTACCTCACCCCCCGCATATGCGCATGTAAACCTCCTCTTAATCTTACCACCGTAATGCACTTCAAATCCAAACTCATGTGTAGCCATCCTAAACAATCAAAGAAATAAAGAAAATTAACAAAACAATAAAATATTAAACAAATCAAGCTTAAGTAAATATTAAATAGATACATATTAATTAATTAAAGTTAATCAGTAATGACTATTTCACATATATGATAGGCTGCAACATATCCACCGATGGCGGCAATTTAGTATTAGTTTGTCAACAAATGGACCTATATATATCTCTATCCCGTACTGCTTTTGCTTAACAGATTTGATTGGACAACTTAAACCTAGCTGGACCTACGACTAAGCAAAATTAATTAATCTTTTAATTATATTTATTTTCCATAGATTCAGTTCAAGTCCTGTTCTCAGGCCATGGCCATGAAAGTAAAGTAAACTAGGTTGTGGCCATTTTCCTGATTGTTTTGTTACAGATGGAGTTTTATGAGGTTTAGCAATTATTCTATCATATGGTAAAAGAAGAACTAATTAAGAGCTACAAATATGCACTTTTAATTCTCAAATTAAATCTTTTTTTTTTTTTTTTGGGTATAAACGTTCTATAATTAAGCAAAGCTCATATTGATTTAGAGCATTATCATCCAGTTCTTCAAATTATAGCTAACTAACTATGCCCTAAATTTAATGATTGACTTAGCAAGATGAAGAATCATTAGAAGTAGCATTACTATTCCAAATAAGCCTTGTTAGAAGGAACAATATATGTTGTATGTATATATATATACATACACACACATACATATATATACATAAACCTATATAGTTATGAAGCTCAATTTAGTTTCAAAAAATCAGTGGATCCACTGATTTTTTTGAATTTTTATGAAATTAGCTACTATAATTAGGTCGTGGCTAAAAATATGGTCCCTAAAGACCAATTTTTCTGTAGTGGGAACTAAGTTGAATAATGTTTCACAACAAAGAGAACCATAGCAGTAAGTAACAGTTGTTTAGTGACTATGTTTGAATGCTTTCTCCTTCTCTTTCTCCCACAAAAATATTTTGTTGGCTTACGACTACCAATAAGTGAGGGACAACTCCGAATAGTGGACCACTGAAAAAGGGAAGTAGAACCAAAACCCATGTAGGGGACCACAGAAAAAGGGAAGACAATAAGCAAAACCAAAACCCGCGTAGGGGACCACAGAAAAAGGGAAGACAATAAGCATAACCAAAACCCCCAAACAAGCAAATAAATATACTAAAAAAAAAACAAAAACAAAGGGAACCATATCATTTTTCTCTCACTATAAAATCAATTTGACCCAAATCAAAATTTCAATAAACCGTGGATTCTATATATGCACACAGAGAGAGAGAGAGAGGGGTACCAATGCAAGTGATCTGTGAATCCATTGGTTGGAGGTCTGAGGTCGGCAGCGAAGCAAGCGACATATATGGAAGCGGTTCTATGAGAAAATCCCATAACACAAACAATCTGGGCGTGGTTCTTCACTAGGATTCGTGGGTTAGTTCGTGCAGTAAAATCTGGGCATGGTTCTTCATTGTTCTTAGCTGGGACTCGTGGGTTGTTTCGTGGGATTCGCTAGGATGCTTTGATTAGACATGGGAAGAAGGGGGGTTTTTTTTTATTGAAGGGGGGTTTTGTTGTTCTTCTTTGAAGGAAAGAACATAGGGGGAAGAAGGGGGTGATTGAAAACAAAACAACACCGTTTAGAGGGTTTTTTTTTTAATTTGATTTTTTTTTTTCTAAAGAGGGCATTTTAGTAACTCTGTAGCCCCAAAGCGACGTTGTTTGCCCTTTTCCATCCATTTTGACAGTGCCCCCTAACAGAGTGGGCCAAATTGTAAGGAGTTGGTAGTTTGGGGGGCTACTTTATACCAATTGAAACTTTATGGGGCTAAATTACAAATGGGTGGTAGTTTGGGGGGCCATTTTATATTTTTTCCTTTTTATTATTTTAGTTTTATTTATTTTTAAAAATATTTATTTATTTTTTATTAAAATGGCACGTGACACATTTGTGGCACTTAGATTTCTTTAAAGAAATTTCAACTATGAACTGGATACCCTCCAGTCCATAATGGATTGGAGAGGATCTAGACCCTTAATTTAGATAGTTGGATTGAATTAAAGGTAGTTAGGCTTTTATGTCAAAGTAATTAGCAATCAACATGGCTTTATCCGCCCATTCTATAGAAGAGATCAAGAGGAAAGAAAGATCATTTAGGCTTTTTAGATAGTTGAGTATCTCGAATACTCTTCAATATCAGGTATTCTTGGACTCGTCCCATATATCCCACCATTCATCATTCCTACAATCTCTCTCATCCATTCTATTCATTCCATATAATCTTCTATTACTAAGCAAATTCATAAAAAATTAAAAATTCAAAAAAAAAAAAAACCTAGAAAATTCATTACAATGGCCTTGTAATTATTATTTGCCCTGTAATTTAAATAGTGCTATTGCAAATAACATCTAGGTTTCAGCCCAACATGGTCCTAGATATAGTTCTTTTTACAATATTTCAAACACGACTCTTTCTCTTTATTTTCCCTTTTAAGATACGAAAAAAAAAAAAATAGTGCTAAGAGACCTATCTCACGTATTTGTGAAAGAGTAATATTGCTAAATGTCACCTTTATGCACATTTTTTTGTGTCTTTTTAAAATTGATATAACTTTTAAAATTATCATCTTATCAAAACTTTAATAGCTATTTCAAAAGCCATATTAGCATTACCCTTTGTAAAAACACCACCATGATCAGCAAAATGACCTCATCAATCATTTAGAATGGATAGTTAACTTTGTGTTAAACATGCTGCAAATTTCATAGAAATTCGAACAATTTCAATTCCAAATTGCATGATCTAAAGCACGACCAATACGAGTATAAGGATATGTTTGAGATTGCATTTGAAAAATAGAGCTCTTAAGTCGAAAAGAGTTTTTGAGCAAAAATTTCATTTATAAGCTTTTTCTAATTTTTTTTTATAGATTTTTTGACCCATAAAAGCGTTTTTAATCTTTTTACCAAACAATTATTATTTTTTCATACGAACCTTTTAAGTATTAAAATTACTTTTAGGCCTCTCAAATGCAATTCTAAACATGCCTAAATGTCTTGAATTGCATTGAAAACATCATTCAAACAAGACCTTAAAATAAATCTATGTTCTGTTGGAAGACTGTTCAACGCCTCTTTTCAAAGTCAAGCATTACAAGTAAGTCCATTCCAACGCCACATAATTCAATCGACGATTTTAAAACCTAAACATTCAATTTTGTTAGAGTCTACCCGGCAAAAGACTTTAATAGCTCCGTACAATTTCTAAAAGATTTAAACTATTCAATATTTTTATTTTTTTATCATATTAGTTATTTTTTATTATTATTTAAATAAAAAATTATTATAAAACAATTTTTATTTTTATTTTTTACTTTTCCACACCAAAAATTTATAAATTTTTTAACATCAATTAATTTTTTTACAGTAAAAAAGCCTAAAGCCTTTGCTAAATAGACCCTTAAGTTTTCAATTAAGAGTACTATGTAAATCATTTTTCTCTCACGAACGCATATACACTTTTTTTTTTTTTTTCCCAAACAACTAAGAGCATTCATAGTAGCATCAACAAACTAGCCTTTTGGCTTGTTTGTTGAGCCAAACAGCCAAAAATCCTCTCCATCCGAATTAGCAACGAGGTTAGCAAAATGGTAAAGAGCTACAGTGTTCAGCAAGTTTGCTTTGCTGAGCATTGTAACTCCTCAGCAAACTCATATATTAATAAAAAATTCCTCATTTCTCTCTCCTCTACATGCCTCTTTCTTGTCCCTCTCTCTCCCCGTCTCCTTCTTCTCCCAATCACCGTTCAACACAGGCTCCTACTACAAGGAGGCAAAGGTCGGCAAGAAGATCTCCTCCATCCAAGTATGACGACGCCATGATCCTTACCGAGCAATCGGCGGACAGGGAGATCCGATAGGAACAAGAATCAGTCTTGATGTCGAAGGTGGGAACCTCTCCGCCTCCGATACCACTGACAAGGAGGACGGAGCTAGCGGATTCGAAGGTGCAGAACTTTGTGCACTTCTCAAGGCACAAGGCGAAGGTTGCCGGAGGAGAAGGGCTCGATGAAAACGCATTGTCGAGCTCGAGGATCGCAGTGGCAGAGATTTGTGGATCAACTTGCTGTTGATGGCAGGTTGAAGAAAATTGGGAGGAGGAAAGAGATTTGTGGCTGGGCATCAGATTTTTAAAAAGAAAGAATAAAAAAAATATAAAGAAAGAATAGGAAAATAATATTTAAATAATAGGAAAATAATATTTAAATGAGTGTAAAGTTAAAATGCTAAGTCAAATGTAGGTGTTTTAAAAAGATAGGTAGCTAAAATAGATAAAGGTAATTTTTTTTTGGGCTAAATTAGCCAAATATTAGGTGAACCAGATGTGAATGTGCATGCTCTAAAGCATTACATACCGGGCAATATTTCAAAGAGAAAACAAGCTAGAATATTATTATGAGGGAGATGAGAGACGCAACCTCTTCCATTGATGAAATCCTTGCAAGAACTTGAGGAAAATACTAAGCATGTGAGCAATGCCGGTTCCATATATTTTAAGGCCGAAGGCGAAAAGTTTAAATGGGTTTATTTATTTATTTAAATATTAATTAAATAATTTTTATTTTAATATTATTAATATTATATTTTTATTTAAAAATTATTCTTTTTGCTTTTTGGGATGCAAAATTTATTGTTATTTGAAATTTTGACTGCTCAATGCTTCTCACAAGGCCCTAAAAAAAATGATAGAGACACAACTTTGGCCCAACTTTTCTCTTATGTGGTTATTTAAAAAATAATAATTATGAAGCAATAACATCCTAGTGGTCCTTTTTTTTTTTTTTTAATGTCCGCACAAGAGGGGGGAGAGGGATTCGAACTAATGACCTCTACTTTTTTAGGCGTGGTCTCAGCCGATTGAACTAGTGACCTCTGCTTTTTCTTCGTAATAATGACATTTTTTTTAAAGAAAAAGAAAAAGAAAAAAGAAGACAATTTTTATGAAGAAAAATAAAAATTAGCTCGCCACTATTTAAAAAGGAAAATGCTATGGGTTCTCCCCGTAGGTTCTCTTGCCGTTCTTATAGTCTTACGTAAAACATGATTTAAGAAACAATAAAATTATAGTGACTTCTACCACCGGGTTTTTTAGGCATTAGCATCAAATTTGAGACATTAATACTAAATTTGTGAGGCATTAGCACCAAATTTAGGATGATCAAATCCATTTTTGGTGATACCATCCCTAAAGGGTTAACCTTCCACCCGTAGGTTTTAGTTTTGAATCTAAATACAAGTTTTAAAGCATTAGAACTTAACTATTAACTCATAAAAATTAATCAGTTAACAAAAAAACGGTACTACAATTTTATTTTTTCTTAAATTATATTTTACGTAAGATTGAGAGAACGGTAAGAGAACACTATGGGAAGAACTACTAGCAAACCCCATTTAAAAAATACCCCACATCCAACTATTTAATTCTTTTTAATGCAACTTGTTTCAACCAATTAACAACTCTAATACCATTTCCATTTGAACGGAGAGAAAACAAAATATTGATTTGGCAGCATGTCTACATCCATCCCTTTGCCTTAATGAATAGAAACAAAAAAGCAAAAGAATCAAACCCACAAAATCTTTATTTTTAATTGGTAGTGGGGGATGAAGATGGGATTAGCATGCCACTACCAATAACAAGAGGAATAGAGGATAATAAAAATAAAAGGGTTAAATGCATTTCTAGTACCTGTGCTTTGAGTCAAAATCAAATAGCCACCTAGGTTTTCAAAAATATCATAAATGGTACCTGTGGTTATCAAATAAACCCACTTGATACTTCTATCAGGATTTCGTTACTTTTTTTAACAAAACGCCACGTCACCCTTACACATGGTATGGTACTTAGATTTTTGGGTGCCACATCGGATTAAATAATATTAAATGAGAAATGCTACACTGCAATAAGTTTCCCACATATTTCCCATAAAAAGCTGAGGTGGCGGGCCGTTTTTAATATTTTATTATTAAAAATTATTTTATTTTTAATTCAAAATAAAAAACAATAAAAAAAATAAAAAAAATTTAAAGGGTGGCTGGCCACCCCATAGGAGGTGGCCAGCCCCTAGTTATGAATAGGGGTGGCTGAAGCCACCCCTATGCCCTTGGGCGGCCACCCCAAGGGCCAAAATAAAATTTTTAAATAAAATGGGTTTGGAGGCTGGGTTGTGGTGAGGGAAGGGAGGGGTTTCTGCTTCTTGGGTGGAGGGTTGTCGTCATCCTCTTCCTCTTCGTCCTCGTCTTCGTCATCGTTGTTGTTGGTGGTGGTGTTGGTGGTTGTAGTGTCGTTGTTGTCGGTGGCGTTGTGGGTGGATCTAAGGGACTTGTTGAGGTTGTATGAGTCGGAGGTCACAAGGTCCGATTTCATTCCGTTCTGGGGTTCGCTGGCAATGGTGGAGGGCAATCCGGTGGCGTTGGGCAGTGGTGGTGCGATGGGCGGATTCATCTTCTTCTCGTCCTCGTCTCTGTAGGTGGCCTGGAGGGAGACAGCGACGGCGTAGGGGGTTGGGGGAGAGGAAAATGGAGAGAAGTGTTTTTAATTTTCCTTTTTTTTAACATAATTTAATATTATTTAATCTAATGTGGCAACTAAAAACCTTAGTACCATGCCACATGGCGCCTTGAAATCACATGTATTATATCATGTGTAAGGGTGATGTGGCGTTCCGTTAAAAAAACTAACGGAATCCTGACGGAAGTACCAAGTGAGTTTATTTGATAACCATAGGTACCATTTGTGATTTTTTGAAAATCAAGGTGGCTATTTGATTTTGACTCAAAGCATAGGTATTGAAATTGCATTTAACCCAAAATAAAAAATAGAAAAGGCACCATTCAAGCAAAAATGGGTGGGCACGGATCGGATATCAATTGTACCACGCCTTGCGTGTTTGAAAAACATACCCGTAATCTGGAGATGTTAACCTTATTTGCTGGGTTTTGAGTTATGTGGGGCGGTAATGCGGGTTGGGTAGGACGGAGCGGGTATTATGGGCATGGCTTATTTTTCTTGGTTTTTTCATCCGAGAGAGTGAGCAACAAAGAAGAGAAAGCGAGACGGAGATAAAGAGAGAGAGCGAGAGATATAGAGAGAGCAAGATGGAGATAGAGAGAGCGAGAGGCGAAGTGAGAGAAGAGAGGGAGGAGGTGGCTTAGAGAAGAGAAGAAAACTAGAACTAGTTTTTTTTTTCTTTTCTTTTCTTTTTCTTTTTCTTTTATTTGTTGATAAGAAGGTGGGGCGGGTACCCTCACCCCAAAATTTTGTCTCCCCGAAACTCGCCTGCCTTGCACTGATTGGAAGAAATTCAACCCGCATCTGCAAAAAAAAAATAAAAAACCAGATCCAGGCAAAACGAGCCGGATCAGGGCGGGTTTTTGCTCACTCTTACACGCAAATAAGTCTTATGTATGCTCTCTCGCAAGCAATTTAAATTATTAAGGGGTGAAATTAATTATAGTAATCAAAATGGCCGAAAATGAAAAGGAAAACGAGAGAAAAGAGGCACAAGTCCTTCTAAAGTAAACTGCATCCAAATTCCAATGACTAAATATGAAAAGTGTACGTACATGACTACATGAGGAATCAAAATTTAAATAAATAAATAAAATTGAATTAATTGAGAAACTCTAAATTAAAATTAAATTCTAACTAGGGATCTTGGATGTGAACCACTTCATGACCAGAATGGGAGCCTTGATATCAACGCCAGCGCGAACTCCACTAGTTGCAGAGGCAGCATGGGCATATGCAAGTCAACGCCAACCTGCACCCATCACAAACACACAAATTCTTCATCAGAAAAAAAATAATAATAATAAATTAATAAATTAATCATCATCAACCCAAACACAGAGAAAGAGATCCGGAGGATCCGGCCAACTAACCCGACGATCCAGATGACGATACCGACAACAGAGATGAGGAGGGAGAGGAAGGCAAAGGGCTGGCCCAACAGAAAGCCCAGAATCCAACATTCACAATCCTCACAGGGTCACAGCAGCAGCAGCACATAGCTGATAGCTCTCTCTTCTAGCTAACTTTTTGCTTTTTTCCTCTTCCTTCTTTATTGCTTTCTTCTTCTCAATTTGAAGAAGCAGAAAAGAACAATACTATAGATGGAGAGCACAAGTAATTGGCTATGAAGAAAGTCAAATGATCACGTACACGTGTACATGTGCTGCCGTATACGTAAGGGCAAAGCCTGTCTGTGAAATGAACGATTGAACGACCACTACCAATGATGTCATCTCTCATCCCGATTGAGTTCTCCAACTCCAAGTCGAGGTCATCCAAGATGTCCTGAATATTTGAGCCCATGAGATGACCCAAGATCAACTTCGTTGGAATGGGGCCACCTGGCACTTGTAGGGGCTCTACTAGAACGGGTTTAGCCGCATTCATTGGACTGGCCTCGAACAATTCGTTGGCAAGGAAGGTCTCGACATCCACCATACGTGGCATAGATGGCTTGGGCATTTGCTTCCTCTGAGCAGCCAAGAAGCTGGCTACATTCTTTGCCTCGACCTTAGGGGCAGCAACTTCGACCGCCTTGGTCAGTTTCCTCTTCTTCACGAAAGGAGCTTCTATCACCTCAACATCCAACTCCTCACCAGGAGTCGGAACGGTCGGAATTGGTCCCGAGGCGGTCTTGAGAGGTTGCTGAGCCTCTAAGTCCTCAGACTCATCGATCAACTTCAGAACTCTGGCCACATGAGGAGGTGTATTGGCCGGTCTTTTCTCCAAGGATAAGGTCTTCTTCACCAGCCTGGCAGTTGGCTGTGCTTGAGGAGCGGGACCCTTCGATTCGATCTTGAGGGCCTCGGTTGTCCACAAAGGAATAAATGCATGCTTTTTGGGCTCGGTAACCTTGCCCTTGCCCTTGTCCACGACTTTGGACTTGCCCTTGTCAACCACCTTGGCCTTGTCTTTTCAGGGGGTCGCACCTCGAGTATTTGCAGTCGGAGGACTCGGGTCGATTGAAATCCTGGTGGACTCGCCCGTCGGTTTGCTTGACCTGTCAGCGTGATCACATACGCAAACTTCATGAGTCTCGGAATCGAGACCAGCATGCCAAAATACATGCAATTATCATGTATTTGAGACCAATTTATGATCTCGTTGACCTGGTTCAACTCATCCTTGGTCAAGATGGGTTCCTTGTTGGCCTTATCAAAGGGCATGTTCGTCTCACGGGGAACCCTAAGGCCTTGTGCTCACTCTGAAAAGGTGAACTCCCACTGCCCGGGGACGAAGGAGAACTTGTTCTTCCATCATCGATTGCTAAAATACTTCGAGTCCAGCTGTATGAGTTTTTCCCGCTTAGTTTGGAAGTTGTACACCCCCAAACCTCTAGGATTTTTTTGGATCCTGTATAGGTGCATGAACTCCCTCGCTATCAACTGGTGTTCCTTGCCTAAAACCAGTGGCCATAATACCATGCAGCTATAGAGGATCCTCCATGCATTGGGCGCAAGTTGGTGAGAGGCCAAGTCAAGGTGATGGAGGAGTTCTTGGATCATGGGAAGGGAGGGGAGTCGAAAGCCGGCTGTTGTGCCAAATACTACCTAAATTAATAGATAATATTTAGTACGTTTTACTCGCAAGTGCACAAGATCAAAACGTAGTATAGTAGGCAAATACGAGATCATTCCCACGAGGATTGTTAATTTCGTTTAGAATTAATTAATTAAAATACCAACTTGTCACAGAATTGATATTGTTAAAAGAAATAAAAATAAATGAAAAGGTAAATAAAAGTGTAGGGCTTTGATATCCACCACTAATCATATTCAAATAATATAACAATATGCCAATGCTCCAATCATATTATGAATACCTAATGGTTGCCAACCTAAGGGTATGATGTATACTCCTTAAGCTATTGGTTTTCTTAAGCAACGAATTAGGCATGGTGTATACTCTAACTCTTTTCTTTCCTAAAGGATTCAGCATGGTGTATACTAAGTTGTTCTCTAGGAAAGCATATGAACTGTGAAAACCGACAACCACATGAGACCTAGGGCATGGTTTATACTCCCGGTTTTCCATGTTGATTAACCCAAGAACCAGGCGTGGATTACTTTTATTACTTATGTTAAACCCAGGACTCGGTCATCCAGATTGATCTAACTAACAAGTCCATACCACATGCATATAATGGCCAATCACATACATATGAGGAATTCAATAAAACATGCATTAATCAAGTTAAGCAACACAATATGATTATCACAAAGGTGCCAATATTGAAATATTAAATAAACATAATTAGGGTTTCAATCAAGCCCTACTAAAATAATTAGTTACACATAATTGAAATAAAACTAAAAAGAAAAGGGAAAGAAAGAACCGAAAACCGCTCCTAGAAGTAGCCTCCAACTTCTCCTCTCTGAAATTTCCCCCTCTTAATTATGAGGCTTAGAGGTCTATTTATAGGCCTTAGGAAAATCCTAGAAACACTAGTAAACCTAGGAAATTTGAAATTCCATCTCCTAATCAATTTAGGAGACAATCCTATTACAAATCGGATTAGGATTCGTGCAGAATTGCGTTCCTATCTTGCGGGGTGATTTTGACATTGCGGCGGTCCGAATTGGGAAAATTATATTTCACAATTATTTGTAGAATTTTGAGTTATCTTTCCAATGCCGTTAAAATCACCTCAATCCAATATTTGAGCTGAAAATTATGGCCAAAATACCGAGACATGTTCAGGATCCAAATTTAATCCGATTTTGACTTCAATTTGATAAATTCCGATTTAATCCTTTCCACATCTTCTAGATCTTCCCAATTTGCCCTTTAAGCTTGAAACATTTCTAGAAACGCTTTCTTTTCTTCCATGACCTACAAAAACACAGAAAACACAAAAAGGAAATAAAATGGAACAAAATAAAAAAAATTAACAAATTAACAAATGTAAATTAAGGGTTAAAATATGAATATTTTCGCACTTATCACCGGCCTGAAACATGGCCTCATACAAACAGACCTCATGGCTGTCTGAACGGACCACAACTCCTTTCCCCTCCTCGTCTAAGTGGATCTTGATGTTTTTCAAAATATAGCATTCCGTCCTAATCCGGCGTTCGTCAACCTTGGTTAGATGGGCCTCCCATAGAGCAAGGTGGGACTCACCTAAACCATTAGAATCGTCGTCATCGTCTTGAGGCATTATCATTTGGAAAGGGAAAAGAAGGAAAGAAGTCTCGAAATAGGAGGAAGACTAAAGAAGAGGAAAGCTTGAGAGGAGCAAGAAAAATTTTGCATAAGGGAAGTGAATGAATGAAAGAGGCCAAGGTAGATTTATATAGGCCAAGGGGGGAAGACGAGGCATTGGCAGTGGAAAATGAGAAGACAATCAAACAGACACCTCTCAAAACCCTAAAAAACGCTTTGGTAATCGACACTGTCGTTATGAGACACTGACTGACCATAAACCACTCCAAGACTGACACGTGGTCGAACTTCGACCACATGAATCGACGCTTGACTGGATCGACGCAGTCTCGAGTAACTCAACCGTCTCAAGAATTTTAGGCGGCAAAATTCAAAAAAAATTCCGCCTAAAATATTTTTGAAATTCAAAATTTTCCTGCCTTAAGTACGTCGAAATTTATTTTTTTGACTAGGCCTCGGAACCTGATCAAGCCTTGAAAGTAGACCAAGCCTCGAAAATAGGGTAGACCTCGAAAGCTTGATCCATATTTTCGGAACATTGGAATTTCCATAGTCATCTAGGCAAGGAAATTATGAGGTAACTGTTAGGTCATGGATCAAACTTTGAAAGGCCCAATAGTTCTCCAGCCCAAGTCAAAGCCCAGGAAAGTCTCAAGTCACAGGCCTCCGAGACCATGTCACGAATCCAAGACGGAAGGATCTGAGACATAGGACTCGAATTCGAGACCTATAAGATTGAGACCCCCGGGTTCGAGACCTCCAAATTCAAGGCCCTTATATCCGAGACCCTGGAAATTAGGGATTATGAATTTAAATTCAGTTATCATTTGAAATGGTATTTGATCTAACCTTATCCATTAAATTCAAATGGCGAGCAACATGCAAGCATGGAACATATACAATATCTGTGAATATTCAAAATACAAATTTCATAACAACCAAATCCTATCTTGATCTCTTAAGATCTAGAAACGAATAGCTACTCAAATCCCTCGATAACAACTGCCCAGCAAAAAATCATGGAAAAGTCAGTGAATGGTTAGGGGACTACTACTTCATGCATATATAATACAAGTCATTGCTTCACATTTGGGTAATTGCAACTCTTGACCTCCATACTTTTGTTGCTTATCATATTTCATCTCTTAAATACTGACTTAGGCATCGGAGTGTCTCCGCAGCTCACCCTTGGTCTCTTCGATCCTATTGTTTGTCTTCATTGTGCAGATAAGTCCATTCATCAACCATTCGACTAAGAGTCGGAAGGTGTGTCACGTCACCAATTAGAAACTGTGCATCAGCACACTTAGTTATTCACTCTCTGGGCCGGGGAGCCAACTTTCTTGGTCATCTTTAGCCATTGAGGAGAAAATCTTAAGGTCTTACAAATCCCCAAAGTAGCTGTGTGTGGAGTGGTCGAATTGTATGTAGGTGCCTCTCTCTCTTGTTTAATTTATTAAAAGACTTAACTTTTCATGTTGTTTTAAAGCAGATCTATCACAATATTATTCTAGTATGCATATATATAACATTACATGATCCCAACAATGTAACCAAATGTGTTGGGGCGTAATAAGACGTTTATAATTATAAGGATGTTACCATATATATATGTTGGTTTGTGTTTACAAGATTTTGTATACTACTCTCAACCTTTTTCTGCAGGTGTGCTCGGTGCGCATGATCGCACAATCTTTTTATCAATACGAACATGAAGAAAATAAAAGCCATCAGCCAGCATAGGTCTACCAATCATATTTTTATGAGAAATCCTGTTAGAGAAGCAGCAATATGCTTTGATAATGAGGATACGTGGCCACTAATTTAATTAGATCATCGTGGAAAGCTGCTGGCCTTTCGTTAAGATTTTGTTGGATTGCTAATTTTCTTTATTTATTCTTATTATTGGATCACCTGACCTCAGCCGGAGTTATGCACGTTGAGTCTGAGCGAGGCAATTGAGATTTAGTTGACTTGGGAATGGTCAGAGATATTTCAGTCAAAGAAGTACAAATCAATTGGTCATGAATTGAACAATGGAACAAAAACACAAGTTGACTTCGCACAACATTATTAGTGTTTATACTATATATATATATATATATATATATCAAATTAAACACAATCAATGAGTCTTCTAAACAATTTTATTTAATATGTTTAATTCGATATTGAGATTCTGTGAATTACACGGTCCATTAAATTACCACCTGATGACCATGTTTAATGTTAATTAGAAATAATCGTTAATTAGCTGCTGCTTAATTAACCAGGCAAGTTTTTGGTCGACGTTTGCCAACAATTACTTGTTAACTCAGGCCTCACAAAAAGTGGCGTTTCTGAAGTATATCTTGGTTGTTTCACAAAAAAGTCTACGCGAATATGTCGCTTTCAATTCACTTGATGTCACCGAATTTTGTTGGCGATTCTAGTGTATACATCTCGGCAAGACATGCAGATTTTGTTGTGATGGTTTCAAAAGCTGTTGAAGAAGATGATACCAAGGTGGCAAGGTTGTAGACGAGCAACACAAGCCTCTCTCTTTTTCTTCTTCTTCTTCTTTTTTTTTTATTTTTCAAAACCTAGCTACCGTTTAATTAACAAGGCAATGAGACACAGCTTTAAAATTGCATAGACTTTGTTTATTTTTATTTTTGAAATTTGTGCCAAGTTTAACTCTGATTTTGAAAGTGAATCTGACAAGCAAAATTAGCACGCACGATTTCATAGATTTTTTTTCCTAATTGTGTCTTGTGATTTGTGAAAGTGAGCACTTGTGGTACAATAGTCATATATACTGCGTAGAGTTGTGCCACAATCGTATTAGTTGGAGGTTTAGAGCCGTGTGCTTAAATCATATATATAGTCAACTGCTCAGTAAAAAAAATCATATTGTCAACTGATTTAATGGCTTTAGCTGCTTCGAGTTAACATTAGTCACCCAGTGCTATTTTTTTTTTTCCTTTGATTCATCTATTGATATTTGACAAATGAGAGAATTAGAAGAATTTGTGATTTCTTCTAGCAATTAATATTTCTTTTAAGCATTCAACTTCAAATGAAGCCTTGAAGTTTCAACAGTTCAAACTTCAAATCAATTTCTTTAATTATACTTTTTCTTAAAAAAAAATCAAGTATTCAATCAAATTTTATATTTATATTGTTCTTTTAAATTAATTGGTTTTATATTTGGATTGCTCATTGTTTTTATATTTAATTGTTTATGAATTTGTTTTAAAAAATAATTAAATTAATTTTTTTTTCATTCATTAAAAAAAATAAAAAATTGACCCAATTAATTAATTAAGCCCAAGTCTCCGCCAATGCTAGCATGAATAATAAAAATAAAAATAAAAACCTCTTAAATGAAAAACAATGACAATTAGAGGCTTCAAATCCTAGCTTGAATAATATTATTAATAATAATAATAATAATAATAAATGAAAACAAAGATATTATTATATACCCAAGATAAAGCCCGTTGCATGATTGGGTTCAAGTCTACTGCTGATTTATGGGCTAACCTCAACTTGGCTTGTAGGACTTGCTTGCTAATGTGTGAAATGTCCCATTAACTTTAAACTTGAACACAAAAGCAAAGAATATACGATCATGCTCTGCCAAGTTGGTGCAATCAAAGTCGTAAGATGATCATTAGACGTACAGGGTCAGCTCATGACATTTACTCCTCAGATCGAGCGAGGCATATAAAGCCTACATTCTCTTCTGCATGTAAACCACAAGCCAAAGAATCCCTCTCTTAATTTCTTCTCTAAATATGCAAAGCCCAATAAGGTTTTCTAGCTGCCGAGGCGTAGCGTTTGAGAGCAAACTCCCTCATGCAGATCCCTTTGCCATCAAAATGCCCACCGGCGATGAATCCCCGGCCAGCAGAAGTATATTTTCGCTCGGTTCTTCCAAAGACTACCCTTTTTCCATTCAGAGGTCTATCAGCAAAACCAGCAGCCACTTTTGTGATCTTGATCTCGACCATGAAGATCATGATTTAGAGGTTGCTCTAGAAGGGAACGATGAGGAGAAACAGAGGAAACCCGCACTTCCACTTCTGGCAGCTCAAAAGAAAGATTCGAGGCTTTCAATCATACTTCTCGATCAAGGATTGTTGACAGTGTACAAGAGACTCTTTGCTGTTTGCTTGATTCTAAACATCACCGGCTTGCTTCTTGCAGCCACAGGGCATTTCCCATATGCAAGAAGCAGAGCTGCGCTCTTCTCCATTGCAAATATACTCGCCTTGACACTCTGCCGGAGCGAGGCTTGCTTGCGAGTTGTCTTCTTTCTGGCAGTGAAAATCTTGGGGAGGCCATGGATTCCTTTGGCTCTCAAGACTGCTACAACGTCTCTTCTCCAAAGTCTTGGTGGGATACACAGCGGCTGTGGTGTCTCTTCGATTGCATGGCTAATATATGCGTTAGTTCTTACGCTCAAGGACAGGGAAAACACTTCCCCTGAGATCATTGCTTTAGCCTCCATCATTCTTGGTCTTCTTTGCCTGTCTTCTTTAGCAGCATTCCCTCTCGTCCGGCATCTCTATCACAATGTGTTCGAAAGAACTCACCGCTTTGCTGGGTGGTCTGCTCTTGGTCTCCTCTGGGCTTTTGTTATTCTAATAATCTCATACGATCCAGAAACCAAATCCTACAAGGATGACTTTGGCTCCAGGTTGATCGTACAGCAAGAGTTCTGGTTCACTGTCGCCATCACCATGTTAATCATTTTGCCATGGTTGACTGTGAGGCGGACGGCCGTGAAGGTAGGTTAAATCACCACTTATTTCAAAAACCTAATTTTTTAAGAAGAGACTGATATAATTATTTAATTTATACTTTAATATATACTTTCTACACGTATGAGCTCAAAGGACACAAACTCAGGAAATTTCCTCAAATCTAGTCTAATAAATGTAAGTGTTATCTTTCACATATTTTTTTAATATTCTTAACCGTTATTTATTGTCATTCTACTAATCTAGAAATCCAAACATTGATTTTTGAAAAACTCAAACATGTTAAATGACACTTGTCACTTATTAGAGTAGGTTGAGAAAAATTTCCTCCAAATGTCCAAGCATATGGGGCCAAAGGCTGCAAAAAATATACCCAACAGATCAAGATCCCCAACAATACCTTAAAAATTGTTAGCTAATTTTTTTACAAATCTTGGCCATTGAATATATCTAAGGGCTTAGAATAAGACACACACTATTAAGATACCATCGAGAATATGCTTAATAGTCTCAGTAATATACATTTGGTTAGATTTGAACTTTGAAATTCAGATAGCTTCAAGAATATGCCACCAACTAAATAGTGGGTGTCTTATTCTAAGCCTTTAGATATATTCAACACTGAGATTTGTAAAAAATCGGCTGACAATTTTTAAGATATTGCTGGAGATCTTGATCCATATACAACACCTAAAATATTTAATTACAATGAGTTGATAAATTGTGGGATTAAAATTTGAAGTTTGAACTCACTATCTCTGCTTTGATACCTAGAAAAATCTAATTATTTAATTTATATTTAAAAAGGTCTATGCTCCTTCAGGCCATGCTTCAATAATTAAGTTTGAGGGCGGAGTGAGAGCTGGCATATTGGGTAGGATTAGTCCATCCCCATTATCCGAATGGCACGCGTTTGGCATCATTTCAGATGGACAAAACGAGCACATGATGCTAGCCGGTGCTGTCGGCGACTTCACCAAGTCCTTGGTCTCCAACCCTCCGAGCCACTTGTGGGTTCGCCAGCTGCACTTTGCCGGCCTGCCTTACCTTGTAAACATGTACGACAGGGTTTTGTTGGTGGCGACGGGATCAGGAATCTGCGTGTTTCTATCGTTCCTCTTGCAGCAATGTTCAGCCGACGTGTGCTTGCTTTGGGTGGCCAAGGGAATTGAGCAGAACTTTGGGAAAGAGATCAACGAAATGGTACGAGGGTGGCCTGAGGAGAAGGTGATTGTCCACGACACCACAGTGCTTGGACGTCCGAATGTGTCTCAACTGAGCATTGATGCTGCTAGAAAATGGAGGGCGGAAGTTGTGGTTGTTACCAGCAATCCGGAGGGAAGTCGGGACGTTGTCATTGCCTGCAATGCTGCCGGAATTCCAGCCTTTGGCCCCATATGGGACTCGTAAAATATCCCATCTGTTTGTTAATATTTTTTAGACATGGTGTTTGCATAGATATTTATTGTTTCTTTGACTTCCAAATAGCATTATTCCTTTTTTCCTGGCAAATTGGCAATAATGTTTATGACCGTTTGGCCATAAATGGCCATTGGAAGGTACGCATTTGTGACCGTGTAGTTCTAGAGCATTGTAATTAATCTCTTATATTTTATTTATTTTATTATTATTTTCAAATTTATATTATTTATTATTAACAAGTTTGTTTTTTTATTTTTTTATATATATATCAAGAAACTCTACAAAGCAGGGTTCTCTGGACTCATCTCTGTAAAGTAAACTTCGATCCTATACATTGCACCCTCCAACTCTCAAGAGTTTTCCTACATGAAATTGAGTAAATTGCTGATTTTTCATTAAGGGGTGTGGCCTAAAAAATTGAATTGCTAATGAACCACAGCTTCCATTAGCTTCTACAGGATTCAGTGGACGCCCATTTAAAATCTTTTACTTAATTTCTTCTTCATCGTCGAGTGGTCAGACCACGTTTATAAAGTCACACAACGTTACAAAGTAGCTAGTCTCCCTTTAATGAATTTCTAGAATTATATTAATATAGGATTTCCATCATAAGTTAATAATTAATTAGCTTCATATCGATTAAATGAGAGAAATTTGAGACATGTGTTGGTTTGGGATGTTTGGATGAAGGTAAAACTAGTCAAAATACCTTCAAATTGTAAATTAAATCATTTAATTATCGATATCCTAACACATAAGAAATGCATTTGCCTCAAAGTAGAGCCAAGTAGTACTAGCTAGAAGCAAATTTAAAAAAAACAACAAAACATAAAACAGTACTCCATTTACGTACCCTTATTCACCGAATAAATTAAGGCCATACAAATTATTTTCCCCCGTTAATTTTTTTTTTTTTAGCGAGGGAATATTCAGATAATTAGTTATAGTCTATAAATCTGAGAGGAATATATTAAGAGGAAGCTGTGAGGGGTGGAGTAGAGAAGCCAGTGATGACACCCTTGGCAATATGCATGTAAGCTGCTTCTGTCAAGTGAATTCCATCCCAGTTTACATGAGCGGATGGCTCTTTACAGGCTTTGGATCCAACATGACCACACCTTGCAGAATTATTGAAATTGTAGGGTCCACCCCCTCCACAGCAAGCTGTTAGAGTCCCACCGAAGAAACCTACACGCATGAATACAAGGAAAGGGAAAAAGAAATTACTAATGGGACAAAGTAATCGATGAGTAGTTTGAAAATTGGTTAAATAAATGACTCGACTCATTAAAGTAACAGGTATAGTTAAAGAAGACAATAATAAAAGGCAAAGCTCCGTAAACGGGAAAGGGTATGAGCCGTTCGAGACCCTTCAACCCTATCTTAAATTGGTATTAATTATGCGAAAATCTAGGGTAGACTAGCATTTCTACAAGGATTAAACAATTAATGTAAATAGCTTTTGTGATTAACGGCTTCATCACAACTATATTAAAAGAGAAATATGCACCACAGTAATGTATATGGTAAAGTTAATGTTCTTTTGTTTCTCATAAAAACAGGTTAAATAAACCATTTAATAATTAATAGACCCCATTAGAAATAGGCAATTCTCTAATTATTAAATTGACCCACATTTGATCACATGATCTTAAGCCAGTACCACTGCCAATGAAGCTTGATTATAATAGCAAGCCCGGCCAGCTGGCTGAATATCATGGTTGGCCCACTGACAAGGAAGTTTACGAGCCAGCCGAACGCGACTTAATTAATTAGGCTAACCTAGCTTGAGTTAGACTATATATCTCGGTCAGCCAACCTGGATATTTAAAATTTAAACAAAAAAAGACATCATTTCATGTATTTATATATATTGGTCTTAGGCAGTACAAATTGAATTTGGCTTTAAGTGCTGTAAAAAAAACTACAACATAAGTGTGGTAGTTTTTTCAATGGTTGATCAAGATCTAGTTTTAAGTTTTTCAAAAGGAGAGAGAAAATGAAGTTAAATGGATCTAGACCATTGAAAAACTTACGACACCTAAGTTGTAATTGTTTTACAACATCTTAGCCTAATCCATCCAAAAGAGTAATACTGCATACTATTTTTACTATTCTTTTTTCTTATCATTTATGAAGTCTATGCAACTCTTGAAATCATCATTGGATTTAAGGTTGATCATCGTTAGAACAAATCTAACAATAAAATTTCAAGAGCCTCATCAACTTAGGATAAAAAAAATAAGAGAAATGCTATAGGTCAATAGTTTTCTTATATTTGTCTCATATTTTCTTACAATCAATCATTATATTTGTAGACTTATGTGAGGTTAATAGTAGATCCCACAAATCTAAAGGTTAATATATTGAATTTATAAGAGAATATGGATTAAATATGAGATACTTATTAACCCTTAACATATCTCAAAAAATAATATATGCATATATATATATATCAATATTACTCGGTCCAAATAGCTCTCCAAATAAGTCAAGTTGCATTTAATGGAACTATGGATAAAAAAAGCCAAGTACAGCTACAACCCAAAAATAACTTGTCAATTGTTCAACAAGTTGATCAAAGTTGCCCTACTTCTTGGAGATCATTAGCTTTTCTCACATGGAACTTCCTAAATCACCATGTTCTATTTATTAGTGGTCTTCAATGTAGTCCTTTCAAATCCTCTTAATTTTCTCCTATTATTGCATTTAGAATGGAAAATTTGTCCAAATTTTTTGAACAACACTATCCTTCTAATTAAATGCACTAACCAAAGAAAATGGAGAGGATTTGTTTCCAAACTTCTTTAGACTTTTTTTATTTTTTATTTATTTTTTGGATGTATGAGTAAATCTTTCATTTGAGAAAAAAAGAAAAAAAAAAAGAAATAAATGGAAGAAATTAAGCATGTAAAACTCACCGTAATGTCGTGGTGCATGAAAGAATTTCTTGGCTGCACCATAATAATCTGCGTAAATAATTCTTGCATGAGGGTACTTTTGTCTAAGTCCTCAAGAGCCAGTTTTAGCTGATTATTGTGAAACTTGGAGAAAGCATTGAATGCCTTCAAACACCCATTCGGGTCATAGTCTGCTTTGTTTGGGCTTCCAAACAACGTCAGGTACACCGCCGAGCACCCAATCGGCAAATTCCCCGGCACCATCAGCTCCACCGCACCTTCCTCTATCAATGCCTAGCAAGAAACCCAACCAAAAAAAAAGGGCAAAACTATAAAATAAAATAAATATATGATGTAACATCATAAAACAACGTTGTCACTAATTAATATTATTTAATTAGTAAGTTGCTATACAACTACATGTGATAATAACAACTATTTTTATTGTCGCGTCGTCAAAATTTTATCTTTATTGTATAAAAATTACTATATAGCATTAATATTTTGTTGCAAGCTAGTCTGACTCAGACTCAGACGAAGGGCAAAATTATCTATTCACATTTTTTAGACAATTCTACCTTACTTTTCCAAGAATATAATAATTTCCAATTATTTGAGAATTCAAATTCTTCTGAGCCACATGAAGAAAAACTCATTTATTGATTAAACTTACACTGGCGGCAGTAGTAATTGCTCCAACAACAAGAGGTACGGAGGCTCGAAGTTGTTTAATGCTTCCACCGATAAAGAAAGCATAATTATAATCATTTCCACCAATTTCTCCCACGAGGAAGAGCGATTTCTTGAAGTAGATTTCACAATCTTTCACAGTACATATATATAAAGGTTATATAATTGATATGCTTACGTTAAGAAAAAGATAATTAAAGAACAATAAAATAAAATTAGGGTTTTGTCACCTTGTTTGCTTGTGCAAAGGGAGGACTTGAGCTTCTTAAACCAACCAAGCTGAACGGTCAAAGAGTCATTAGTCCATAGGAGTTTTCCGATTCTTTGCCCATAGAAGAAGTGTGAGTCGAGTGCAGTGGCTCCCGCAACAGCAAAATTTACTCCGTGCCGGAAATCTTTACCGCCGTTTACTGCTAGATAGGGAGGAAGATACGGCAGCCCAAATGCCTCGGCTGCATTTTAGTATCACATTACTACATTAATTACAACATCTTGCTAACTTATAAGTATCATAGCTTTAACGTCGTTTAAACTTACAGTAAAAATGGAAGACAAGAAGAGGAGAGAGTGAATATATACCAATAAAATCAACCACTAGGCGTCCGTCGGAGCTCCGCCCCGTTGCGTGTCGGAAGAAGGTCTCGCCATAAGGGAGCTTTCCTATGACTGGAAATGCCAGGGCGAAAGAAGGAAATTTCCGGTGTCACTAAGGGAATCACCGAAGTTAAAATTGACTCATACTGTTGAGAACTTGATGAAACTGTCCCAGAAGTTAGGTACAAGAAGGATAGGAGGAAAAATGTTTCATGGTGAAAGCTGGAGATGGCTAGAAATTGGCCAACAAATGTTGTAAATGAGGATTGTTCTCTGGTGTAAAATTATGATAGGACCAACCTCCTTGCTTTAAACAGTTGAGCATTAAATGTAAAGACACCGGCCAGCTAGTAACCAGATTTTGCCTCTCTTGAATGCTTGTCAAATCTTATTCTGGCAAGGAATTAGAGGAGTAATTGGGACGGTGTCGGGCTCTACCGTTCAAGCAGGAGAGTGGCGGTACGGCATGATTCAAAATCTGAGCGTGAGCTCGGCCTTCAGATCTGTTGATGACAGTTTGATGTATTGTGTTGATGGAAGTGTGAGAATCGTGTGAGGCACAAGCAACCACTTGAATATTGTGAGCTCATTTAGGGCTAAAATATGGCGCTTAGCCAAATCTCGCCATGAAACCGATAGGTGGGTTAAGTGGTGATTTAATATGTTATCAAAGCTTGATTTTGAGTTCGAACTGTACCTTTACAATTTACTCATCGTTTCAATTAAAATATTAAATGTGTTTGATGTCCTCACTTGTTGAGAAAAGTATACTTTGAGCCTTAACTAGAAAAAGAGGGTTCAAAATATTAATAAAATGATTAAATTCACAATTTATTATACAATTTAGTTTGGGGCTAAATCCAAATCCCGATTATTCTATGATATCACATTAATGATCTTCTATGGCTGATAAATTTATTTATTTATTTTGAAATTCTGATAAATAGGTGTAACCATTTGATTGGTTTCCATTCCACCGTATGAAGCATTGAAGCTCGATCGCAAGGAAACCGACCGCATGGGGATGAATTAAAAATTTCACGTTATTTACGTGCATTGCCCTACACTACTTTTACTTGCAAAGATCATCATTGCTACTTGCCACCGCCAAACACCGCCAAAAGGTCGGGAGCTTGAGCTGTAATTGTAATTGAGGGGAAAAATAATAATTAACAGTAGAAAACAAAGGGGGTTTATTAATTCATGTCTTGAAAGGGAAAAGTTGGTCGTTCCCAAGTAACATACAGATGATCATGGACGAATTCAGAAAGCTCGATGGAAGGGATCAAATGAGTATTTTTATTTTTTAAGCAGAGTTAATTGTCTTTAAATAATTTTTTTAATTATTATTATTATTATTATTATTAGGATTTGAGGGTAGGCCAAGGTCATCCCCCCCCCAAAACTCGCCTCTACTGATGATATGATCTTTTATATCATCTATGTACGACACCCCATATAAATATAGTACTCTTGATGGGGCTAGGAATGGGGTGTCAATTCCCATACAACAATTAAAAGAAAAGTTGTTCTCAAATGGTAACTCAATCAATCCAGAACTACTCTTCATAAAAGGAAAGTCATTAGTTCGAATCTTCTTTTCTTTTTCATTCTCCTTGTTAAAATAATGGTTAAATGATTAAATTCACCTCTTCCTATCAGCTTAAGCTTTTGGGATAATTGGGTACCCAAAGGTCATAAGATCGAACATTGACTTCGTCAATTCACCCCCATTTAAATTAAATATTCTACGTGTTGGGCCTCACCTATTAAAAGGGAGTTTGAGCCCACACGTGAGGATGAGTGTTAAACTAATGATTAAGTGATTAAATTTACCTCTTCCTATTA